>VDFB02358134.1:111636611-111693132 GCA_007258455.2 Sequoia sempervirens | reverse complement strand
GGGTGAGAGGGTGGGAGAGAGGGTGTGAGAGAGTGGGAGAGAGTATAGACAAAGAGAGAAAATAAACCTATAAAAGAAACCAACTTTATGATAATGCGAGCACATTTTTTAGAAGTAGATATATGATTGTTCTAGGGATAAATAACTCATGCACATTTTGTCTTGCACTAAAAATGGTAAAAAAACACAATATACCCGTGATGTTAGCCCACATTCTACAGATTCTCCTGGTTTTGCACGTGCTCCAACAAAAAAGTAGCTTTTTCAAGATTGAGTGAAGTGTCCATGCACAATTTTTAGATTCCACCACCTTTTTCATGATCTTTTCACCACCTTTGCATGAAATAGCATAGTTTTCACATTGAAAGGCATATAATATCAATTCAATTTTGAATTCTAGTGATAATTGATATACAATTGAAGTTTGGAGGGGAACAAGTTTTTGAAAAAGTAAAATTGTTGAGGAGTTTGAGGAAAGAATAAGCAAAGGCTATATAATTGGGTAGAACTCCTCCATTTCAAACTTTGGTTTTTTAGGTATGTGAAGTCTTTGTACATTTTATTTCATTCTATTATGTATTGCTTTCATTTTTGTTGTTTTGCATATTCTATGTTGATCATTGTTTGTTTGTCATGTTACAACCTTAGGTTGTCAATGGACATTTTAAATTACACAATTTTATACACTTTCCAATTACATTTTTAAACCACATCTCTTTGAGGCATTTTGTTATTTAACAATTGACTTACTTTGTGTATGCTTCCAAAGCTTTCATTGAGTTATTTTGTCAAACAGTTATACAAAATAGTTGTTTTCCTTGTGTATGCTACCAAATTTTCCATACAAGTCTATAAAAAATTGGAATATACTCCTAATGTAGTAGGGGGAGGCCTGCAACACACAAATACACAACTCCAATATGCAAACACAATTTTCAATTTATAATTTCATTAGGACTTCTTCATTCAACATATTCACACTGTTCCTTGTAGCCTATCAAAGTCACTCAATCGGGTATAATTTCACTCACACAACCTTTCAACTCACAACACAAAAAACATCAGGGACCAATTAGAGAGCCTTTCAACTTATCCAACAATCACCAATGCTTATTTTGTACCAAACTCCACAAATAAGGTTTTCTATGCTTTTAAGGGCCCAAATTAGCCCACTTTTACAAAGGGACCACCTTCAAAACTTTGCATAATCTCCTAAAACCTTGGGGAAGCATTTTATATCTATCAAAACTTCAAATTACAGTGTTAGATTGTAGAGATTCAATCATTTACCACCCAAACCATAAAACCCTCTCCCTAGGATTAGAAACCCTAGGTTTTATTGAAAGTAGCACTTGCCAAACACTCAAAAACTTGACAACTATTCAAACAAGCCTAAAACACCCTGCTCATGCTCAATCTAACATAAAATAATGCTTCCCAACTCAGAAACTCATTTTCACTCACCAAAACCTCATTTTTCTTAAGGAAAACTCAACATTTCCTCATTTGGTTTGATGCCCAATCCAAGGATCATCCTCCATTCAATTTTCTCATGGGATTTTATATTTTTTACCTCCTAAAACAAACCACTTCAACTTCCAAAACTAACATTTGAAAGAGGTGACCATTGGTCTCCCTCTTTAATACACTTTTACAACCCTGGTGCAGGAGCACCTACACCTCATCTTCCTTATTTGATCATTTGATGGTAATTAGGACGTTAATAGGTAGGTGGATGAGTCTTTGAGCATTTTTTTTTTTGAATAAGGTCAATCAAGACCACTAAGCATGTATTAGGTTGAGTTTTTGAGTTTAGGTGTTAAAATGTGAAAAATGGTGATCTTGAACTAAAGTATCATTGTAGCCTTTGAAGGAAAGTTTTTGAATTTACATGTAAAGTGTGAAAGATTAGTGTTTTGTGGATGTAATAAGGATCATTTAAATCCATTGGTGTGGTTTTAGTGAGTTATAGGTGTTAGGGGTGCAAACTTACAATATGAGTAATATTGTTGTGAACAAAAATGCATGTGAATGAGGGCTTAGGCCTAGGGTTTGGGAGAATATCTATGGGAGGTCATGATGTTTTGAAATTTTAGGCATGTAAAAGGTTAATGTCCTTTTTTCAAGTTTTTTTTAAAGTATGGGAGGTTGTGGAAGTAGCATATTCAATAAACCCTCTTGAATAGTGCATAAAATAAGGGTTTTTAGGTTTGGCATGAATTTGTTCATACCAGAGGAATATAGTTGTGGTTTTGGAGGTTTTTGAACCTAATAAATGCTTCCCCAAGGTTTTAATCTCATGTGATAAGTTTGAGGGCATGTTGCTTTGCAAATTAGGACTAATCAACCTAATTAGGTCAGCCTAGAAGGGGTGTTTTTGGGGATTTGGTCCAAAGGACTTGTACCTGACATTGATATATGTGTAATAAATCTGAAATGGGTGTCTAAAACCATCAAGAGTTTCTTTGGTGTTTGGGAGAACATTTGAGTTATTGGGTACAAACTGAGTTTCCACTACTACTAGGGTTCAAGGGGTGAACGTGTGAAATCTAACTTCTGATGATTGTTAATTTCACAACTTAGGAATTTTTTCACATTTTGAAAATTCTACTACCTAGACCCATAAATACTATTGAAAATGATGCAGAGTGGCAAGGGAAGCAACTTCCTTTTCAAAAGCTTCTCTCAAATACTCTATATGCACACACGAACTTCACTATTCCTCTCAACAATGCAACTTGAACACTCAATTTGACACACACAACCAGAAATCTAAACATGACTTGGGGATGATGTAAAAACTATTCACACAACACAACATGACCAAAAAAATAGACCTTGCACCCAAAAAAATCCATTCTTCCATCGCTCCTACACAAGCCCATGCAACTTTGCAACATTCACCAATAGGACAGTCAAAATAAAAATTGATTAAAGGAATTAACTAGACAATGAAACATGGTTTTAGACTCCTAACAACATCCTCCACAAGTTCCCAAAAGCATAGGATCAAACACCCAAAAAAAATGTATCAAAATATTGATTTACAAGCCATAAACAAGGCTTCACTAGGCCTGTACAAGGAAGCTTTCAACTTGTCAAGCCACACCCCAACACCCCTAATTCCTTTAAAAGACTCCAACAGGTTCCCCAAGACCTATTCCATGATTTCCATCTATTTCTAAATTACCTTAGCAATATTTAGCTACCTCATCACCTATGTTGTCTATTTATGAAGCCTTGAATGACATATATATTTCATTTATTTTAATGGATACATTTTTGAGGAACTAATATTCATTTGATTACCATGATACATGTAAAATTATCTACCATGCCGAAGAAATGAACAAGGAAGAAAGATATAATAGATGAAAAGTGTGAAACCTTCAAAGAACAGAAGAGAGAACGGGTGGTGACATATCGTAAAAAGAAGAAATTGGAAATGATTGACAAAAACAAGCCAATTGAAGAGGAACCTCAACCGTCAAAAAGAGAAAAGAAATTGGCAGCACAAAGGGAATGAATACGAAGGAGTCATGCTAGGAGAGATGCATATATCGTAGTTGGAGACACACCCTCTATCACATGTGAATACGAAGGGACACCATTAAGCAGAAGCAAATATGGAGGGACACTATCTACCACAAGTGAGTATGGTTGGACACCATCCACCACATCTGAAGTTGAGAGTACATCATCATTCAGATTTGATGAAGAAGGTATGCCATCATCCCCATGTGAACCTCAAGGTATGTCTTCTAATCCATCCTCGATCGAAGGTACGCAATCTATCCCACCTCAATTAAATATTGATGAAATTGCTAATGTTGAGATGTATGTACCTAGGAGAACACCACCTAGAATTTTGCGTAGAAAGACAAAGTTTTTGATTAATATTGATGAGGATATTTTGTAGCACATGGAAGGTAATATTCCAGAACACACTTGTAGAAGATATGCTGATAAGATTTGACAAATGTTCTTTGAAAGGCTAAATGAGACTGCAAGATGTCAACTATTTGTTCAAATGATGCAGGGTATAAAGTATAGAAACATCATGAAGACTCTTGGGTTGAGAACATCGAATGCATCAAGTGAAAACACTATTGTGAAGAATCTAATGGATGCTTATGAGAGTGTGGGTAAGACTCATGCTCAAAGGATAGTAATGTCACCGGACATGTCATTACATCGACTTTGGTAAGCTATCAAACAAAGAGATCTCGTCTCATTAAAAAGACAAGTGAACAAATGGGAATTAGTAGAATTTTTTTATCAAAATCCGTTCAAAGGCGGCAAAGAATTGAGGGCACTAATTCAAATGAATTATGGGCATTCTCGGGAAGACTACCACATAAAGATAAAAATTTGTTGAAGCATTAAGAACACTAATTGAAGATTATTGGAAGAATAATACAAGGCCATCTCCGAATCAAAGAGATTTCATAAGAAGGAGAATCAGTAGTCAGAACCATGAGCCACATCCAAAGCATTTTTTGGATATGACTCAAACCCAATTTTTTCTTAAATTTCAAAATGCTTATCCTCAAATTAGTATTTCTCAAAGATTTTTTGAAATGCTTAAACCTTTTTATGTCAAGATAAATCACACACGCATTACTTGTTGCTGTAGACTACATATTGAATTCTCTAACCATTATGATGTTTATCATTCTATATGTTTAGATTTGCATACTAACGATGTTTTGTAGGATTGTGGCATAGAAGCCCCACCAAAATATTCAAGAGAGTTCTTATCAAATTTTTTATGTCAAATAGAGGATGGCCAAATATTCTACAGGACAACATGCTTGGATGGTTCATGTGAGCGTTGTGGTGGCTTGCAACGACTACCAATATGTCAACATATGGAAAGCACAAATGAGGTGGGACATAAACTAGTAGATTTTGGGAAGTATAAAATAGTTGCATACACTACAAAAGATGGGTCTCAAGCAAAAAGGTGTGATTTGGTTATTGAGAAGATTCTAGTGTATCAATTTATGTCCATGTTTTCATGAGAATCTAGTGTATGAGTATGAAAGGCATACCCATAGAGCTCAATGGTTGGACACACAATTCAAGCTATGCAAGGACACCTTTCTAGTTGGTAGCATAGTATCAGTGGTTGAATTTGCAGAGAACTACACTCTACAGCCACAGTGTGAGGTACAGTCACAGTATTACAACTCCACACAAGTTTAGATATTTGTGCACATAGCATTCATTCATGCAACTAATAGTACAGAGGACAAAAGGAAGGTAATGAGGGAGTATCACTTTTATATTAGTGATGATCACACACATTCTCTAGAGTTCGTGCAAGGTTGCTTCTAGATGTTCTATAGTGATTTGGCTCAGAGGGGCATAGCATATGGTCAACATATAATATGGTTAGATAACTATGCAACACCATTCAAGAACACGTGCATGTTCTATTGGTTGTGCAGGATGGATCTCACTATAGGTGTTCAATATAGGTGGAACTTTTGTGAGGCTAGGTATGGAAAGGGGGAGCATGATGGTGTAAGAGAATGCGTGCAAAGAGCATTAACACGAGAAGAGTTAAAGTATAAAGACAGTGCAAAGTTGACAGATGTAAGTTCAATCGTTGAGTGGTGTAATGCTTCGATGTGTCTAGGTAATGAAGGTACATCTTCATTTCATAGATTTTTTTGGTTGATGGATGATACTAACATTGCACCATATGAGGATTGTTGTACACTAACAGGATCGAGTGAGCTACACTCTTTCCTTAGATCAAATGCATGTTCATGGAGTATTGATACACATAAGATGGCATGATTTTTTTCTTCATGTACAATGCAAGCTTGGAATGATTGTGAGTTAGGGGAGTGGGTTGACAAATGGTTGAAAAGTTATCCTATCCCACTTCACACATATCACCCTTTGACGACATTGGAACTAACACAGATGGAATCATTGGTCGACTTTGACCACGTATCAAATCTAGTTCAACCAGGTAATATATCTACTTTCTTAGTTTTTTAAATTCCATATCGTTATCTTACTTTGTACTGTATTCGTAATGTTGACTAATTTCAAGTGATTTTCTGCACATATCAATGCAGGGCTTGTTTATGCAGTTATTGTAGATGAAGAAAATGAAGAGGGAATGGAATATTACTTGTGTCATTGTGTTGAGGCCAAAAAGAAATTGGAAGCCCTAGTTATAGATGGAAAAAAAATTGAATACCCTACAAGCTCAGTTGTTGTTACTGAAACATGGCTTAGAAGGTACCCACATAAGAGTGTTAAACATTGGCTATTTGAGGACTTTGACACGCATTGTAAGATTCTTCATTACTCGAACCTTGTTGTGGCATCCAATGTTTGTTTGAGAAAATATGGGGGTAGACCTTTGAACAAGACCTTGTGGAAGGTTTGTGAGTCTGACCATGAGGAAATACTTGACACAATAAAGAGTAGAGCAAATTCGGCTGGTTCATTGGATTAATTTGTAAGTATATGCACAATGGTTCTTATTAATTAATACTTGTATCCACATTAATTGTTTTGATGCCAATGCTATCATCTTATTTTACTTTGTGAATTTGTAAGTATCATGGTAAACATTGATTGGTGTCCCCTTGTAGAAAATGCAGATTTATGAGCCATCCAAGAAAATATCAGGCATAAAAGCAATGCAACATCCCTATTTTGATGATCTTGACAAATCTCAATTATGATTTTCAGCCATTAAAAAAATGCGTGTGAAGCTTGGTGAGGGAATTTCAAGTTATTCATTTGAAGTTAACCTAATCATGAGCACCTATGATGTAGACATTATAGGACCATCTCAAATTTCAAGATATTCTAGATTCATGAGAGGTGTTGTGTGCAATAAGTATCTTGGAACTCACAGTGAAGATGTATGACTAAAAGTGACTTAGTTGAGAGACTTCCATGCTTATCTATAAGTTCCTTCCATCTATTTTCATTTCATTTCCATTTTGGATGAGCTGTTTCTTTTTATTGTTTTACTTTGTGTACATCTATAACTAAACTAGTAAAAAATGATTGTTCTCTCCTTGCAGAAAATGCTGATTTTTGAGCCATTGAAGAGAATCTCAGCCAAAAAAGCAACGCAACATCCTTATTTTGATGATCTTCACAAATCTCAATTTTGATTTGAAGCCATTATAAAAGAGCGTGTGAAGCTTTGCGAGGGAATCTCAAGTTACTCATTTGAAGTTAACCTCTAAATGAGAACCTATGATGTAGACATTATAAGAAAATATCGAATGTATGAGTGACATTGTAAAATATCCTTGAGATCAGAGTACCTAAGGAATTGTAATGATATTTTTACTTGTAATGACATTTATTGAAATATTGAAATTTGGTGCAGGGGCACCAAGGTTATTGAACAAATTTGGTTCATGGAATTATTTTAAGTTAGTAAATTGTGTTTTGAGTAAATTGTCAATTGAATAAGGTCATATTACATGGTCAATTGATTTATAATGTAATAAGTCATGTTAGTTACAAGCTCAATAGTTAGGCATGATTGGAAAGATGTAGAATCATTTGTAAAGGCTAGATTTAAAGCCTCTTGAAGGCTCGAACACAATGTAATTTTGGTGTAGGAGAACCTAGTCTCCTAGTTGCAAAATTTCACTTTTTGAAGGTTGATAGGTGGTCAATAGATTACATTAAGGTATTTTGTGTTTATTTATGCTAAATAAGGTCAATCAAGACCATTTAAGGTGTATTAGGGTGAGTTTTTGAGTCTTGGTGGTCAAATGTACAAAAAAATGCATTCTTGCTACAAAATTGTCAATATTTGAATTTGTAGCCTTTTGAAGGAAAATCTTTGAATTTGGTTGTAAATGTGCAAGAATGAGGTATAAGAGTTTGATATACCATTTAGAGAGCTTGGTTTTCATGGAGTTCATTTCAAAGCCTCTGCTTTTATTGTTCCTACGATAAACTATTTGATAGAGTTGGTGGAATTACCTTTCTTAGTAATCACTATTAGTTCAAGATTGAGATTGTTAACCTTGAGAAAGTATGACTTGGGAAAAAGGAATTTGATATGGCTATTATTTTTAAAGACTTCAAGTGGGATGTACTCCGCATTGACGCCATTCCTCAATATTCACTTGATGGCATGAAGGAATAGATGAACTCCATGGATATACAGTATTATGAAAGGAGAATGAACTTGAACTAGTGGCCAATTTATTGAAGACGGTGTTTGGGAATTTTTGAATATGGAAGCTAGTGATTCTGATTATGATAATTCAAAAGAGTCAGCACAAGGATATATAATTTCCCTCTAATGTAGAAGAGGAATCAGAATGAATATTTCATGTAGCCACCATCAAGAGTGTTACAAGCCAACAAGATGGAGGGAATTCTTATATAAGGATAATTTTCAATGTTGTAGGTACCGACTTTAATACCAACTACAATGGAAACATTGAAATTCCCTAGTAGTATTTATGTTGAGGAAATTTCCTTTAGATGCAAGGATTAAAAGCACATCAACCATGTGGTACAAATTATTAGATCCCAGAGACAATTTGTAGCAATGAAAGAGTCTGAAAAGGTAGAGAGAGCTACACTGGTGACTCAGGAGAAACTTCAGCTTTCAAAAACAAAGTCAATTAGGATAGCAGACGTATGGATTGGGCCAAAATTTGATGGAAGAGGAAGAAAGATGGCTGGAACTATGGGGCCCACCATACTATATTTCGGTATTCAACCATGAGAGTAGATGAGAGAGCTGATATCATGTATCAAAACATTAAGCATGCATTCTTCCAACCAGTGGAGAAGGAGATGATTACTTTGCTTCATTTTCATTTGCATAAGAATATCAAGGCATGGAAACCAAGAAGACCAAGGATGTCTAGTTTTATGTGGAGGTAATGGATGTTTTCCAAACTTTAGGAGGGGCAAGAAGGTCAATGTATGACTGGTGTAGGAGCACCATTCAGTAGGTTTTGTTCATCAAGGCAAATAAGGAGTAGAATATAGGATTTTGAGTTTTGTATTAAAATAAGGTCTATGAGACCATTCTATTATGTATTTAGTCATATTTGAGCTGTATTAGGTGTTTAGGAGGTTGGGTTTTTCAAAAAGTGCAAAATGTTTAAAAATTGCAAAATTGTGCAAAATTTGCAAACTCAAACGTAAAATTGCAAAAAATGCATTATGGAGGGAATGTGAAGATTCAAACCAGTTCAAAGGTCAGTTAGGAAGGTGAATCAGTTTTTAATTGGTGGGAAAGAGTTTAAAAACATGGATAACTCGAATTGAAGGTTGGATTTTGTGATTTGAAGAAGCAAAAACAATAAAAACTCAGAATTTTCCAATTTTTTTTGTATTTTCAGCTGTAGCAACAGATTGTACGGCTTGCATTTCAATTATTTGATCCATATTTGTTGATATTTTCATATTAGATGGAGTTACCTTTATTTTTAATCTATTTAGAAGGTTTTCCATAATGTTTTGTGCATTTTATCATCAATTTACTAAACCAGCCCGAACTTGTACATTTGAAGGTTTTGAGTCAATAAAAATGGATTTTTGACCCATTCCTCTTTCTGTAGACTCTGTAATTTGAGTAATGGGTATGCAATAACATTATTAAGGTGTGGGAATGATGTTTTAGTGTTGGGGAGGTCTAAAAGTGAGATGGGTGTGAAACTCATGTGTGTAAAAGTGAGTTTTCTTTAAGAAAAATAATGGTTTTGAAGAGTCAAATTGTGTTTTTGTGTAGGGAAGCATTATTTTATGATTTTTTGAGCTTGTGTAGGGTATCGCAATTTTTTTTGAGTAATTTTTAGGTTGTTTTTAGCTTTGGAAGTATCATTTTCAATAAACCCCTAGGTTTCAGGCTACAATAGAGGGTTTTGTGGTTTACCCATTGTACGGTGGTATAACTAAGATCTGATTGTGGATTTTGAAGTTTTGAAACCTTAGAATTTCTTTCCCAAGAGTTGGTAAGGTTTGGATAATTTTAGAGTATAGACCCTTTGTAAAAGTGGCCTAATTGAGGCTTAAAAAGAGTGAAATTTCAAGTTTTGAAGGAGTTGTTACAAAGAAACTTATGGAGATGTGTTGATATATGTTAAAAAGCTCAATAATGGGTCCCTGAATTGAGTTAGGTTGTGAATTGGAAGTGTGTGGTTAAGAATTTGTACCTGATTTAGTGGTTTCCTATGCTACAAGGGAATACTGTGATTTGGTTGAGAAAGAGTGAAATGGAGAATTTGATGATCTAATACCTGGTTGGTTGTTGAATTTGTGATTAGTTGTGTTGTAGGACCTCCCCCAATTGCATCAATGATCTTGATGAAATTGAGGAAGAACAACAAGAGAGGGATAGGAAAAATAAAATCAATATAGAGTTTCAAGGATTTGTCAAGCAAGTAAGAGAGCTATGGGAGCAACCTCATCTAAAATATTTTGAACTAGAGTTTGATATACCATTTAGAGAGCTTAGTTTTCATGGAGTTCCTTTCAAAGCCTTTGCTAGTGATTTTGATTTTGATAATTCAGAAGAGTCAGATCAAGGATATGAACCCTCTAATGTAGAAGAGGAATGAGAATCACTCTTCATATTGCAAGTACCGGCTTTAATACCAACTACAGTGGCAACATTGAAATTCCCTAGCAGTATTTATATAAAGGAAATTTATTTAGATGCAAGGATTCAAAGTACATTAACCATGTGGTACAAATGATTAAATCCAAGAGACGATTTGTAGCAATGAAAGAGTTTGAAAAGGAAAAGAGAGCTACATTGGTGACTTAGGAGAAACTTCAGCTTTCAAAAACAAAGCCAATTAGGCTAGTAGACGTGTGGATTAGGCCATCATTTGGTGGAAGAGGAATAAAGATGACTGGAACTCTGGAGGCCCACCATACTGGATTTCGATATTCAACCATGAGAGCAAAAGAGGGAGTTGATATCATGTATCAAAACATTAAGCATGCATTCTTCCAGCCAACAGAGAAGGAGATGATTACTTTGCTTCATTTTCAAATGCATAACCATATCAAGGCATGGGAACCAAGAAGACCAAGGATGTTGAGTGTTATGTGGAGGTAATGGATGTGGTCCAAACTTTAGGAGGGGAAAGAAGGTTATATTGTTTTTACTACTGCTACCTACTTTCACAGTGTTCTTGGATTGAAGGGTTTCATGATGTAATTCAACCCATTCCACTTTTTGTGCCTATTGTAACTTTTGGAATGGGTCCTCTAACTTGTAAAATATATGCATAACCTGATTATAATGTTGTGGAGTCAAGGTTGGGTGTTTGGGATGATGTTCTAGGGCTGCAACAGGGTATTTTCATGATGAAAATGAGGGTTTCAAGTGGTGTTTTGACAAAATGTGGGAAGGACTGTCCATGTAATGTATTATTCACCATGTGCGGGGTCTGGTAAGTGTGTTTGGTGCTTTTTTTGGGTATGGCAGGTGTGGGAGATAGGAGTTTCATTAAAACCCCAAGTATTTTTCTTGAAATAGAGGGTTTGGTGTATTAGGGGTGTAGAGATCCTGGACCTGGAAAAAAATCATGGAATTGGAGGTTTTGACACATAACATACTACTGTTTTAGGAGTTTGAGTGAAGATCTAGTGTTTAAAAGGTCATCTCTTTGGAAATAGGGCTAATTTAGTAGCCTTTATGCAAGGTGGTCTATTAGATCTTAATGATGGTACAAAGAAACATGGTATGATCTCTTGAGAATTTGTCTTAGGGTCTATGTTAAAGCTTGATTGATATTTGGTTGGCCATTGGATGACCTTCTCTAAAAGATAAGCTCATTTGATGAGATTTGGAGACTATAAGTTAGGCAAGGGTTTGTTGAAAACCCATACTCGAAACTTCCCACAGCCAAAAAAATCATAAAACACATTCAAAAAGGTTAGCACAAGCTTAAAAGTTCAAGAGATATCACTGCCCCCAAATATTTCTTCAAACACTAGCAATAAACCACCATTTTCCACTAAAAAATGCACCATTTGACATCTAGGGCATCACCTAAAATCCCTCCATTCACCTCCCTTGTGCAAAAAACTATGCACACATGTTTTATAACCATAACTAAGCCTTTCCATTGAGTTATAGAAGCATACAGTGGGTGAAAGGCTTAATATGGCATTTTAATGCACTCAAAACCCTTAAAACTGGGTATTCACACCGACCCTTAGTAATTGGCTTCTAAAATGTACAAAATCACTTGAAATCCAACCAAAGAAAAAATAAAATAGAGTTAAGTCTGCTGCCCACCAAATTCCATTGAAAACATAGCACAATCATCTTGTATGGAACCGTACAGTTCAATGAAACATCAAATCCCAAAGTGCAAAAGGGTAGCAATATTTGATGGGGTATTACTTGGATACCATGGAACTTATAAAATATTTTTCTAAACCTATGAGATCCTATTGGGTCCATCTATAATAACCTCTCCCAGTTTTTGTTATCTCATAGTGGTTTTCTCGTGGTTTCCAATTTTCAGTTGATGAAAAAGTGTCAAATGCAAGCAGTGGAAAGTTGCAAAGTGGTGCAACTTTCATTTTGCAACTTGTGTGACCAAACAAACTGTTTCAAAGTGTTAGAATATGTATGTTTATGCTAGGCATGGTCCTCTTTCCCACCTAAACACGCAAAATCACTCTGAGCTACGTTCAACCGGATCGATCCCTTAAGGGTCCAAAGTGCAAAATGGATGCAAACTTTAGCATGTTTCTACTCGAATACCATGATGCTTATAATTTTATTGTCTAATCCTATGGGATTGTGTTGGACCCCTATACAATAACCTCTCCCAGTTTTTATTATCTCGAAGTGGTTTTCCTATGGTGTCCACTTTTTAGTTGGTGGAAAAAGTGTCAAATAGAAGCAGTGGAAAGTTGCATAGTGGTGCAACTTTCATTCTGCAACTCATGTGACCAAACAAACTGTTCCAATGCATCTAAATAGGTATGCTTACACTAGGAATGTTCCTATTTTTCACCCAAACACGCGGAATCGCTCTGAGCTACGTTCAACCAGATTGATCCCTTAAGGGTCCAAAGTGTAAAATGGCTGCAAACTTCAGCATGCTATTACTCAGATACCGTGATGCTTAAAAATTTATAATCTAATCCTATGGGATCGTGTTGGGCCCCTCTACAATAAAATCTCTCAGTTTTTGTTATCTCAGAGTGGTTTTCCTGTGGTGTCCAGTTTTTAGTTGATGGAAAAAGTGTCAAATGGAAGTAGTGGAAAGTTGCAAAGTGGTGCAAATTTCGTTTTGCAACTCGTGTGACCAAAAAAAATATTCCAACATGTCCAAATAGGTATATTTATGCTAGGTGTGGTCCTCTTTTGCACCCAAACAAGAGGAATCACTTCGAGCAACATTCAACCGGATCGATCCCTTAAGGGTCCAAAGAGAAAAATGGCTGCAAACTTCAACATGCTATTACTAGGAGACCATGATTCTTAGAAACTTATCATCTAATCCTATGGGATCATGTTGAGCCCATCTACAATAACCTATCTCGGTTTTTGTTATCTCGGAGTCGTTTTCCTATGGTGTTTAGTTTTTAGTTGATGGAAAAAGTGTCAAATAGAAGTAGTGGAAAGTTGCAAAGTGGTGCAACTTTTGTTCTGCAACTCGTGTGACCAAACAAACTGTTCCAACGCGTCTGAATAGGTATGTTTACACTAGGCATGGTCCTCTTTCACACCCAAACATGCGGAATCACTCTGAGCTACGTTCAACCCGATTGATCCCTTAAGGGCCCAAAGTGCAAAATGGCTGCAAACTTCAACATGTTACTCAGATACTGTGATGCTTAGAAACTTCTCGTCTAATCCTATGGGATCATGTTGCACCCCTCTACAATAACCCTCTCAATTTTTGTTATGTCAGAGTGGTTTTCTTGTGGTGTCCAGTTTTTAGTTGATGGAAAAAGTGTCAAATGGAACCAGTGGAAAGTTGCAAAGTGGCGCAACTTTTGTTCTGCATCTCGTGTGACCAAAAAAACTGTTCCAACGCATTTGAATAGGTATGTTTATGCTAGGAATGGTCCTCTTTCACACCCAAACATACGGAATCGCTCCGAGCTACGTTCAACTAGATCGATCCCTTAAGGGTATGAGTTTAATATGTTGAAATAGGCCATTCCATCTATTGTTCAGGCTGTGTCTCAATGATATGGGCCTGGTATAAGTAGGATAGGGAGTATGAATAATAAAATAGCATTGGTAAAGGAATTGGAAGAGATTACTAATGCTGCCTCTATTCAAAATTCAAAATTGAGGCCCCTTAAAAGCAAGCCTAGAAGAGGTGAAAAGAAGAAATTGCTTGAAAATAAGTTAAAATAGGTTGGAAATAGGGTGAGGTTGTGGAGTTTGATGTGTTCAAAAGATCTACAAGGACATGGGAGGTAAAAAGTATGTTATGGCATGATGCCCTAGTTGGGAAAACAGGGGTTTTGAATGAAAAAGAGATGTTTAAGGGAGTAAAAGTGGGTAAAGTGAAGAGGCAACATATTTTGGTGGTCAATTAAGTTTGTGTAGGAAAAATGAAGAGTGTTGGAATAGGTTTTGAGGTTTGGGTTTGGGGTTTGGGGATTCGGTTCGCTGGTTAGGCCAAATTTTTTTGGAGGGGGGTTCAGTTCATTTTGGGTCGTAGGTACAAAAATCATGTAAAAACAAAATATAAATATATATGCAGCCTAGAAGAATGCATTAGGATTAGAATATCACATAACATAATATAAACAACAAAACCACCATAAACTTGATTGTCATTTAAAACATGCATCATAAATATTCATTGTTGAAACTTGAATTTTGGTAGCTTGATATATAGAGTCTATTTATGCTAGGGTTCAATTTGTATGATTTTGAAAAAAGAAGCCAACTGAGTAGAGTTATCAGCGTTCTTCATAAATCATAAGAATTTGTTTAGTACACTAGCCATTTTGATGTCTTCTTGCAGTCTCAAACATTATTTTGTATCATTGTTACATTGGTCTTGAGAGTGGTAGCTTAATATAGCCCCACAATACAAAATTTTGTTTACTTGTGCAGTGTAACAATAACATAGGCAAATTTTTCTTTCAAAGAACCAAAGGGTGAGTGCACAATTGAAGTGTATAAACACATATCTTTTTGTAATATCAAGGATACTTTTTGAAACTTCCATGCATTACTAATCTAAAAGGAAAAGTATTATACATATCCTTTGCTTAATTGAGTTGTTCCAATCAAAGGATTAAATATATTGGAATCTTTTTATCAGTCATTTCATAGAATACCAATTGAAAACATGTTTTTTTCTTTTAGATAAAGTTGTTTACCATCAATCAATTAATTTATTCAAGAAAAACCATGAAGGACAACAATGATCAATGCTATGGCTAACCAATTAATAAGTATACATGTGAATAACTCAAGCATGTACATGTGAATAAGGGAAGCACAAGTAGTCACAAACACATATGCCTTGAAGTATACACATGAATACATGGTATACACAACTTAATACAAATTATATGCACAAATACAAGGTATACACATGATAACGCATAAGTCGCAAAGTATACATTGGAACACACATAAGTCGCAATGAATACACGTACGTTGTAAAGTATACACTTGAATACACATAACTCATATCTATTGAACCATGCATTTATAACATGCAAATATGGACACCATCGATAAAAAATATTTGTATTAACCAAATAGCCATGTACGCATACATCAATATATGTTGATATAAGTATAAAATATAGGTACAAAATAGCCATACAGGTTTACGAGAATGCCATATATGCATAGAATGTCAAATATATCCAATACAAAATATGTACAAAACTGCCATGTAGGCATAAAACAAAGGGCTCTCAAAATAAACTCTTTCCCTTTTATGGTCGATCGGATGGCGATAGGTCTATCACTCATTTCGACTGCACTCGAGGAGTGCTCTTGCTACTCCTCCTACTAGCGTTAAGCTCTTGGTGAAGTTTTAACTGTTACAATGTAAGAAGTAAAGACATTAATATATAGAAATTACATTATAAAAAATGATATATTTAAAAAAAATCACTTACGGCCATCTCACGATCACTCTCCACGAGGGGAATATTCGCACTCCGATGCTAAGGTGTACTCAAGCCCTGTATAAACCATCCAAATAGAAATTAGACTATGAATCAATAATTTGGTTTGATTTTTCACTCGAACTAACATCTATAACAACGAATGTAAATTGAAATTTAGTAATTTGCCTCATACCTCCCCTGTCAAAGCCATTGAGGATTGTATAGCAGATGAAACACCGATATCCATTTCCCTTGTAACATTTGGAGGTGTTTACACAACCAACATCTGAAAATAAAACAAAACATTATTTAATCACAAAAAAGTTACAATAGCGATCCACGTCATGACTTATAGTGTATGAGATCTAATGAATAAAATTTTGAGTACTTATTAAACTATATATTTCTGATTATCATGCTTACTATTTTCCCTATCCATATCTTGTTCGAAGGACGTGTTTTTAGGCTTTTACCCATAGTAGAAATTCACTGAATCGTTTGATTAAATTCTTTCATAAAAATTTAGGATAAATGTGGTGGCATAGAGAAGGCAACTTGAACTGTTTGAAAAAATGCCTCAAAAGAAATGGGGTCTCGTGGTGATGGAATGCCATTACAAGCAAATGCACGTCATGGAATTCCATCACCATAAGAACGCATTTATTTTAGGAATTTTTTCAAAAATTTCATTTCCTTCTCTATGGTAAATTATTGCTTACTATTATGCTTTGATAGATATTTTTCCAAGGATCCATAGTTTGTTGGAAAGCACCTATTTTAGGCTTTTAGCCATAACAACAAGGAAGCACGAGTAGTTTGATAAAATGCCTTGGTGCACATGTATGAAAAATGTGGTATCATAGAAAAGGTGGTGAGAATTTTGAAGAAATGCCTCCAAGAAATGTGGTCTCATGGTGATGGAATGGAATTCCATCGTGCCATGAGACTGTATTTCTTCGAGGCATTTTTTGAAACTACTAATTGCCTTGTCTATGCTATTGCTTACTATTATGGTTTCATTTATTTTTTCCAAGCATCCATAGTGTGTCGTACAGGTGTACCTTTGCAAGAACATGCCTCCATGTGAAGAAATTGCATCAAGTTGCTTGTGTTGAATTTCTAAACAACTATATATTGAAGTTGAAATTTTGTCATCTATCAACATCTAGTTATTTGTTATGGAATGTGAAGTAATTCTTTGAGTTTGAATAATGTGCAATGCAATGTAACCAACGATATGAATATAAACTACACAAATCTATTAAGTATAATTCATTAGTTAAACTCTTTATTCTATTACTTGTGTGAAGGTTTGAGTAAATCCACTGGCACTAGGAGGTGTTCCCTCAAAACCTCCAATATTACCCTATTCAACATCCAAAATCACATATTAAAATACCATTTGTAAAACAATGCTATTAACATGTAATAAATTTAGAATTGTTTACTAGTTACATACCCTGCCGATAGGTGTACCGCAAAAATAAGTAGGTGTAGGGCCAGTGTATCCAGTCTCAACACTGTGACCCTACAATTTTATTAAAATCATAAAACTAAATTAGTTAATCTTGCATTTCAAAATAAAAATTTAATAAATTAAATTCAATGAACATGCTAGCTTTTACCCAAGTATCAATTCCATACACATCATGCAAAATGTCAGTCGCTCTCTCCATCTCCGTAGCTACATACAGATCCTCTGTAGCAGCCTCCTGAGTGCCGATGGGGTCATATGAACAAGTCGCCCCACAAGATTGACACACATGGGTTCGAAGGCCACCACTCGAAGACTCCCTTGCATGGTGCTGCAGAATAGGGCTAGTATGATGGATGACACTTTGGGTCAAAGTGCTGATCGGCTACAATGTCTCTACATTGACACTCTCCTTCACGATGGAAGGCATAACAACATGCTCATGAGGCGGTCTAGCGAGAGCTCGTCTCCCTTTCTGTGTAGGATCTATCTATGCACCGGGCCTATCCTGAGCTGACCCCCCACCTCTCCCCTGGAAGTTCCTCATATCAAAATAATTTGGGATTTTGTTCAATATGAACTCACTGCATAGTTTCCTAAGAAAATACTGGGGGACTTCACAATTGTTGCAGGGTCGGTCATCAAAGACCATGTACCACCTATCATAAAAATGGTTCCTAATCTCTTGGTGGTGACACCAATGAATAGGAAACCTCTTCGCATTGAGGGTAAGATTTTGATTTGTGCATGGGTCAGTGAATAATGAACACAAATCACCTTTTGTAATTTTTAAATCCTTTACTTGTTTATATGATAGTTTATCTGCATAATATGCCCTAGCCGCTTGCCTCCTATCTTGCCATCTAGTTATTTGTTTGCTAATTGAATGCACATTTTTTAACATATATTTCAATGAATTTGTGAGGGTCATTCTTTCTGTGGTTGAACCATTTGGATCACTCAAACTACTAATAAAATCCTCAATTTGTTTTTTGTTGCTCTCAATCTCACTCATTAAATTTTGTTGAGTGTTAGGAGGGTGTTGAGGGATTCGTGGAGGAGGTTGTTGTTGAGGTTGATTTTCTTGTTCATGATTCGGTTTATCTTCTTGTTGAGGTTGATTTTCTTGTTCAGGATTCAATTGCTCTTCTTGTTGAGGATTTTGTGGTTTTGCGGGTTCATTTGCATCTCCTACAAATTCAAAAATTTATATATCAAATATAACCTTAAACTAACAAAATCAACCTAAAACTAAGAAATTAAAAAAAAATAACAAACAATACTTACCTCTCCCACCTCTTCGTTGTCATGGCACCATCCTTGCAAAGAAATATCAACCTTTTTTGAAGATTTTTGCTGAATCCCTCCTAGAATGCGAGCACGAAAATGATGGTTTTTGGCTGCGGGTAGAGCAAAAGAACAGTTGACATAAAATGAATCACTTTGAATTTTTCTTTTTCTTTTAAATTGACATAATGTGAGCATGTTATGACGTGCTCGCATTATTAGTTTTCAATTTTTTTTGAAGTTGTCCACCAAATTGCAACCCAACTTCATGCACCTGCCCTCTTGTTTATCATGAATTTGATTGTGAACCACATAAATGTTAAGAATGGTAGTGTCATAGACATAGTTTACATTCTTTCCTTTATTGTTTGATGAAGAAGATTCCCCTTTTTGATAATTTGGTAAAGGGTTCTTGAATGCTCCATGATCATTGTTTGTTTGGGGCCCTTCTACAAATATGTTCTTGTATCAAATGTTTCAGCTATATACAATCATTTTTTTTGTGTCCTTTGTTTCGATGAAAATCATAGTAATGTGCATCATTCCACTAGGATGGTTTAACTTGTGGGTTATAATATTGTGCCTCCGATAATGTTATGAATTTAGCTTCAAGAAGCTCTTTCAATGCTGATTCTGATGACTGTCCCAAAGGTGTGAACCTTCTTCAATTTGAGGATGTTTGATATGGTGGTGGTTTTGTTTCAACATTGCTTTGATTATTTTTTTGGTTGGTGTTTTTGTTGTTGTTTTGATTGCTGGTTGGATTGTTGTTTTGATTGGTTTTGATGGTAGCTTCTATCAAGTTGAATATTGGTTTTACATTTTGCATTTCAGTTGAAGTGTCATTGTTACCAACATTGTTGTTTCATTGCCAAAACTTTGGTTTATCACCATTGTGATTGTTGGAGGAGCTTGATGAGTTGTTTTTAGTGTAAATTTTTATGACTCCTCTTTTGGCCAAAGCTTCTTCAATTTTAATTCCATTCTCAATAATTTTCTCGAAGGTAGGTGGACATTGTAATTCCAATCTATAACTCATTTCATCATTTAGATTGTCAATAAAAATCTCCATCTTTTCTTTTTCCAGTATGGGACAAGAATATCTTGCATAAATTCTTCTCCACCTTTGCAAGAATACAAGGAATGATTCACCCTTCTTTTTTCTGGTATTGCAAAGGTCTTTCATTGTTATTTCGTGTTGAATGTTGTAAGAGTATTTAGTGATGAATTTGTTAACCAACTCTTCAAAGGTTTTGATTGGTGGTGCAAGTTTGGAAAACCATTGAAGGCATTGTCCGCCTAGGCTTTGCATAAATAATCTCATCAAGTAAGTTTCTTCGTGTGCAAATTCAAGAATCATGGTTCTAAATTCCCTCACATGATCTATTGGATCTATTTTACCATTGTATTTGTAATACTTTGGGAATTCACAATGTTTAGGAAAAGGGATCATGTTGATGGATTGATCAAAAGGATATGGAAAAATGTCTTGTGGAAAGTATCATTTTGATGTTCCCCTTTGCATGTCAAGAATTTGTTGTTGGAGGTTTTTCATTTGATGAGTTAATGTAGTCACTTGTTCTGAATCATTTTCAGGATTTTTAGGAGGTGATTTTAATTGATTAACATCAAAGTCCTTAGGAAATTTGACACCTTTTTTAGCTAGCATTAGTAAGTATTTCTCCCCATTTCTTTAAAAAATATTTTCTAAGCACTTGTGGAAATTTGGATCTTGTTCAACATTTTGGATGTCTTCCTTAGTTATTTCATCACCTTTAGTGTTGTGGTTTCCATGGAAAGGATTCTGTTCAGGCTTAGCCATGGTGTTTTGGGTTTCAATGTTCGAAGTTTCAATGTTTTGAGTTTCAATATTTTGAGTTTTGATATTTTGAGTTTCAATGTTTTAGGTTTCAAGTTCTCTTTCCTTGAGTTTCTGCTTTTGTAATCTTGTTTGAATGAGCATACAAGTGTTACACTTTGACTAAACTTTGATCTTTGTTTGGAGGAGTGCCAAGGATGAAAACTAAGTCAAATAGAATGACGAATTCTATTGATGAGACTAAGTTTAATTTGATTATACAACTTTGTTTCATGATGAAAGGATGAATTTTTTTGATGATGATGAAACTAGGCTTAACAATCAAAGGTGTGATAGGTTCGATGATTTAGGAACATTGAGATGTTAGATCTTGATTTAGTTTGGAGAATTCCACTTGTAGAGGTCAGTTTTGACAAGTTTAGACTCTGTTATACCTGAGGAATGATTTTGAGCTGAAAAAGATTCTAAATTCTGGTTCAAACTGTGAAACAGGGGATGAATTTAACTCTCGGGTTTTTCATTTAATGGATGTGCTAAAACAGAGCCTGGATGTGCTAAAAGATTGCACATATGTGCTAGAAGATAGACTAGATGGGTTATAACAGTGAATGGATGCACCAGTATATTGAATCAATGCGCTATAAAACTACCTAAATGCACTAAAATAGTGAATGGATATGCTATAAGACCGCACAGATGTGCTATAAAACTGACTGAGTGCACTAAAACAGTAAATTTATGCACTGGAATACCACATAGATGTGCTATAAGACTAACCAAATGCGCTAAAACAATGAATGGATGTGCTCTAAGACCACACAGATGCACTATAAGACTGACTGAATGTGCTGGAACATGGAATGAATGCGCTAATCTAAATTTTTTTAATGTTTTTGAAAGTCTATTTGTTTGTTTTGCTTCGAATCTGAGTGTTTCCAAGGTGTAATCTAATGACCAATGGATTTTTCTTGGTTTCCAATTTATAAGTTGTGAGAATCAAGTGTTCAAATGGATGATTTCTTGAATTTTGACTTCAACCATAACAACAAGTTGTCAAATAGTTGTGTCAAGCCTAGTAACTAAACATTGAGTGTGTATTCAAGAATCTGGTCTATTTCTTTCAATTTTCATGGGTATAACACACGAGAAGACAATAAAAGAACTTTTCTATTCTCAAGGGTCACATAAAATATCATAGCCCACATCTTAGAACCATGTTAGCTCACACAGCCCTATCACCCCCTAGAGGGCACTCATGTTTTTGCCTTTTTGGTGCAGGTGCACCTTTTGAAGAAGCATGCCTCTAAGAGGAAAATTTGATATTTTAATATGAATATGAATTTATATGATGTAATAAGGCCTATAATAGCCATTTTAATGTTTTAGAGGTCCTAGGAAGTCAATTTTAATCCTAAAATGTAAAATTGCAAAATAATGACAAAAGTTGTTAAGCAAAGTTGTAAAATTGCAAAAAGATGCCATGTGGAGGCACATGAAGAGTCAAGGAAGTTATAGAGTTAGTTTTAGGTTCTTTAGGAAGTTGTAGAGATTGGATAATGTTTAAAAGGTGATTGTAAACTCATTGTAGGTTGTTGTTGAAGCACTTTTAAGGAGAAAACCAATAAAAAAGGCACTATTTTTTAGTTATTTACTGAGTTTTTCTCTATTACTAGCCTGTGTACGGGTCAATACAATAGGGGTTGGCTCTTGAATGTTTTGAATTTTTTGTAGCATGGTGTTGGCCTTATTTCTAATCCACTCTTGAGGATTTTTATTGTGTTTTGAGCAATTTATAGGTTGATACTTGAAAACTGGTCTGAAACAGGGGTAGAAGGGTTTGAAGTTCAATATGTGCTAAAAAGGCCATTCCTCCTTCTGTATAGGCTGTAACTTAGAGGAATGAGCCTGTGTATATTAGAGTAGATATAGGAATCAATATTTTGAGTTGAGAAAGAGAATAGTAAGTTCTGGAAGTGCTGCCCCATGATGAAAACTAGGTTTTGGGCCTTTTAGACAAGGCTAGAGGGTCGGGTTTTGAGAAGTTGAGTGAGAATAGGTTGAAACTAGTTGGAAACTATTTGATCAAGTGTATTTGAAGATGAATTGAAGTTCTGAGTGGTTAGAGAATTTTAGTTGTGTGAGAAGGAGTGAAACCCTAGTTGGAAGGGGTAAAAATAAGGGAAAATTGGTGAGTTTTCAAATGAAGTGTATTAAAATATAAGGGGAAGCATAATATAATGATAGTTTAAGCTTGAAAATGCATAAAAAATCATTATTGAAGTGGTTTTGAGGTCATAAGTGGTTAGGGTATTTATTCTTCAATAAGCCCTAGTTAGTAGGGAGAAAAGTGAGGGTTTTGGAGTTTAGGGTCTTAATGAGCAAGTGAGGAATTGGAAGTTGATTATTCTATGGTTTTGAAGGTTGAATAGATACTTTTTGGTGGTTTCAAGTCTTAATGGTGAGTTTTGAGAAGGGTCCCTTTGGAGAAGAGGCCTAATTGTGGCCTATTTCAACATTGAAAGCTAGATTTGGCCAAGTTGTTCCAAAGGGGTGAGAATGGATCTTTGAGTATGTGATGTAACTCAGTAAAGGGTATCAAGATCAGCTCCTATATTGCAAAGTCATTTAGGAAATCTATTAGTAAAGTGAGGAAAAGAGAGCCTGCTGTCCTACAAGGTTCACAAGGTAAAAATTGGGGAAAGCAAGCAAATAGTGGATTTGTGAGAAAAGAATGGTTGAAAACCTTTTGGATGGTGAATAGTGATTGTTGTACTACCCCGCATTGCATCAAATTGGTATCAGAGCACAAAATATTCTTGAAGGAGATTGGTTGCAGTTGGAAGTTGAAGAGTCAAGTCAAAATGGTGATGGAGATCAGAGAATTAACACAGAGGAATGTAATATTTAAGACCACCTGCAAGTGTCAAGGTAAGGTATGCATTATGATGGTTGATTCAAGTAGTTTAGACAAGTTGATCTCTCAAGAAATGGTAGATAAGTTTCAATTAGAGAAGATACCCCATGAGTCACCCTATTCAGTTTCTTGGGGGAATGGTGAACATGTTTTGATGGTTAAAGAGAAAGCTTGGGTTGAATTCCACATAGGTGTATTTAGAGACAAAATTTTGTGTGATATTGTGTCTATGAGTGTGTGCCATCTCTTGTTAGGAATGCCATGGGTGTATGATAGATTCACTTTATATAATGGAAGAGAGAATAGTTATGAGATAAAAATGGATGGTGTGAATTTCACTTTGATTCCTTTGATGGAAAAAGATGAGAAAAAATGCAGGACAAAAATAATTTTGATGCAGGGTAGTAGAGTGTCCATGAGACATGAGAAGAACAAACATGGTAAAGAGGTAGCTAATAACAAGAAGACAACAGTTGAAGCAACACAATGCGATGCAAGGTTGCAGAATGAAGAGATTAAAGAGATGAAGGTGAAATATGAAAAAGGATAGGTCAAGCATGAAGACAAGCCAAGTCAGCAAGAAGGGAACAAAGAAATGATGGGACAGTCAAGTATGGACAAGTTTGATTTGGAGGAGTTAGATACAAAGCAATGGGTGATGAAGAATTTTAAAACAAAGACCCTAACAAGAAATAGGGAAGAAAGAGATGCAAGTAGTATGCCTATTGCAAGGAAATTAAAGATTGGAGAAGACACTATGAAGAAAGGAGGATGTCCACAAATTGGACAAATACACATAGTGCAGCAACAAGGTGAAAAGAATGGCAAGCATCAAGAGGATGACAAAAAGAATGAAAGGAAGCAAATGGAAAGTAAGAATGTTGAAAGATCTAGTGGCAAGGAGGTCTTGGGAGTAAAGAGAATGGATCAAAGAAAAGAGAGTAATGAAGAAAGTCATGAAAGGCTTGAGAAGGGTGAAGAATTCATAGTAGGTACATTGATGTGTCCCTTGAAAGGGAAAGAGATCAAGGAGCAGCCGAGCACTGCTAAAACAAAGGAAAATGAATTAGGAAATGCAGAGGTTAAGGAGGCAACAAGTTTGATGTTGGATAAGAAGAAGTGAAAGAATCTGAGAGTAAGTTTACACAGAATGTGGTCACCATGGAAGGTGAAGATGGAAAGGAAAAGAGTGTTCCAAGAGTCCCAAAGATGAAGGGGGCTGATAGTGATGAGTTGACAGAGGCTGAGAAGGAAGAGTTGATAAAATCTCAAAATGAGTTGGAGAAGAGAGTAAGAGATGAGAGTAGGAGAGTGAATAGAGCTTGGGTTACAAAATTGATGATGTGGCAGGTGTGTACTGTAGTAAGAGTAGTACTAAACATGAAGGACCTAAGAAAGATTGTGAAAAGGAGAACTGAGAGACAAAGGATGAAGGGAGTCTTGTATTGCTTCCTTATTTTGATGATTCTAATGATAAGGACTAAGCCAAGTGTTAAGATGAAAGGGGAAGGTCAGAGTGAAGGTTGTTTTGCAATAAGAAAAGAGGAAGGACATAGTAAGAGTGGGTGGATGGAGCTGAAGAAAACAAATCAGAGTATAGTGATGTTAGTCCAAGATGACAGAGCAAGAAGAGAAGAGTTGGCGAGTAGAAACAAGTGCAAGCCTAAAGTCAAGATGAAGACATTGCAAACACAAGATGGAGTATCAAAGGATGAAGAACATGAAGATGTTTCTGATTCAAGACATTAAGACTTCCAAGAGACTTGGAAGGAAATTGTGGCCGGGTGAATGGTGCAGGTGCACCTTTTGAAGGAGCATGCCTCTAAGAGGAAAAATTGAGATTTTAATATGAATATGCATTTATATGATGTAATAAGGCCTATAATATCCATTTTAATGTTTTAGAGGTCCTAGGAAGTCAATTTTAATCCTAAAATGTAAAATTGAAAAATAATGACAAAAGTTGTTAAGCAAAGTTGTAAAATTGCAAAAAGATGCCATGTGGAGGCACATGAAGAGTCAAGGAAGTTATAGAGTTAGTTTTAGGTAATTTAGGAAGTTGTAGAGATTGGAGAATTTTTAAAAGGTGATTGCAAACTCATTGAAGGTTGTTGTTGAAGCACTTTGAAGGAGAACACCAATAAAAAAGGCACAATTTTTCAGTTATTTTCTAAGTTTTTCTTGTGTCCTAACCTCCATCACTGCCGTTCCAGCTATAACGAACGGGTCACCCTACCATACTCTATTCAACGTGCCTAAGCCTCTCCCGCGCGTCTGGAATGGATGAAAGAAAGGGCCTCATGCCCTTAGAATAGTAGGGGCGGGTGGGTGGGAAACTATAGTTGCTCCACCCATAATTAATGAGTTGATCAATCTCCTTCGTCATCAACGGGGCGCTGAAAGGAAGAATCTCCATTTCATCCATAATGCACACTTCTCGGCGGATTCAACATCTCGTGTCCCATAGGGATGGGTGGGAGGAAACAATCCTAGATATTTATTTTCTACTCATTGCAATACTGCATCTTTATTTTATAATCATTGCAATTCCAGGTTATATCTATTACCGGGTAGGGATGTAGTATATTGTTTGGAACGAACATTAAAATATTGCCAATTATTTACCAGGGAGGGTTATATCTATTGCTGGGCATAGTTATTACTAGCTTGTGTATGGGTCAGTACAATAGGGGTTGGCTCTTGAATGTTTTGAATTTATTGTAGCATGGTTTTGGCTTTATTTCTAATCCAATATTGATGAGTTTTATTGTGTTTTGAGCAATTTAGAGGTTGATACTTGAAAACTGGTTTGAAACAGGGGTATAAGGGTTTGAAGTTCAATATGTGCTAAAAAGGCCATTCCTCCTTTTGTATAGGTTGTAACTTGGAGGAATGGGCCTGCTTATATTAGAGTAGATGTAGGAATCTGGGTTTTGAGTTGAGAAAGAGAATAGTAAGGTATGGAAGTGTTGCCCCATGATGAAAACTAGGTTTTGGGCCTTTTAGACAAGGCTAGAGGGTCAAGTTTTGAGAAGTTGAGTGAGAATAGGTTGAAATTGGTTGGAAAATGTTTGATCAAGTGTATTTTAAGATGAATTGAAGGTCTGAGTGGATAGAGAAGGTTAGTTGTGTGAGAAGTGAAACCCTAGTTGGAAGGGGTAAAAACAAGGGAAAATTGGTGAGTTTTCAAAGGAAGTGTATGCAAATATAAGGGGAAGCATAATATAATGATAGGTCAAGCTTGAGTAGGTATAGAAAATCATGATTGAAGTAGTTTGAGGTCATAAGTGGTCAGGGTATTTGTTTTTCAATAAGCCCTAGTTAGTAGGGAGAAAAGTGAGGGTTTTGGAGTTAAGGGTCTTAATGAGCAAGCGATGAATTGGAAGTTGGTTATTCTATGGTTTTGAAGGTTGACTAAAGACTGTTTGGTGGTTTCAAGTCTTAATGGTGAGTTTTGAGAAGGGGCCCTTTCGAGAAGAGGCCTAATTGAGGCCTATTTCAGCGTTGAAATCTAGATTTGGCCAAGTTGTTCCAAAGGGGTGAGAATGGAGCTTTGAGTATGTGATGTAACTCAGTAAAGGGTGTCAAGATCAGCTCTTGGATTGAAAAATAATTTAGGAAATCTATTAGTAGAGTGAGGAAAAGAGAGCCTGCTGTCCTACAAGGTTCACAAGGTGAAAAATGGGGAAAGCAAGCAAATAGTGGATTTGTGAGAAAAGAATGGTTGAAACCCTTTTGAATGGTGAATAGTGATTGTTGTACTGCCCTGTGTTGCATCACTTTCCTGGGTCTTAACCAACATTGAATCCTCCACTTTTGGCCAGTAATCCCTAATGGTTATATGGTGAGTATCTTGGGGGAAGATTCTTCCCTCACCTTGCACTGTGATATAGAAAGTGTTTGGAAACTGACTCGGTTGGCTTCTACACTAAGTTTCATAGAAAAGGGTTTCCTTTCAGTGCGACAAATGATAAAATCCCTCAAGAGGCCTCCCAACCTTTAGAACAAAGGCTTTGGGGATGGTTATTGTAAAGGTTGTTTTTGCCTCAGTCATTTTATTTTGGTTTGCATAAATGTCTTCAATGTCAAGTGCACCCACACTCAAATAAAATTATCAAAAAGGTGCGTGATACGCCACATGGTGGCTGCACAACTTTTATCTTTTCATCTTCCTTCCGGAAGAAGGTACAAGACACGTGTTTTCTTGTTAGACATTTTCTTGGGAGCTATATTTGTGAGCTTGGGAGTTTCCACCCTATTGACATGTCATCTCCTTGTCATGGGTTGTCTACACCACCGATAAAGATATCTATTGAGGAGTTTGTCTGAGCTGACTGGCCTTTTCTTTTCTTTTCTCAGTTTTTGGGATGGAAGTTTTGAGACGATACCTCACAGTGATGTGATCAATCTATTGGGTCCTTTGCTAGGATGTTGTTCCTAGGATCTGATCGCATGTGGGTTTCTATCTTTGCTAAAATATCTAAAAGACATTAATGCAATAGCTGAAGAGTTAATGCAAAGAACTTTTGCGGCCTAACCAAGGGTCTATGATCGGATCGTATGTTATCAACTATCAACACTTGGCAACAATTAATCCAAATTGAGGTGGTGTTTCTTTCTTTGGAAGCTATATAAGGAGGGCGATGACACAAATACATATGATTATTTTCCAAGAGGAACTTCTTTCTTTGTCAAAATAAGTGTTTCTTTTAGTTTTCCTTAAGGTTTTTTAGAACTGTTTTCAGAAGCAAGTTATAGGACTACTTTATTCTAGCATATTATATCTATTAAGGTTTAAACTATTGTTGGATTGAAATCTGATCTTTGTTTCAAAGTTTAGTTTTAATTAAAGCATGAACTATTGAGGGGAATATATTGAGACTATGCATGTATGGCCTTTTTCAAACTTTCTTGCTTTCTTTATATTGTCGTTTTGGATGAAATACTGTGTCTTGCAAGCTATATTCTAGTAGTTTAAATAGTGGATTTCTATGCTTTATGCTTGTGTGATGGAATAGTAGTTTAGGAGAATTGGACTGTATAAGTATCTTTTTTCCTTAAAGTTGTTATTTTGTTATGCTATGCTATATTAGGAGACAAAGTTCTTGTAATTTCTGGAATATTGTTCTTTTACTCTAAGGAATCTTTATGTTTAATCAGACCTCAATGAACATATCCTGCAAAAAGATTTGAAAGTCTGCACTATGCTTGAAGTTAGCCTTTGCTGTTCATTCTCTTTCCAACAATGAGGGGTTGTGGCATTCTGTGTCGTTCATATCAATGATAGGAATAACTTGGGTTTGAAATGTTGTAAAAGCTTTGGTGCATCACCTTATATTTTTTATATTTACATTTCCTTTCTCCCTTATCTCAAAACCCCAAAAGAATAGCCGACTTTCTATAAAAAACCCAAAGGTATTCAATGAGATGCAATTTGTCCCCCACTCGCTGAATTTTCCATAAGACTATCAGAGAAGTGCAAGATTTGATGATCAATAATTCTTTCTCTCACATGCCTAGTGGGATTGAAGTTTTTCCAAATGCCTGATTAGAAGTCATAAATATTTCTTAAATTAGGCTAAGGAAGGAAACTGGAAGTTTCATTCCTAGAGTCCAAACGAGAGTATCCTCAAGAGGTCACTTCCAGTACTCTCAGTTACATGCCTCAAATCCTAGAAGGAGAAGAACTATAGTTTCTATATCACCTGTAAGGAGTAATAGAGTCGGAAGTCAGAGCCTAGTATCTAGAGGCTTATCTACTCCACGCAAAGAGTTAAATTTCTAGATAAGATTTCCTATATATCTGATTCATAGGAGTTTTTTCCTTATGGCTCACGTACCCCCTCCTACTCCTAGAAATTCTGTAACATGGGATAGTGGTAGTCCACTATAGCCACCCACAACCCTAGATGTATGGCCTGTCATACTTGCTAATTCCCTTAAGGCTATTCCAAGATTCTCCGGGGAGGATTTCAAAACTACTTCTAGATATCTTCAAGATATAACAAAGGTATGTAGGGTACACAACATATGAGAGGAAAACATAACTTTAAGACTATTGGCTGCCTCTTTTAAAGGAAAGGCTCAAGATTGGTATAGATTCAGGTTCCATTCTTTCATGGGACCAGCTCAGATAGCGCCTGTTCAAATGATTCTCATAAAAGGGAGACCATTCCTCATTGCTGCAATAGCTAGTTACCATCAAGAGGGCTCCACATGAAGCCATGAGTGATTTCAATACCAAGTTCCATAAGACTTGGAAAAGGATCCCCTTGACTACTCGACCTCAGACCGCGATGGCATTCATGTTCTATCTGAAGGCTATCAAGCAAAATATCACAGTTATGATAACTTCCATGGGAGGGAATATCCTGCCCGCCACATACAAGGTGGTGGTACACACAGAGAATAACCTAATCGATGTTGGGAAACTTCTACCTCAGCCACCAATGCCAGTATTTGTGGAAATCTCCAATGGTCATTAGGAGGAAACCAATCCAAGCAATCCTACAACACAATTGAAGATGGTCACTCTGTAGCCTACAAATGAGTATCCTACCACTCAAGCAAGCACATCAGGTCTCTCATCAATGGTGGTGGATATTGTTGATATAAAATATTTGATGCAAAATTTTGCTAATGAATTAGTCATTATAAAACGATAACAAGTGATGCCTCTGAAAATGACCATTCAGGTCTATGGTGGGGGAAAGCTTCCTTATCAACAAAATTCATATCAAGGATCCTATAGAGGAGGAGGTCAACAGACATCATCAACAAATCAGATAGTTCTGGTCACTATGCCATTACAAACAGTCAAGGGTAGTTCGAATAAAGAGATAGTCCCAGGCCAAAACAATTTGGTGGAGGATGAAAATGTCTGGTGCTTCTCGTGCAATGATAGCCATATGCCCCAAAACTATCCAAGAGGAAATATGCAACAAAAGGTGGTGAAATAGAGGAGTAAGGGTATTTTTCTGAATGCAGATGAATACGGGTCACCTGAAATGGAGAATGCTCATTTTAGGGCACAAATGCAAGGGATGTCCATTGAGCAAGAATTAGACATTGTGCTTGACCAAGCTCTTTTCTCATGGTTGGAAGAAGATGAGGCTGTGTTCGCAAACGAAGCCCTAATGGCTAGAATTCCACAAGTACAATCAAATTACAATGCAAGATCAAAAAGAAGACTCACAAGGGAATATGTACAAAAATCTCCACCATGACCACAACCACGTCAACTATTCCCCCCAGAGAAATAGGCTTTTCCACCCATCGTACAACCTTGTTCACAACCACATAACCTACCATCAATGGAAAATGAGGCGAATGAAGCACCAAACCCAGTGATAATAGAACATTTTCTCCCAAAAACAAAAGAAATACCACCGTTTAAGCCAAAGGCTTGAACATATTGGAGAAATTGAAGAAGGCACCTGCCAATGTGTCATTGTGGGATGTCATATCAATTCCTGAGAAAAAAACCCTACTTCAAGAAGCATTAAAGGTGGAAGGGAAAAGTTTGCTGGTGAGCACGACTTAGTTGAACAATGAGAGTGGAAATGATAGATCCACAACGACTTATGCAAATAACATGAATGACATTAAAGAGAAAGTTGTAAGTAGAACAAAGTCCACACCTTTCTTTTTAACGCTTATAGTAGAAGATAGATTGTTGCATAATAATATGATTAGCTCAGGAGCTAACAAAACCGTTATGCCAAAAAAAGTGGCAGATGCTTTAAAACTTAAGTATGAACCCCTTGAAAAAGGAATTATGCAATTGGATGGAAATAAATTCCCAACCATTGGTTGGATAAGGGATATACCCCTAACCCTCTTCTCCTATCCAAGCCAAACAGTCACTCAAGAAGTAGTAATAATAGACATTCCACTAGTTTTTAGAATGTGTCTATCAAGAGATTTCACTGCTAAACTTGGTGGATACCTGACACTTGATTGATCCGACCTGATATTGAGAAATAAACACAGGGAGAAGATGAATATTATATCCGAATCCTTGCATCTCAAACATACTACGAATGATGCAAATCTATGCTTCAGAGCTACTGATACCTCTACTTTTTAGCAGGAGAGATATTGTGTAGAAATTCTTAGAGAATAAGAAGATATCGATGAACAAATTTTGGAAGAAGAGATGCTGCTCAATCAATTTGCTGATTCTAATCCATTTGGAAACTTCCGTGCTACAGGGATGAGTGCCTATGTGATTTTTGATAGAGATTAGGTCTTTCTGAAACTAATGAAGAGTCAGGAGGAGTTTGATGATCTGTCTAATAATCATGAATGGACCATACATTTTTATGGTGTCAAGTGAAAATTTGGTCTTAGAGTAGCTGTCCGATTGGTATTTCCGATAGGATTAGAATACAGGGCAAAGCTTATCATTTTTCAGTCTCCATGCTTTGCCAATGATACTAGATATGAGGTTTTGGTCCATGGATCAAATCTAGCAGAACAAATAGATGCAAGAAACAAGCTATCAAAAATTTAGAATCGATAGTAAGCTAGATTTGTGGGCAAACAACCACAATAAATACAAGGCTAAGATCTCAAGTACATAACGTATGGGATCTCATCAATAGTTTTGAAGCTTTCGATATGCAAGGGAATCCATGACCTCAAGATAGCATCATCAATCAAACGTTTCTTATCGGAACACATTTGGAATCAATTTATGATCTGACAAAGCAAAGATTCTCTGTAGTTTCAAAGGATTTTAATAGGATTGATGTCAGAAATAGCAAAAGATCAATGGTCGGCAGGAGGGCCTCTCACAGGAATAAAAGAAGGCTGTAGGAATTATGCTACAAGTATGATCTCGGAGGCTACAACCTAGGTATAGTCCAACCGGCGTTTGCCTTGGGTGAAGAACCCAAGACCGTCGGATAGAAATGAAGGATAATCCACCCAAAGGTTGAAGCTCTAGCAGCACAAGATTTCATCAAGTGAGGCAAGACAGAGGTCATATGTCCTATCAAATTTTTTGCCCAGTTATCAAATCTGGTCCCAGTTTAGGAAAGGGATAGGGATATCCAACTTTATGTTGACTTTCAAGACTTAAGAAGGATTTTTCTAAAAGATCATCAACCCCCGACACTGATGTGACGATTCTCCCAGACTCTAGCCAGGATGGAGATCTCCTCTTTGATACATGATTCCCCAAGGAATGATGAAGTTTTCATATTGGAATATGACCGACAAAGGATGACGTTTACCACCAAGTGGAAAATGATTGTATGTACTCAAGAACACCAATCGAGCTCTCCGATGTTGGTGTAGTTTTTCAAAGGGAAATAGGAATTACTTTCAAAAAATGGGCCAACCAGATGATTTTCATATATCTAGGTAATTCATTAGGCAAAGGTGATAATCCCAATCATCTAAAGGGATTTTATTCAAAAGATCAACGATCTAGGATTGTCCTTGACCTAGAAAAATATTTCCCTAGAGCGCCCAAAGGGAAGCTTCTCGGCTATACAGTGTCTTAGGAGAAAATAATAATAGGTCCTGAGAAAGCCCGGAGCTCAGAATTGAACATAAGATCTTTTCCAGATAGGTTTGGCCTTGTCCAAGGATTCATGCCAAATTTCACAAGCATTGTGATCCCAACCGCCCTGATGATTAAGGAGAGCATGTATTTTCAACAAACTCCCCAGGGGCACAATGGTTATCAAGCAGTTAGAGAAGTGCGAGGAAGAAAATTAAGAGCATCCCATTACACTCCCTTCAAAAGAAGCAAAGGAGAACCAGTGTGCAGGAACATATCATAGAAGGAAAATTTGATAAGTTTCTAATGAAGCTAAAAGCTAGGCTGAGTTTTCCAGAGACCATTACACCTAGTGATGTCCAAGGCCTAGTGAAATCACAAGGGTTATATTTTGTTACCAAATAAAAGACTTTTTTGAAGACTTCATCATATTGTTATATTCAAGGGGGCAGTTTAACCAAATTAGCCAACAAGAACCTAACTAGGTTAATCAAATGTGTTGGGTTGGATACTCAAAGAGATTGGCATAGTCATAGATGAGCCACCCTTTTGATAAATTAAATTACCCTCAAGTCATCTCTAAATACTTTTTGGTATAAATTGATGTACAAAAATTCGGCAAAAACCCAGAGGCTGAAAAGAGACAAAGAGAAGGCCCAATAGAGCTACAATTAACCATCATCAAAAAATCAAATGGTGTTTTGATGAAGAGATTTTTTACCCAAATTCTAGAGAAGAAGGTTTAGTGCTAAGGTACTACAGGCATGTTGCGAAACTAGGACAACCTACTAATTTCAAAGTGCTATGGAAAGGACCTTTCAACATGCAAAAGAAAGAATGTGTATAGACTCAAAGAAATGTGTTTAGATGTACTAGTGAATGGTATTTATCTAAGAAATTTCTATTAAAATGCACAATCCTTTTAAAAAATTTAACAGTTATGTACCATATGTAAAAAATTTGTAATTATTTCAAAGTTTTTAAGAATAAGCCCAAAATAACACAGAAGAAATAAATGTTATACTATATTATGTTTATCAAAAAAAATTATAGTATAGTATATGGCCCGAGGCTAAGAATATTACATAAGGATCTTTCAAGAAAAACCCAAAAAGGGAAGCAAGCAAAAAGGTTGTTAAAAGGAGGCGATGATTAGATAAACAATAAATTTCCACCTCCAATGGTGAAGTAAAAAGGGACTCGTAATTAGGTTCTTCTTCTCCTCCTTTTCTTCTTCTTCTTCTTCTTCTTTCATCTAACGGGTTGCACACAGGGGAAAAATACATAACACATGGGGCCGTGTAGTCCAAATGTAGGGTCTACTCATTGTGGAGTTGCACCAGGTAACTAAAGTGCTTTTTCCAGGCAATCCTTGAAACCTTCACGCTGTACTCTCACAGAAGGAAAGTGGCCGTGGGATGAGAGGAATAATGGTGCGTCTCCACATCCATAGTGCAAAAGTCAGTAAGGAAGGGAAACCAGGGCACGTCCACTCCAAAATCCATGTGCTTGTAGGGGTCCATGGCACTTGGGATGCCGACACTAGGAATGGCCACTCACACTATCTCGCTAAGCCCTTCCATCAAAGAGGTGTCAAACATCTTCTGACACAAATTAATTACCATGGGCTTGGCCACACTTAGGTCTAGCAGTGAGGCCACGAAGTGGGAAAGCATGTTGCAGTTACTCTAGAGCTGGTTCTCATCAGTAAGGTATTCCGTGCCGACAACCCACTTGAATGTAGTCATGATCAGGGGGTCACAATTCTTCACCAGGAACTTGATACGTGAGTCAGTGATCTCTCCCACAAAATAGTTTTGCGGTCTCTATGGAAGGAGCCAAATGGGGGTACCCAGACCAACATACATCATGATGAAGCAGTGAATTATGGTGAAATAGGAGTAGGTGGAAGTCCAACTAAGTTAAAGAACTATATGTTCAAATGAATATGGCGAAAGGTGGTATAGCTATATATAGAAAAGGCTAACCAGGAAGCTTCACTAATGGGATGTCTATTTTTGGCCAAATGGCAATGTATAACTGTAGACAGAATGGAGTAGGGTGGGAAAATCATACGGAGGATTTGATGGAATACCTTGAGAAATAAATTTGGGCATTGGGAGTAAGTTCCCTCATATGCAGATGGTTGACGTGTGTCCTTCGCCATCATTAGTGTCAACTAGTTCACTAATGGGAAAAGACATGGATTAACATGCTAAGGCTCTAACAAATTAATGAAGATGTCTTTTCAAAAGTACCTTGTGTCATCTCAACATGCTCCATATGATGAAAAACATGCTTTTCAATGTAATGAATTAAAAGAAGGCAAAGGTAGTGGAAGAAACGTACTAATTCCATTCCCATGGCTTTCTCAATATTCCCAAAGGATATGGATCTACCATCCACACGTATTACCCAGGTGGTAGCATTTAATGAGCCATCGATAGTAGAAAACTAATAATTGCATGCAAAATTCCAAAAATTAATTGCACTCAAAAGAAAGTTAAGTTTTAGCAAAGGGAAAATGGTTCTTGTATCATAAGAGAGTTTCTGTATCATTTTTGAACAATCATGGTGAAAGCGTCCACCTTTGGAAAGTAGGCCGAAGTTCCAAATAGGAGACCTGGTTACACTGATATATTTGGGCACTACTCATTCACCAATGCCCCAGCTCTAGAAGAACGACCATTTGAACGCTGCAGGAAGCTTCAATCTGACAAACGCATCCTAAAGGAGGTTGTTCAAGATATAACCGATAATGTTTACGACCCTCAGTTATCCACCAACCCTAAAAAGCTTAGGGAAGGTGCTTTCTAGAGGATGCTGGGGCATGAGTCGGCAAAGGGTTTTGTATTTTGGATTTGGAATAGTGGATTACCATATTTTGTGCTACCTATTGTACATCCATGCCCGAAGCTGGTTGATGCATGTGCAAAGAGGTTTAACAAAAATACAGAGGCTATTGAGGGCCATGGGGTCAAGATTGCCATTTCATCCAAAGCTATATAGGATATGCTGTGTATCCCTATGGGCTGAGGTGCTGACGTTTTCAATGAAGAACAAATGGATGTCCTGTGAGAAGATATGTTTAGGTAAACAAGTTTTTATGAGGATGAGACAAAGGAAAGACCACAGAGAGGACAAATTTTCTAGCCTCTTTCAAGAAGAAAATTTAAGAAGGATATGTAGTCTGTGTTCTCAATGTTGGCTTGGGTTTTTGGGATCGACGACAATGAAGAGGTTAACCCTTTCCAGTTTTCCCCATGCCTTGTGCTCAAAAGAGAAAGGGTGTAGAGGCACTACGATTTTGCTGAAGTGATGGCTGGGAATATGAAGCTGCAGTTGAGAAACTACATTGTTGAGTTGAAATTGAGGTATTCTGCTATCTTGGTCCATTTATTGTTACATCAAAATTTTGAGTGGCTAGGGAGGAATGTGCCAGTATCTAGGACAGATGAGAGAGGCTATATCTAGCCAATTTTTGTGTGGACCCTTATGTTTTCAAGAACAAGAGATTTTTATTGGTTTGCAGATTATTTTCTGAGACCAGTGCTACAAGATTTACTACCTCACCCCGTCGGCTGTTTCTCTTAGGAGGTTATAGAATGGATGGAACATCCACCTATCCTAGTGGATTACTTCTTCGATGAAGATTTCACATTCATCAGGTTTCATGGTTTCTACAGGGAGGTTTTCTGACTCCCCAGATTTGTGACATACTGAACTTTTGCATTAGAGGCTTGCTGACAAGTATCCACTCTTGATAGAATCTATGGTGCTAGAAGGAATAAAGCAAAGCTCTTTGACCTTCCCCTTATGATTGCAAAGAGTCAAGTAATACTGAGCAAACAGAAGGCTGAGGATGAGATCACAAATCTTTTGGCGGCTCTAGGTTTGGTCCTTATTTGTGGCAAATGGAATTACAACCTAGATGGACGTTTTAGTTTAAGGCATGAGTTTAGGTAGTATTTCCAAAGGAGGAGAAATCTTGCTCGAGAGAGTTTAGAGATGTACATTGACTTGGATCACATACCAGAACGACTAAAATGACTAAGTTTTTATGAGCCATAGTCACAATATTAGAGGAACCTCCCAATGAGAAAATCTCTTAGAGTGCAACTGAGGTGTAAAGGATGGTCAGAAAGAAAGAAGGCAGGCTTCTGGAGGTTCCAACAAGAGATGAGAAATCCAGGTGCTTTGTTTGACAACTTCCAACTTGATGAAGAGTTTGAAGATGCATATGATAAGGAAGTTGATTTCGATAATAGAAATCTCGAGACAAGCCATGAGGTTGAGGAGGAACAAGTTCCACTCCTAATTCCTAGACCTCAGGAACCTGACAACCAAAAAGATTTAGGGCCAGGGGGTCCATAGGCCTCGTTCGTGTCTCGAGCTTGAAGCAAAGGAAAAGAGACCCGACGATCCCCAAGAGGATCCTTAGCGGCCGCTAATGTCCAAATGTTAGAGGACTCTACCAACAAGAGATTGGAACATGTTGGCTCTAATCGTGTGAAGCGAAGAAGGATCGAAGTCCTAAGTGCACCTGATATACTGGTCCATTAGGAAGAAGAAGTGGAGCCTACCTTGTAGAATGTTTCATTAACTACGGCTGAGGTAAGTTTTTCTCTCCCTCTTCTTCCTATTTCTGTGTCTCTGGTACACCCCCAGTCTCTTCCTATTGAAAGTAATCCCCCATCTTTGGTTCCTAAATTGATAATGTTGGATACACCCCCTACCATTGAAAATGAACTTGCTGAAACTTTTTCACGCACGGAAGGAGTGTTATCCACTGCGGCCATTGTTGTGCCATTAGTTTCTTTGTCTAAAACCCCCATTAGAGCCACCAAAAATATGAATTTTCCCGTTACTCCTGTCCTATCTACTTCTAGGAAAGAACCTCTCCATCATCCTTTTTCCACATCTACCCCTACTGTTTCTTCCCTTGCTCCTTTTGGTGTTTCGCCTTTTTCTATGATCACATTGCCTTTTGTATCTCCCCACGCTCACACATCTGAGGTCTCCCCTACCATCACCCTTTTTGGACTGCCCCCTGGTGCTCCCATTGTAACTCAAAGTGTCAATGTCCCTTAGAATCTTCAATGCCATTTCAATGCCACCAAACAGGCCTGAAAGACCAAGCAGCTGAAAATGTTATCAAAGAGTGCCGAAAGGCTCACCACCAGGAGGATTGAAGCTTGTTTTAATGAAGAGAAGAACTCCCTACTTATCACCACTATGAGGCTACTTGTTTCCAAGCCTAAAGGACAAAGGTAGATGGAATACTATGGCATTCATGCTGTGGGCCTGGATTTGAGTGAAACCTGCCCGCGCGATAAAACGGTCCTAGGCAAAGCCACACAAAAGGTGGTATATATTGATTATGAATAGTTGGACATGAAATTAAGGAAGCACAAGGTTGAGTTGGAAAATGTGAAATGGATAATGAGCAGACGATAGAATGAAGTCCAAGCCAAGAATGCTGAGATGACCCGCATAAAAAAAATTCAAGGCCAACAAGGAGACATGTCCAAGTTGCTTGTAGATGCCCGTAATGAGCAAGTTTAGCTTCGTGCTGAAAATGAAAATTTAAAGAAAGAGTTAAGTGATGCCAGATCCCAAAATATTGATGATCTTCGAAGAATCCAGTTTGAGGCAAAAGAGTCAAGACAAGAAGTCAGAAGATAAGCTCTGAGTTGGAAAATGCTCTTTGGGAGAAGGGTCAAATAGTAGAATACACTAGAGTAAGAGAGGCTCATTTTAACCAGGAGCTAATTGCTGCAAGAGGATCTAGATCCCTCCCTATAATGACAAGGATGGTAGCTATGCATTGGGAATAGATAGCAACTGGCGTGTGTGTGCGGGACCCACCTTATAGTTTTTAAGGGATGTGCGGGAACTGAATGCCAAGGTCAATCCAATGGCTAACCACTTCATACAAACATGCTAACCCAAAGTGGAGGACTCCCAAAGTTTTATCTCCAAATTGGCATCACCACACATCAGGTTCTTAGAAGAGCGGGAGTTCCCGATCGGTGGGTCACCTCCATCAAAGCCAATGAGATCATCAAATGCCACATAGTTGCGGTAAAATGCAAGGATCACTAGATGGTGTTGAATAAAAGGGTCACTAAGATCAAAAAGGACTTTTCTATCCTGGTTGGTTTCGGGTTACCTCCTCTTCTCTCCCTAAACGAAGACATGCTAACAATAGAGCAAATCAATGAGGCAATCTAACGCAAGATCCAAACTACTGCTAAACATCGAAGCTCGAGTGTTGTACCCACGGTGGATGATGTTGAGCGTGAATATATCCTCTTTCTTAGCTCTATTATCACCTGGGTGTGATCTCTTCTAGATGGGGTGTCATCTCTTTCAAGGAAATTTTTGATCTTGAACAAACATATAGACAGATGTAGACCCTTATTCTACCAACTAATGAAAATTGGGAGGCTCAGTGTGCCGCTTTCATCAAACTCCAGGAACAACCAGAGGATTAGGTTTGAATCTCCACAAAAGTGAAGACCCCTGTGAGTCACCAGAACTATAAAGGTTTTTTTTCACCTTAGTCATTTTATTTTGGTTTGCAAAAATATCTTTGATGTCGGGTGCACTCGCACTCAAATAAAATTATTGAAAAGGTGCGCGATATGCCATGTGGTGGCTGCACAAATTTTACCTTTTCATCTTCCTTCCAAAAGAAGGTTTGGGACACATGTTTTCTTATTGTATATTTTCTTGGGAGCTATATTTGCAATCTCAGGAGTTTTCGCCCTGCTGACATGTCATCTCCTTGTTGCAGGTTGTCTATATCACCAATAAAGATATCTATTGAGGAGTTTGTCTGAGCTGGCTGGCCTTTTCTTTTCTTTTCTTGATTTTTGGGATGGAAGTTTTGAGATGGTACCTTGCAGTGATGTGATCGATCAATTGGGTCCTTTTCTAGGCTGTTGTTCCTAGGATATGATTGCATGTGGGTTTCTATCTTTGCCAAAATATCTACAAGACATTAATGCAATAGCTAAAGAGTTAATGCAAAGACCTTTTGTGGCCTAACCAAGGGTCTATGATTGGATTGTATGTTATCACCTATCAACACCTTGCAGAAATGAATCAAATTGAGGCAACGTTTCTTTCTTTGGAAGCTATATAAGGAGGGAAATGACACAAATATAGATGATGATTTTCCAAGAGGAACTATTTTCTTTGTCAAAATAAGTGTTTCTTTTAGTTTTCCTTAAGGTATTTTAGAATTGTTTTCAGAAGCAAGTTATAGAACTACTTTATTCTGGAATATTATATCTATTAATGTTTAAACTATTGTTGGATTGACATCTGACCTTTGTTTCAAAGTTCAGTTTTAATTAAAGCATGAACTATTGAGTGGAATTTATTGAGACTATGCATGTATGGCCTTTTTCAAACTTTCTTGCTTTCTTTATATTGCCATTTTGGATGAAACACTGTGTCTTGCAAGCTATATTCTGGTAGTTTAAATAGTGGATTTCTATGCTTTATGCTTGTGTGATGGAATAGTAGTTTAGGAGAATTGGACTATGTCATTGGACTTTTTTTGTTTTCCTTAAAGTTGTTATTCTATTATGCTATGTTGTATTAGGAGTCAAAGTTCTTGTAATTTCTAGAATATTATTATTTTACTCTAAGGAATCTTTATGTTTGATCGGACCTCAATGAACACTACCCGTAGAAAGATTTGAAAGTCTACACTATGCTTGAAGTTATCCTTTTTTGTTCATTCTCTTTCCAAAAATGAGGGGTTGTGGCATTTTGTGTCCTTAATATCAATCATAGGAATAACTTGGGTTTGAAATGGTGTAAAAGCTTTGGCGCATCACCTTATACGTTTTATATTTACATTTCCTTTCTCTCTTATCTCAAAACCCCAAAAGAAGAGTTGGATTTCTATTAAAAATTTGGATGTATTTAGTGAGACACAATTTGTCCCCCACTCGCTGAATTTCCCATAAGACTGTTGGAGAAGTTCAAGCTTTGATGATCAACAGTTATCTTGCACACTACCATCAAATTGTGGACTTTCCCCAAATTTTCTTTTGATTATAGTGGGTCAGAAAACTTGGCTTTAGTTTTTCCCACTTAGGTTGTTCCCGTAGAGTGAGTAATTTTTCCCACTACAGCAGGCCTTCTAAAGGTGTTAATAAAACATAAAATACTGATTCTGGTATTCTAGTCACCCAGTTAAGGGGAGAGCATAGGCCTATCACTTCAAGCATGAAAGAAAAGGGTTTCTTTAACCTTTTAATTAAGCTAGATACCTATCTTAATCAAAAGAAAGCATTCAAATAACTCCAGCCCCTACATACATCATTAGTAGTTGCATAAATTTGTCTTTGACTAGTGTATAAAAGTACTTGCAAGAAGAAAACACCAATTAGTTCTAGAGATTTCAATATTTTGCAAATTTTAACCTATGCACTAAAACAATCATCTAATGCGCTAAAAGAACTTTTAGATGGGCTAAAAGAAATTTTCAATGCACTTGAAGAACTAATGGATGCACTAAAAGAACAACTAAATGCACTGTAATAGATACTAAATGCACTAAAAGAAAGAGAGAATGCGCTAAAATACTTCTTGTGTACACTAAAATAGTTACTCGATGCGCCGAAAGAAATATCGTATGCGCCGTAATAGATATCAAATGTGCTGACAGATTTGTTGTATGCGTTGTAATAGAGATCCAATGCACTGAAAGATTTGTCATATGTGCTAAAAGATCACGTCCAGCTTGTTCACAATTTTTTTTCCAGAAATTTGTTAAAAATGGGGTCAAGCCCCACGATGGGCGCCATTTTATGTGTGTGAATTTTTGGGTAAAACAACACAAACACCAATGGGACATATTATATTACAGATTTGAATCACAAAATTAATCTAATGGCAAACAAACCAAATCTCTAAAAACGTTCCGTTGTTCTCTAATCTTTACGATCCTTTAAATCATTAGTGCTCTTAGATTTTGTATGTGCATTATGATTGGTTTGGATGACAACCTAAGAAATGAGATGCTATTGAATGCAAGAATCTAAGTTCCTAGATGATATTGCATGATACAAATGATAATGGTGACATTAACATTGATTAATGATGTTAAATGATATGATATAAATGTTGTCTAAAAGCTAAAATGATAATGGAAATACAATGAAAATATTAACTAAGCCATGATATTAATCTAAAATGATACTATAATTCTAAATGATAAGTATCTAAATGTTCTAAACTCTATATGCTCCAAATGCTCCAATGATATTCCTGCATAATATAAGATTACTAAAAGATGGGATGCAAAATGCTATAGCAAGAGGTTGTATTTATAGGATTTTCAAGGCATCTTGTGATGTGGCAGCAATCAACGGTGGAGATGGAAGAATCATGGAGGATGTTCCCTTAACCAAAGGAAACATGCCAAATGTATGAGGGAATCAAGTGTGTGAGATGGCCAAGTGTCCAACATGTGCCTAAATTCAAATTAGGAATTTAAATATTAGACATATTTAAATACATGTGACATTTGATGAGGTGTCAAGAGGAAAAGTTGTAGACATATGCTTAAATTGAAATTTGGGATTTAAATTTAATGAAAAGATTATTTATTAAATAAAACAAACTATGTGAATTTTTCTATTTAATTAAAATAGAAGAATGTGATTTTAGGTTGAAGAATTAGAAGAGTATGAACTTTATAAATTGTATAAGTGTGAATTTTCACCCCATGTGCAAATCCCCATTTTTCCCTTATCCACCTTAGAAAACTAAGTTCAGAGGCTTAATTCCACCTAAGCCCACTACTTGCATCCCACTTGGCACATGTTTTGAGCATTGGTGGAGGTGTTTCTGTTGGGGATGCCCGCACGGTGCACAAACATTTGCGTGGCGGGCTTACGTCCCTAGCAGATTCTTGCAGTTGAACCTACAGAGGCGTTACTCTTCTCATTGGAAGTGATGTTGTAACTCCCCCTTCGGTCGATTGACCTGAATATGGCCGTTTCTCTTCATTCCTTCTTCATATTCACTCTTTCAATGTGCATGTTAGCTTCTTCAATCTTCTTGCAAGCATTGAGAGCACTCCATAAGCTTCAACACACTCTTCAAGCAACATTCCTGCATTCCATAGCAGTAAAGCAACACTCCATCATGTCAATAGAGAAATTTTGGGACCACACCATTACAACAGAGACTTGAGTTCCTCTCATTTTCTACCCCAAGCAGCCTTGAGTGCTCTTGGTGGAGGTGGTAAGATTCCCTCTCCTCTCCTCTATCATTTGGTTGAGTTAGCACTATACTGTTTTGAAGTGATTTTGTGCTCTTTATTGTATTGCTTTCTTTATCTCGTTTCCTAGGCTATCTGTGGAGGTGGGAACACCTAAACGGGGGTCTGACCGAGGCATACCCCTATACAACCACCCAACATTCTCCTCTCTTTTTGTGTGTAGGAGTACATGCTTTTCAGAAGACCAGCTGGCGAACGAATTCCTTGGTGAGGTCCCTCTCGCTCTCTTTACTCTTGTCTATTTACTTTATAATATTAGAGAGTATTTCATTTATTTAATCACATCATTCTCGCCCTTTAGTTAGTTAGCTGGCATGTTAGCTTGTTTTGTTGGTTTGACCTCATCTTCACTGTTGTCTGACCGTACGGATGCTAGTGCACTTTTGAGATGCCAACACACCGCACTGACATCTAGAGACCACACTTTCATCCTCAGATAGAGAGCTTTTCGAGGCATAGTGTTAGACCTAAAAACCAACTCACCAAGCCCCTTTTTGTGTTTCAGGTCTGCAGAGTAACTGAGAGGCCCCACAGTCCTTGTTACTCTCACCTCGCATTTCCTAACATTACACTTAGCTGAGGTAAGTCAGGGCAGCCTCTTGTGTCTTGACTCTTTGTGACCTAGGGTCTTGCTTGCAGCAGTCCCCCTCTCTTACATTTTTGGTGAACCTGATGTGAACCAACGTTTTTTCATCCATTGGTGTTGAATCCTCTTTGGTATACTTTGTGACTGTTGTGTCCCTGAGTGTTGTGAAGGTTTATGAGCATCACAACCCAGTCCACAACTTCTAGGCATATTGTTAGGAGAAGTGTACAACACATCTTGATGGAAAGGATGATGGTCTTGATTGGTCTCTCTATGGGCCTTTTCTCTTCTCTCTCCATTATTTTGGTTGTACAGTAGCAGTTGTCAAGGAACAAGATGGGATTCGCTGATGAAACTGATCACATTCCCACTCCCCCTGCATCTCCTATGCCATCATCAGTGGACGAGCATGAGGCCATTTAGATTCCTACGGAATACATTGCCTCCTTTACTAAGGGATTGGGAAATTCAGAGAACCACTTGGAAAGAAACCCAAAGATGGCTTGAGCCACTTGGGTTGTCAGTGAATTAAAACATATGATGTGCAAAGATCGAACATGAATCAAACTTCTGACTAGTCTCCTTGGTCTTACCGAAGCATGTGCTCCTTCAAACAACCCTAGCTTCACACAAGGATTCACATTCAAAGAACATGAAGGACAATTAGGGGTATCCATTCCTCCCACATCCGTCTATATGGACAACGTGGTCCCTTCTATTAGTATCCCTTCTAAACAACTCGAAACTATCAAAGTAAATAGAGTCCCCTTGGGCTTTAGCTTCACCCCTCTTGTCACCTCTAGTGGTGGAGGCTTTGGAAGGATGAGGGGTGGAGGCTTTGGTAATGGTGGGGGATTAGGTAATGGAGGTGGTGCCAGTGGAGGTGGGTCTAGTGGAGGACACAGTGGTGGTTCCGATAGAGGCCCTACTGGTGGCACTGGCTCTGGTGGTGGTGCTGGCGGATGTCACTCTGGTGGTGGCTCTGGAGGTAGCCTTGGCAGTGGTTTTGGAGGAGGTCCCTTTGGCTCTCTATCTTCCAATGACCCTATTTTGAATACTCTCCTTCAGAATATGGGTAAGATGTAGAGCCAATTGGTGAGTCTTTCCCAAGCCTCTACCCAGCCTATCTTCCAGCCTTTCTTCTGACATAACCCATTTTCGGTTTCCATCTTGAACACTCCTTTCCCTTAAGGAATGGAGATCCATAAATTTTAGAAGTTTGGTGGTAAGGGGGGGTGATCCCACAATAGTGGTTTATAATTTTTGTCCAAACTGGACACTAAAATATTTTTTTGTAACTAAATCTTCACTTTCAGACACCTATAGTGACTAAACCGTGAGGAATTTGAAGATGATGCAAACTAGAGTTTTATGAAATTTTGTCTATAGATTCTAAATATATATTTTTTAAACTTTTTGGAATTAGATTGCACTTCTTTTTTCATCTACCTCGAAAACTAATTTTTTTCAGAAAACAACATTTTTAAAAGTGACGCTCACGTATAACGTGATAACTTTTTTTTCCATGAAGGATAAAATTCTAATTCTTTCAAATTTAGATTCATAACTCCGATATCTAGTGCTTCCACTTGGTTAGATATTTTTTATTGAATATTGTTTCTTTAATCAAGTTTCAAAGTCAAACCAATTATAATTCACATAATGCAACTGTGATAACGTAACTTTTTTTGTATGTATCAAAATTCATTTTTTTCTCTTTGTTGGATCAAGGACTTCAATATCTGGTGCACTCATATTTTTTAGAATTTTTTTATAATCTGCTATTTTTCCACATGTGAAGAACAAAGATCTTGATTTTCAGTGAAAAACCTACATTCACGAGAAATAAAAAATAAACATAATAATAAAATAAAATTTATTTAAAATTTTATTTTTTGGGAAGCTTATAATAAGGACTACATACTTTAAAAAAAAAAAGTTAAATAAATTCATTTGATCCCCCAAAAGGTAAATCCAAAGTGGGTTTTTATCAGCATTTTGATAGCTGTAAATGATACTTTGTTATAGGTACGGTTTAAAACTAGAAGGGTTCTATCCAAGAGGGTTTGATTTAAGGTAGTTTGATCAAAACCTCTTCAATTGGAATGCTTTAAATGGAACTTTTTAAGGATTAAATCATTATATTTTCTAAAAATATGTGATTTCAGCAAAAATATGTTCCTCCCAGAAATTGTAAACGAGCTTTGTGGGATTAGCTAGGGATCCGCAGACACATGTGTCTGCCTTTAACGCCCTTTGCACTGACTTCTTCCATCATGATGCATTGATGGAAAAATTGTTTCCTCGATCCCTCAAGGATACAACACTCGATTGGTATTGTTCCTTGCTCGACAACTCTGTCTTCTCATTCGATCAACTTGTAAATCAATTCCTTAGACAATTCCAAGCAAACATCGGGCCGAAGATGAATTTTTTGGATCTCATCTGATGTAAAAAAGGAGATAATGAAAAGATCATTGACTTCATATTGCGTTATCAAGTGCTCCTTTCACAAATATTCTATCAGCTACCTGACTCTGTCATGCAAAAGGTGTTCATAGGGAACTTACAAAGACCTTGGAAAGAGAAGTTTTTCCTTATGAAATACCCTTCTTTCGCGCACTTGTTTACGGCCTTACAAGAGTACCAGCAGATGGTTACTCAGTTCGAGGGATTATCCTTGCACTCCCATTCTAAGGGGAAGTCCATCATATCAATCTCAGGAAAAGGTAAAGCCATTGAGAATGTAGTAGCCGTTGCTAATGACAATGACCTCAAACACAACCAGACGTTCACAAAGTTATCGAAATCTTATACCTCCATCTTGTAGAAGTTGTTGAAGGATAAGATCGTAACTTTACTAAATCCTAATCTTGTTAAAGAACCTCACTCTAATTGGTATGATGGGAACACTTATTGTCAGTACCATCATGTTAATGGACATGATACCGAATGATGTATGTAGTTGCATCATGAAATACAAGACCGTATCGAGGATGATACCATTCATCTCAATGGGAACAAACATAATACTAACAAATTAGTGGAAAAGGATAATAGTGAATTGTAGATATACACAGACTTGTTTTCATCACACTCTGCTAACATGATTATTGATCCCTTTGATTCTATTACATAGCTCAAGACCTATTTTAATATGGTCACGGTAACTTCCACTATTCCACCTGCACTCGGTTTGCCGGACATTAAATTTACATCACAAGATTTACCCTTAAACAAAAAACCTTCACCTCTCTACATTCTTGCTCATTTCAATGGTAACATTGTGACATGAATCTTGATAGACCTCATGAGCCATGTGAATGTTATCACTGAGGAGAAATTAGTATTAAATTCATTATAAAAAGGAAAAATATGAAGAAATGAAATCTACCATCCATACACACGATGGTATGTGCCTTAAACTTTATGGCTCAACCACTTTGTTCATCCTAGTTGGACCTAGGACTGTCGACGCAATCTTCGATATTATCCTAGAGTTATATCTATTCAGGCTGAAGCAAGGTATACCCTGGCTCACCTCCATGAATGGAATCGCCTCTGTCATTCACAAGTGTTTGAAGTTCTCCCATGAGGGTGCCATGCATGTAGTGCATGAAACTAGATACCAGCCCTTGGTGTCCCATGGTGGATATTCGTTGGATCACTTTTGGCCCTCCCCGGTTTGTCCGCTTCCTTCAAGAATGGACCTACTTTACAAGAACTATGTGAAGTATAAAACTGGGGGCAAAGGGGAGCCAAAGCTGAGCCTTCTCATGACAGAACAACTAGTCACCTCCTCTTCCTGAGAAGAGAAGAATCCTGTATCGACTACTATTCCTTCTCTGAAAGAGAAGGAGAAGTCCATGCCGAATCCCTCTCCTTCCTGTAAAGGTAAAGAGAAGGCTACCTCCTCCTGATCTGCCTTGTCCTCTCCACCCTCTTGGGAAGAGTATTGGATGAGCCATCCTGGTGGCTACCCACTGAGTCTGATGATCCCTCCTTGGCATAGGCCCAAAATTAGGATCGCAGACCTCCCTAATGAATACCCTAGACTGTGGTACTACTTATACAGTAGAAATAAAGGTTCTCATAGAGAATTTGACCTACAGCCTCCTACTGCTCCTTCTCTTAAGGCAGTAAGCGGAAAGAGGCCTACTACAAAGGCTCTTGAGTTGACTCCTCCTGTTGCTCCTTAGCCTATCCCTCCACCAGAAAGGGTCATAGTGGACATTCCTATGGTTGAGAAAGAAACTCTTGTCCCTTTGAAAATTCCTTGCAGGTGAACGCAAGCACTGATGAAAGGATCTCCTGGCTGAGTAGATTGCCTCACAGAAGGAGGAAGAAATGACCACCCCTACTTCAGGGCCTCCTGCAACATCTTCTTCCTCCCTTCCTTCTGCTTCTCTTTAGTATGGCTCTATACTGCTTGTGGCTTCCATTACGAGTACGAATGCACCTAACCCTAAATAGGTACAGGTGTTCATCAATCCTTTGGTGGAGCCTCCTATGTTGATGTCTGTTATGGATATCCATCCCTTCACAAAGCCTGTGGATATGGTTAATACTTCAGTTGTATCTACTGTGGTTCTTTCCTCCTCTTCCTCTGCGCCTATGGTCTCATTTGTGGGGAGTTCATCTCTCCGATGAAATGAGAGGTGGAGGATGGTCCCTCTAGGAACGAAGAATATAGGAGGACCCCGCTTTCTCCATGTGGCGGCCCTATGTTGACTTGTTTTTTCCTAATAACAGAACCAACCCCAGCTTCCCCTTAGTTTTTCACAGCTCCTGAGTCATTCAGTGAACTTAGCAGTGAACCTTAGGCACAGCCTATCCTGTCCATTGAAGTTAGACACCACACTCCTATGGGGTGTATGTTTAATTCTACAGATGAGGTCCCAACCTTGTCAGTGATCTTTGCGAAATCATTGACCTTGACTCCACAAGAGCTCAATCAAGAGGACCTCGAAGGGCCCTCTTCCTTAGCCCTTGTTACAGAAGGGCCAGATGCTCCTCCTCTTAACATCCTACCTTTGTAGGCTTTTCCTCCTCCCCCTTATGAGGATTTATATTGGGAAGCAGATGACCTCTTGGCCAATCATTGTTAGGAGGAGGCCGCTTTTCTTGATCTTGTGTGTGTGTGCGTGTGCTTTGTGATGTGTTCCCCCGTGCTCGTACTATGTGTGCCTGGATGACCCTCATCACCCTCGTTGGTGCTTAGATATAGGCATGGTTTTTGTGTCGTAAACCTTCTTCTATTTGCATCATAATTCTTCCATGTTTGTGCTTGATTTTTGATAAATTGGGGATGATGCAAAGCGTTGGGGGAATTTAGGCTCCCCTTCCATGTTGACCTAATTTTTTTATTTTTTACTGTCTTCTTGTGCATTCTTCACATGGCCTAATATAGTAGGGGGTTGATGATAGTTAATTTATATACTATTATTATATATACATACATATATATATATGTATATTTATGAGCAGTTCCGACCCTAAAATATTAGGCTACCCCTATTTCCTTTGTTTGTGTTTTCCCTCTTTTTGCTTTCTTTAACTTTTTCTCTTCATTCCTTGAGTTGTCCCTTTCATGTGTGACAACTCCTTTCTTTAACACTTCAACTTTCAGAAAAGGAATTTGTTTCCAACAAACCTTTTCTTGAAAGTCTTCACAAACTTTTGCTTAGAATCACATTCTCAACTTGGAACCCTAACAAAATGTGTTTCCTTCATCACAGATTCATAAAGAAAGGACTTGATGAACTTCCTCTGAAGTGGGAACAACTTTTATTTCCCCTCGCATGGGGGCATATCCTTCCTTTCAAATTCCTTGATGAAGTGAACATCTTTCAAAAGGATTCCTTGATGATGGATCACTCTAAGAATAACAACTGCTCTCGAATTGTGTGTCCCTTGAGTGGACCCCCCTTCTTCCTCACAGTTGGTTCCCAAGGGATCCTTCTTTGAAAGTATTTATTCTGAATGGATTCTTTTCATTTCTAGCCTAGGGGAAGATCAACTAGACTTATTCCATTCACCTTTTCACGTCTAGCTTGGAGGAAACTTGACTAGACCCTACCTTTCAAATAGTGTGTCCCTTGAGTGCACCCCTCTTTTTCAAGCCAGGTTCCTGAAGTACCCCTTTGAAAGTGTTAATTATTGATAGTTTGCTTGACTATCTGATTATTTTCCTACATGAACACTTTTGACATGTTCTATCTACGGGTAGACATGTTGCCACTTTTGACATGTTCTATCTGTGGGTAGACGTGTCACCACTTTTGACATGATTTATCTGTGAGTAGACATGTTGCTGATTTTGACATGATCTATCTGCGGGTAGATGTGTCACCGCTTCTTGACTCTACGAAGTCCGCTTCCTTTGGGTTTTCTTCATGTGAGAGATCTTGGAGGATACCTTCCTTGCAGATCTACTAGTCTATAAGGTGCTTACTTCACGAGGCTTCTTTCATGTGAGAGATCTTGGGGGTTTCCTCCTTGTAGGTCTGTGGATCTGTAAGACGCTTTGTTTTTCTAACTTCATAGTTCTGAGTAGCTATGATGTCCTTTTCTTTCCCTACACCTTCAGGTTCACCAGATCATGGTCTGCTTCCTTGACGGTTTAGGTACACATTTCTAACCTTAATCTTTCTTGATCTACTTTACCGAGCACTCATCAATATTCATGTTCACTAAAGTTGGGGCAAAATGATTAAGTGTGAATTTGCACCCCATGTGCAAATCCCCTTTTTTCTCTTATCCACCTTAGAAAATTGAGTTCAGAGGCTTAATTCCACCTAAGCCCACTGCTTGCATCCCACTTGGTGCCTATTTTGAGTATCAGTGGAGGCATTTCTGTCGAGGATGCCTATGTGGCACGCTTACGTCCCTGGTAGATTCCTATGACTGAACTTGTAGAAGCATTACTCTTCTCATTGGAAGTGAAGTTGTAATGCCCGCTTCGGCTGACCGACCCGAATATGGCCATTTCTCTTCATTCCTTCTTCATATTCACTCCTTCAACATGCATTCTAGCTTCTTCAATCTTCTTGCAAGCATTGAGACCACTCCATAAGCTTCAACACACTCTTCAAGCAATATTCTTGCATTCCATAGTAGCAAAGCAAAACTCCATCACGCCAGTAGAGAAAGTTTGGGACCATGCCATTGTAGTAGAGGCTTGAATTCCTCTTATTTTCTCCCCCAAGAAGCCTTGAGTGCTCTTGGTGGAGGTGGTAAGCTTCCCTCTCCTCTCCTCTATCATTTGGTTGAGTTAGCACTATATTGTTTTGAAGTTCTTTTGTGCTCTTTATTGTATTGCTTTCTTTATCTCATTTCCTAGGTTGTCCGTGGAGGTGGGAACACCTAAACGGGGGTCTGACTAAGGCAGACCCCTATATATCTACCCAACATTCTCCTCTCTTTCTGTGTGTAGGAGTACATGATTTTTGGAAGACCAGCTGGCAAACAAATTCCTTGGTGAGGTCCCTCTCGCTCTCTTTACTCTCGTCTATTTACTTTATAATATTAGAGAGTATTGCATTTATTTAATCACATCATTTTGGCCCTTTAGTTAGTCATCTGGGCCATTAGTTTGTTTTATTGGTTTGGCCTCGTCTTCATTGTTGTCTGGCCGTATGGATGCCAATGCACTTTTGAGATGCCAGTGCATCGCACTGACGTCCAGAGATTTCGCTTTCATCCTCAGACAAAGAGCTTTTCGAGGCATAGTGTTAGACCTAGAAACCAGCTCACCTAGCCCCTTTTTGTGTTTTGGGTCTATAGAGTAACCGAGAGGCCCCACGGTCCTCATTACTCTCGCCTCGCATTTCCTAACATTACACTTAGCTGAGCTGAGTCAGGGTAGCCTCTCGCATCTTGACCCTCTGTGACCAAGGGTCATGCATGAGGAGGTCCCCTCTCTTACATAAATAAATTGAGAATTTATTTATAAGTAGATGAAATAAAAGATGTAATTAATTAAATAATTAGAATTTAATTAATTAATTGTCTTGACCGATTTTAGGTGTATACACATATAAATTAATATTGTAGAGATAGAGAGAAAATACATTGTTGATCAATATAAAAAAAATAGTTTCATAAAATAAGAATCAATATATTAGGATTTTTAATCTAGTTAGGTGATTTGAACATGGATCCAAAGAAGGTAAAATCTATGTCTGATTGGACTACATTAGAGAGTATTTAAAAGGTAATAATTTTTCATGGATTTGATAGTTTATATTGTAATTTTCTTATAAATTTTAGTTGTATTTTTTTTCCCAATAATTGAGATGATGAGAGGTGATAAAAGGGAGTATAAGTTGATTATAGTAGTAAACAAGAGTTTTCTATTATTAAGAAAGAAAGTTATTGAACAACTAGTGTTAACATTAATAGACTTTGGTAAAGTATTTTATGTTGTTTCTAATACAAATAATATTGTAATAACAGACTTTGGTAAAGTATTTTATGTTGTTTCTAACACAAATAATATTGTAATTTGAGAAGTATTGAGCCAAGAAGAAAGGAAAACAATATATTCTATAAAAATGATGCAAACAAAATAAATTATTTGTATGATCAAGAAGTTTATTCCATAATTCAATTATTAAAGTCGAGATGACACTTGTTTTCTAAGGATATTGTGTTTTAAACATATCTTAAAGCATTGCAATATTTAAATATTCAAGGTAATTTTAGTCAAATACATTTAATATGGACCAAATTTATGTAATTTTTTTTTGTTGTGTTATAGCATAGAAGTAAAAATTCAAATGGATTTATTGATGCATTAAGTAGGAGACTTAATTTATTGATTAAAATGAGAAATAAAGTTTGTATATTTAAATAAATACGGAATTTATATTCAAGAATAATAATAATTTTGTTAAATCATGGAAAGTATTTAAAAAGATAGTAAGAATGGATATAACTAATTGGTTGAATTGTTAAATTTAAAATATGATGTTGTTAAGAGGAAATAAATTATACATTCTTAGAAATTTAATGAGAGAAATTTTGATTAGAAAAAGAATAGAGATGGAGTATATGGTTCTTTTGGAGTTGGATAGATAGTAGCATTAGTGAGTTAAACTTACTATTGGCTATAGTTGTAGAAAGATGTAAAACAATATTCTTAGAAATGTAAAATGTGTCAAGTTACACAATTTGGATTGTACAAGTCATTGTCAATTTTAACAAAACTTTGAGAGTCTTGATTTATTATTTATTATACTTGATGCATTTTTGAGGATGACACATTCAATACCATACAAGAGAACTAATGATTTGGTACATATAGTTGATTTATTTTTTATAGAGATAATTAGATTGTATGGATTGTCAAGAAGAAAAAAATTCTATAGAGAGAAAATTTGTTGGTTAATTTTTTAAAGACATTATGAAAAAAGATGAAGATCAAGATAAAATTTCATTCATCTTATATTTGTAGATTGATGTCTAGACATAGAATGGTGTATATGATCTTAGGGAACTTATTATGTTTTCTATCACAAGATAGATGGGTCATTAGGATAGGAAATTAGAAGAAGTTGAGTTTTCATATAATAATTAAGTGAGTACATGGAAAAAACCACTTAAGATAATGTGTAGTAATAATCTAAATAATTTAGTGGAGTAAAGAGATATTAGAAATAAAGATAAGAAAATGTTGAGATTTTTGTCTTAAGTTTTTAACACCTTTGGTTCTTAACGAAAGGTCTAGTTTTAGTGATTTGGGACTTACAACTCTAAGCACCATCATAATGTATGGTGATATATTCTCTTCTATTTTTTAATATTCTACCAAGATCTTGGAAATACATAAAAAATATCTCTCCTTCTATGTGGAACACATGATACTTTTATAGAAAGTGTGGATAAAGTATCTTGGTATTGACTAGAAATGTGGTGCATTTCCTTATAAAAATGTGATAAAGATAATGAGACAAATATTATATGTTTGTGCCTTTGGTTTACTTACGAAAATATGTATATGATATCAAACTTATGATTAGGTTAGGAAATAATGGGACAATTATTAAGGTAGATAAGAACTTCAATTTTAGGGCCTTATAGACCAAGGGGCTTCTCTAAGGTGTTGTTTTAAGTATGACTATATGCAATAGACATATATATTGACACAAACTATAACCAAGAGATAGTATAGTCCTATTAGGAAATCACTTTGTATATGTATTTTGACATGAGAATACAAGTTCCAATACTTTAAAGAAAACAAGAAACTATGTGAAGTGTCTAAGGATGTGGTTTTGATAAACCCTAATAAATTTATGCACATTTATACATGGAAATAGATGAAAATAAGTCAAAAAAAGAAGGAAAGATGTTTATATTTTTATTTATTAGGTGTGTTAGAGTGATGGGAGGTTGAGAATAAACTATATGGGTGCTTATATATATCTAGGAAAATAGAGTTTGAATGTTTCATAAACCAAATAATACAATGAATAGAGTCCTTTTGAAACAAATTAATCAAGATATTCTTGAAGATCATATCCTTTTAACTATATACATAAGCTAGGATTACAAATACAACTAAGAAGATAAATTAAGTCAGACTATTAAAGGAATCTAACTTAGTCATCAATGATAAAAACCATACATCTCTTATATTAAATTGAAAAGATATCTTGCAAAATATTTGCAAGGATTTAGTAGCTATGAAGATGACCAACTAATTATAAATAACACTTGAATCACATGATGTGATTGAGAATAACAACGAGTTCTTAAAGGATGCAAATAATACACATAGAAAAGACTATATATCTATTTTATTTTTTCTTCTAGGACTTCAAAATCATATTATAGATTTGAGATGAAATCTAGATTATAGCAATGCAAAAAAAATGTTACCATTTTGCTAGAGACAAACTATAGTAGCCATGTAGTTCCTTCTTATTTTTTCTTTGTAAGTTTTTGTCCATCCTTTGAACAATGAAAATATGCATATAAATACCATTAAAATATAGAGTGGAATCTAGGGAGAAGATCTATGGTCACCTATAGTAAAAAATATCACTCATACTTTCTCACATCACCATAGCACAAACTTCATACTAGGAAGCATGTGGAAATCATTTTCCCTCTAGTTGAATTCATATTTGAACTCTTTAATGTCATCCTAAATCATGTAAAGTGTAGATAAGGCTTATTTTATTGGTGGAAATAATTTTATTATAAACTAGATGTTATAATTTTAGATTACACTGCAAGGAATAGTGTGGAAAATTCATGGGATGAACAAAAAGGATTGGTGCAAAGATATTTGGAGTTAAAAATTTAGCTACTTCATTGATGAAAACATGGGTATCTTCATCCTCCATTACTATGAGAATTTGAATCCACACATTTAGAATAAATAATGTCTTTTGGATGGAAATATAATCTTGGTAGTTACAAGGTCAAATCTAGGAATTAATTATGGTCCTAGATCAATTTGGGAGTGGTTGGAGCAAACATGGAGCATTTTGAAGGGCTCATAGAAATCTAATAGAGAACCAAATACGAGAATGAGATGTGGCATTTTGGGCCAACATTGAATGTTGTGAATGGATGGATAAGGTCTAAATGTCAATTAGAAGGGATTCATTGCAATAGAACAATGTAGTTTAGTAGATGTAGGATGTAAATGTCTGAAAAAGGTTGATATATCTAGATGTAGGAGGGAATCTTGTAGGTAATACTAGGAGGAAGTTGTGGGTAAAAATTATAGGAGTAGATATCAAATGTGGATATATAAAATTTTACATTCAAATGTGGTTGAGAATAAAAATATTTGGTTCTAGAAAAAAGTATATAACATTAAACAAAATCCAAAAAATATAACCAAAATGCATCCAAACTCAAGATGTCTTTAGATTATTATAACTATTGAAACATGAAATAACTTGGAGAATGGAATGGAACAATGCTTAGGTGATATTGACTAGGATATTCCTTTAATAATGTTCTTTGATCAATTATAGTTGATGAAAATTTGCTAGATAGGATGCATTAAATGGAGTTAGACTTTAGAAAATTTAGAGATAGTTAGATCGGGTGCTAACATTGGATTTGGTTGGATACATTGTCTCTTGTAGGCATAGAAATAATCTATAAACTTCAAGATTAATACAAAAGGGAAAACCATAAAGAGACAAAAAATACACTTCATCAAGACTAACATGAGTAATGACTACACAAGACTCAAAAAAATATTTACAAGAAAAACCACAAAGAAGGAAAGATAATATATGTACATAAGCCCACACATGACTATATATCCTCAAGAGAAGTAGTGATAAAATGTAGACCATGAACTAGTAGCTCCATGAATTCTCCATCCAAATTTTTGAGGTAAAAAGTTCCTTGACCATACTTATCTATCATTTGATAGGGTCCAACACGTAAGGATTTAAATTTTCTATATTTTATTTTAACTTCAAACCTATAATTCCATATGAGTATATGGTCTCCAAGCTTAAAATCTCTCTGAAAAGCCTTTTTATCAAACCAATTT
>VDFB02358134.1:111553492-111636511 GCA_007258455.2 Sequoia sempervirens | reverse complement strand
CAACAATGAGGGGTTGTGGCATTCTGTGTCGTTCATATCAATGATAGGAATAACTTGGGTTTGAAATGTTGTAAAAGCTTTGGTGCATCACCTTATATTTTTTATATTTACATTTCCTTTCTCCCTTATCTCAAAACCCCAAAAGAATAGCCGACTTTCTATAAAAAACCCAAAGGTATTCAATGAGATGCAATTTGTCCCCCACTCGCTGAATTTTCCATAAGACTATCAGAGAAGTGCAAGATTTGATGATCAATAATTCTTTCTCTCACATGCCTAGTGGGATTGAAGTTTTTCCAAATGCCTGATTAGAAGTCATAAATATTTCTTAAATTAGGCTAAGGAAGGAAACTGGAAGTTTCATTCCTAGAGTCCAAACGAGAGTATCCTCAAGAGGTCACTTCCAGTACTCTCAGTTACATGCCTCAAATCCTAGAAGGAGAAGAACTATAGTTTCTATATCACCTGTAAGGAGTAATAGAGTCGGAAGTCAGAGCCTAGTATCTAGAGGCTTATCTACTCCACGCAAAGAGTTAAATTTCTAGATAAGATTTCCTATATATCTGATTCATAGGAGTTTTTTCCTTATGGCTCACGTACCCCCTCCTACTCCTAGAAATTCTGTAACATGGGATAGTGGTAGTCCACTATAGCCACCCACAACCCTAGATGTATGGCCTGTCATACTTGCTAATTCCCTTAAGGCTATTCCAAGATTCTCCGGGGAGGATTTCAAAACTACTTCTAGATATCTTCAAGATATAACAAAGGTATGTAGGGTACACAACATATGAGAGGAAAACATAACTTTAAGACTATTGGCTGCCTCTTTTAAAGGAAAGGCTCAAGATTGGTATAGATTCAGGTTCCATTCTTTCATGGGACCAGCTCAGATAGCGCCTGTTCAAATGATTCTCATAAAAGGGAGACCATTCCTCATTGCTGCAATAGCTAGTTACCATCAAGAGGGCTCCACATGAAGCCATGAGTGATTTCAATACCAAGTTCCATAAGACTTGGAAAAGGATCCCCTTGACTACTCGACCTCAGACCGCGATGGCATTCATGTTCTATCTGAAGGCTATCAAGCAAAATATCACAGTTATGATAACTTCCATGGGAGGGAATATCCTGCCCGCCACATACAAGGTGGTGGTACACACAGAGAATAACCTAATCGATGTTGGGAAACTTCTACCTCAGCCACCAATGCCAGTATTTGTGGAAATCTCCAATGGTCATTAGGAGGAAACCAATCCAAGCAATCCTACAACACAATTGAAGATGGTCACTCTGTAGCCTACAAATGAGTATCCTACCACTCAAGCAAGCACATCAGGTCTCTCATCAATGGTGGTGGATATTGTTGATATAAAATATTTGATGCAAAATTTTGCTAATGAATTAGTCATTATAAAACGATAACAAGTGATGCCTCTGAAAATGACCATTCAGGTCTATGGTGGGGGAAAGCTTCCTTATCAACAAAATTCATATCAAGGATCCTATAGAGGAGGAGGTCAACAGACATCATCAACAAATCAGATAGTTCTGGTCACTATGCCATTACAAACAGTCAAGGGTAGTTCGAATAAAGAGATAGTCCCAGGCCAAAACAATTTGGTGGAGGATGAAAATGTCTGGTGCTTCTCGTGCAATGATAGCCATATGCCCCAAAACTATCCAAGAGGAAATATGCAACAAAAGGTGGTGAAATAGAGGAGTAAGGGTATTTTTCTGAATGCAGATGAATACGGGTCACCTGAAATGGAGAATGCTCATTTTAGGGCACAAATGCAAGGGATGTCCATTGAGCAAGAATTAGACATTGTGCTTGACCAAGCTCTTTTCTCATGGTTGGAAGAAGATGAGGCTGTGTTCGCAAACGAAGCCCTAATGGCTAGAATTCCACAAGTACAATCAAATTACAATGCAAGATCAAAAAGAAGACTCACAAGGGAATATGTACAAAAATCTCCACCATGACCACAACCACGTCAACTATTCCCCCCAGAGAAATAGGCTTTTCCACCCATCGTACAACCTTGTTCACAACCACATAACCTACCATCAATGGAAAATGAGGCGAATGAAGCACCAAACCCAGTGATAATAGAACATTTTCTCCCAAAAACAAAAGAAATACCACCGTTTAAGCCAAAGGCTTGAACATATTGGAGAAATTGAAGAAGGCACCTGCCAATGTGTCATTGTGGGATGTCATATCAATTCCTGAGAAAAAAACCCTACTTCAAGAAGCATTAAAGGTGGAAGGGAAAAGTTTGCTGGTGAGCACGACTTAGTTGAACAATGAGAGTGGAAATGATAGATCCACAACGACTTATGCAAATAACATGAATGACATTAAAGAGAAAGTTGTAAGTAGAACAAAGTCCACACCTTTCTTTTTAACGCTTATAGTAGAAGATAGATTGTTGCATAATAATATGATTAGCTCAGGAGCTAACAAAACCGTTATGCCAAAAAAAGTGGCAGATGCTTTAAAACTTAAGTATGAACCCCTTGAAAAAGGAATTATGCAATTGGATGGAAATAAATTCCCAACCATTGGTTGGATAAGGGATATACCCCTAACCCTCTTCTCCTATCCAAGCCAAACAGTCACTCAAGAAGTAGTAATAATAGACATTCCACTAGTTTTTAGAATGTGTCTATCAAGAGATTTCACTGCTAAACTTGGTGGATACCTGACACTTGATTGATCCGACCTGATATTGAGAAATAAACACAGGGAGAAGATGAATATTATATCCGAATCCTTGCATCTCAAACATACTACGAATGATGCAAATCTATGCTTCAGAGCTACTGATACCTCTACTTTTTAGCAGGAGAGATATTGTGTAGAAATTCTTAGAGAATAAGAAGATATCGATGAACAAATTTTGGAAGAAGAGATGCTGCTCAATCAATTTGCTGATTCTAATCCATTTGGAAACTTCCGTGCTACAGGGATGAGTGCCTATGTGATTTTTGATAGAGATTAGGTCTTTCTGAAACTAATGAAGAGTCAGGAGGAGTTTGATGATCTGTCTAATAATCATGAATGGACCATACATTTTTATGGTGTCAAGTGAAAATTTGGTCTTAGAGTAGCTGTCCGATTGGTATTTCCGATAGGATTAGAATACAGGGCAAAGCTTATCATTTTTCAGTCTCCATGCTTTGCCAATGATACTAGATATGAGGTTTTGGTCCATGGATCAAATCTAGCAGAACAAATAGATGCAAGAAACAAGCTATCAAAAATTTAGAATCGATAGTAAGCTAGATTTGTGGGCAAACAACCACAATAAATACAAGGCTAAGATCTCAAGTACATAACGTATGGGATCTCATCAATAGTTTTGAAGCTTTCGATATGCAAGGGAATCCATGACCTCAAGATAGCATCATCAATCAAACGTTTCTTATCGGAACACATTTGGAATCAATTTATGATCTGACAAAGCAAAGATTCTCTGTAGTTTCAAAGGATTTTAATAGGATTGATGTCAGAAATAGCAAAAGATCAATGGTCGGCAGGAGGGCCTCTCACAGGAATAAAAGAAGGCTGTAGGAATTATGCTACAAGTATGATCTCGGAGGCTACAACCTAGGTATAGTCCAACCGGCGTTTGCCTTGGGTGAAGAACCCAAGACCGTCGGATAGAAATGAAGGATAATCCACCCAAAGGTTGAAGCTCTAGCAGCACAAGATTTCATCAAGTGAGGCAAGACAGAGGTCATATGTCCTATCAAATTTTTTGCCCAGTTATCAAATCTGGTCCCAGTTTAGGAAAGGGATAGGGATATCCAACTTTATGTTGACTTTCAAGACTTAAGAAGGATTTTTCTAAAAGATCATCAACCCCCGACACTGATGTGACGATTCTCCCAGACTCTAGCCAGGATGGAGATCTCCTCTTTGATACATGATTCCCCAAGGAATGATGAAGTTTTCATATTGGAATATGACCGACAAAGGATGACGTTTACCACCAAGTGGAAAATGATTGTATGTACTCAAGAACACCAATCGAGCTCTCCGATGTTGGTGTAGTTTTTCAAAGGGAAATAGGAATTACTTTCAAAAAATGGGCCAACCAGATGATTTTCATATATCTAGGTAATTCATTAGGCAAAGGTGATAATCCCAATCATCTAAAGGGATTTTATTCAAAAGATCAACGATCTAGGATTGTCCTTGACCTAGAAAAATATTTCCCTAGAGCGCCCAAAGGGAAGCTTCTCGGCTATACAGTGTCTTAGGAGAAAATAATAATAGGTCCTGAGAAAGCCCGGAGCTCAGAATTGAACATAAGATCTTTTCCAGATAGGTTTGGCCTTGTCCAAGGATTCATGCCAAATTTCACAAGCATTGTGATCCCAACCGCCCTGATGATTAAGGAGAGCATGTATTTTCAACAAACTCCCCAGGGGCACAATGGTTATCAAGCAGTTAGAGAAGTGCGAGGAAGAAAATTAAGAGCATCCCATTACACTCCCTTCAAAAGAAGCAAAGGAGAACCAGTGTGCAGGAACATATCATAGAAGGAAAATTTGATAAGTTTCTAATGAAGCTAAAAGCTAGGCTGAGTTTTCCAGAGACCATTACACCTAGTGATGTCCAAGGCCTAGTGAAATCACAAGGGTTATATTTTGTTACCAAATAAAAGACTTTTTTGAAGACTTCATCATATTGTTATATTCAAGGGGGCAGTTTAACCAAATTAGCCAACAAGAACCTAACTAGGTTAATCAAATGTGTTGGGTTGGATACTCAAAGAGATTGGCATAGTCATAGATGAGCCACCCTTTTGATAAATTAAATTACCCTCAAGTCATCTCTAAATACTTTTTGGTATAAATTGATGTACAAAAATTCGGCAAAAACCCAGAGGCTGAAAAGAGACAAAGAGAAGGCCCAACGGAGCTACAATTAACCATCATCAAAAAATCAAATGGTGTTTTGATGAAGATATTTTTTACCCAAATTATAGAGAAGGTTTAGTGCTAAGGTACTACAAGCATGTTGCGAAACTAGGACAACCTACTAATTTCAAAGTGCTATGGAAAGGACCTTTCAAAAGAAACACATGCAAAAGAAAGAATGTGTACAGACTCAAAGAAATGTGTTTAGATGTACTAGTGAATGGTATTTATCTAAGAATTTTCTATTAAAATGCACAATCCTTTTAAAAAATTTAACAGTTATGTACCATATGTAAAAAATTTGTAATTATTTCAAAGTTTTTAAGAATAAGCCCAAAATAACACAGAAGAAATAAATGTTATACTATATTATGTTTATCGGAAAAAATTATAGTATAGTATATGGCCCGAGGCTAAGAATATTACATAAGGATCTTTCAAGAAAAAACAAAAAAGGGAAGCAAGCAAAAAGGTTGTTAAAAGGAGGCGATGATTAGATAAACAATAAATTTCCACCTCCAATGGTGAAGTAAAAAGGGACTCGTAATTAGGTTCTGCTTCTCCTCCTTTTCTTCTTCTTCTTCTTCTTTCATCTGACGGGTTGCACACAGGGGAAAAATACGTAACACATGGGGTCGTGCAGTCCAAATGCAGGGTCTACTCATTGTGGAGTTGCACCAGGTAACTAAAGTGCTTTTTCCAGGCAATCCCTAAAACCTTCTCCACGCTGTACTCTCACAGAAGGAAAGTGGCCGTGGGATGAGAGGAATAATGGTGCGTCTCCACATCCATAGTGCAAAAGTCAGTAAGGAAGGGCAACCAGGGCGCGTCCACTCCAAAATCCATGTGCTTGTAGAGGTCCATGGCGCTTGGGATGCCGACACTAGGAATGGCCACTCACACTATCTCACTAAGCCCTTCCATCAAAGAGGTGTCAAACATCTTCTGACAGAACTTAATTACCATGGGCTTGGCCACACTTAGGTCTAGCAGTGAGGCCATGAAGTGGGAGAGCATGTTGCAGTTACTTTGGAGCTGGTTCTCATCAGTAAGGTATTCCGTGCCAACAACCCACTTGAATGTAGTCATTATCAGGGGGTCACAATTCTTCACCAGGAACTTGATACGTGAGTCAGTGATCTCTCCCACAAAATAGTTTTGCGGTCTCTATGGAAGGAGCCGAATGGGGGTACCCAGACCAACATACATCATGATGAAGCAGTGAATTATGGTGAAATAGGAGTAGGTGGAAGGCCAACTAAGTTAAAGAACTATATGTTCAAATGAATATGGCGAAAGGTGGTATAGCTATATATAGAAAAGTCTAACCAGGAAGCTTCACCAATGGGATGTCTATTTTTGGCCAAATGGCAATGTATAATTGTGAGACAAAATGGAGTAGGGTGGGAAAATCATACGGAGGATTTGATGGAATACCTTGAGAAATAAATTTGGGCATTGGGAGTAAGTTCCCTCATATGCAGATGGTTGATGTGTGTCCTTCACCATCATTAGTGTCAACTAGTTCACTAATGGGAAAAGACATGGATTAACATGCTAAGGCTCTAACAAATTAATGAAGATGTCTTTTCAAAAGTACCTTGTGTCATCTCAACATGCTCCATATGATGAAAAACACGCTTTTCAATGTAATGAATTAAAAGAAGGCAAAGGCAGTGGAAGGAATGTACTAATTCCATTCCCATGGCTTTCTCAGTATTCCCAAAGGATATGGATCTACTATCCACACGTATTACCCAGGTGGTAGCATTTAATGAGCCATCGATAGTAGAAAACTCATAATTGCATGCAAAATTCCAAAAATTAATTGCACGCAAAAGAAAGTTAAGTTTTAGCAAAGGGAAAATGGTTCTTGTAATCAGAGAGTTTCTGTATCATTTTTGAACAATCATGGTGAAAGCGTCCACCTTTGGCAGGTAGGCCGAAGTTCCAAACAGGAGACCTGGTTACGCTGATATATTTGGGCACTACTCATTCACCAATGCCCCAACTCTAGAAGAACGACCATTTGAATGCTGCAGGAAGCTTCAATCTGACAAACGCATCCTAAAGGAGGTCGTTCAAGATATAACCGATAATGTTTACGACCCTCAGTTATCCACCAACCCTAAAAAGCTTAGGGAAGGTGCTTTTTAGAGGATGCTGGGGCATGAGTCGGCAAAGGGTTTTGTATTTTGGATTTGGAATAGTGGCTTACCATATTTTGTGCTACCTATTGTACATCCATGCCTGAAGCTGGTTGATGCATGCGCAAAGAGGTTTAACAAAAATACAGAGACTGTTGAGGGCCATGGGGTCAAGATTGCCATTTCACCCAAAGCTATACAGGATATGCTGTGTATCCCTATGGGCTGAGGTGCTAACGTTTTCAATGAAGAACAAATGGATGTCCTGTGAGAAGATATGTTCAGGTAAACAAGTTTTTATGAGGATGAGACAAAGGAAAGACCACAGAGGACAAATTTTCTAGCTTCTTTCACGAAGAAAATTTAAGAAGGATATGTAGTCTGTGTTCTCAATGTTGGCTTGGGTTTTTGGGATCAACGACAATGAAGAGGTTAACCCTTTCCAGTTTTCCCCAGGCCTTGTACTCAAAAGAGAAAGGGTGTAGAGGCACTATGATTTTGCTGAAGTGATGGCTGGGAATATGAAGCTACAATTGAGAAACTACATTGTTGAGTTGAAATTGAGGTATTCTGCTGTCTTGGTCCATTTATTGTTACATCAAAATTTTGAGTGGCTAGGGAGGAATGTGCTAGTATCTAGGACAGATGAGAGAGGCTATATCTAGCCAATTTTTGTGTGGACCCCTATGTTTTCAAGAACAAGAGATTATTATTGGTTTGCAGATTATTTTCTGAGACCAGTGCTACAAGATTTACTGCCTCACCCCGTTGGTTGTTTCTCTCAGGAGGTTATAGAATGGATGGAACATCCACCTATCCTAGTGGATTACTTCTTCCATGAAGATTTCACATTCGTCAGGTTTCATGGTTTCTACAGGGAGGTTTTCTGACTCCCCTGATTTGTGACATACTGAACTTTTGCATTAGAGGCTTGCTGACAAGTATCCATTGTTGATAGAATCTATGGTGCTAGAAGGAATAAAGCAAAGCTCTTTGACCTTCCCCTTATGATTGCAAAGAGTCAAGTAATACTGAGCAAGCAGAAGGTTGAGGATGAGATCACAAATATTTTGGCGGCTCTAGGTTTGGTCCTTATTTGTGACAAATGGAATTACAACCTAGATGGACATTTTAGTTTAAGGCATGAGTTTAGGCAGTATTTCCAAAGGAGGAGAAATCTTGCTCGAGAGAGTTTAGAGATGTACATTGACTTGGATCACATACCAGAAGAACGACTAAAATGACTAAGTTTTTATGAGCCATAGTCACAATATCAGAGGAACCTCCCAATGAGAAAATCTCTTAGAGTGCAACTGAGGCGTAAAGGATGGTCAGAAAGAAAGAAGGCAGGCTTCTGGAGGTTCTGACAAGAGATGAGAAATCCAGGTGCTTTGTTTGAGAACTTCCAACTTGATGAAGAGTTTGAAGATGCGTATGATAAGGAAGTTGATTTCGATAATAGAAATCTTGAGACAAGCCATGAGGTTGAGGAGGAACAAGTTCCACTCCTAATTCCTAGACCTCGGGAACCTAACAACCAAAAAGATTTAGGGCCAGGGGGTCCATAGGCCTCATCTGTGTCCCAAGCTTGAAGCAAAGGAAAAGAGACCCGACGATCCCCAAGAGGATCCTTAGTGGCCGCTAATGTCCAAATGTTAGAGGACTCTACCAACAGGAGATTGGAACATGTTGGCTCTAATCGTGCGAAGCGAAGAAGGATCAAAGTCCTAAGTGCACCTGATATACTGGTCCATTAGGAAGAAGAAGTGGAGCCTACCTTGTAGAATGTTTCATTAACTACAGCTGAGGTAAGTTTTTCTCTCCCTCTTCTTCCTATTTTTGTGTCTCTGGTACACCCCCAGTCTCTTCCTATTGAAAGTAATCCCCCATCTTTGGTTCCTAAATTGATAATGTTGGATACACCCCCTACCATTGAAAATGAACCTGTTGAAACTTTTTCACGCACGGAAGGAGTGTTATCCACTGTGGCCGTTGTTGTGCCATTAGTTTCTTTGTCTAAAACCCCCATTGGAACCACCAAAACTATGAATTTTCCCATTACTCCTGGCCCATCTACTTCTAGGAAAGAACATCTCCATCATCTTTTTTCCACATCTACCCCTACTGTTTCTTCCCTTGCTCCTTTTGGTGTTTCGCCTTTTTCTATGATCACGTTGCCTTTTGCATCTCCCCACGCTCACACATTTGAGGTCTCCCCTACCATCACCCTTTTTGGATTTCCCCCTGGTGCTCCCATTGTAACTCAAAGTGTCAATGTCCCTTAGAATCTTCAATGCCATTTCAATGCCACCAAATAGGCCCGAAAGACCAAGCAACTGAAAATGTTATCAAAGAGTGCCGAAAGGCTCGCCACCAGGAGGATTGAAGCTTGTTTTAATGAAGAGAAGAACTCCCTACTTATCACCACTATGAGGCTACTTGTTTCCAAGCTTGAAAGACAAAGGTAGATGGAATACTATGGCATTCATGCTATGGGCCTAGATTTGAGTAAAACCTGCCCGCGCGATAAAACAGTCCTAGGAAAAGCCACACAAAAGGTGGTATATGTTGATTATGAACAGTTGGATAGGAAATTAAGGAAGCAGAAGGTTGAGTTGGAAAATGTGAAAGGGATAATGAGCAGACGATAGAATGAAGTCCAAGCCAAGGATGTTGAGATGACCCGCATAAAAAAAATTCAAGGCCAACAAGGAGACATGTCCAAGTTGCTTGTAGATGCCCGTAATGAGCAAGTTTAGCTTCGTGCTGAAAATGAAAATTTAAAGAAAGAGTTAAGTGATGCCAGATCCCAAAATATTGATGATCTTTGAAGAATCCAGATTGAGGCAAAAGAGTCAAGACAAGAAGTCAGGAGATAAGCTCTGAGTTGGAAAATGCTCTTTGGGAGAAGGGTCAAATAGTAGAATACACCAGAGTAAGAGAGGATCATTTTAACCAGGAGCTAATTGCTGCAAGAGGATCTAGATCCCTCCCTATAATGACAAGGATGGTAGCTATGCATTGGGAATAGATAGCGACTGGCGTGTGTGTGCGGGACCCGCCTTATAGTTTTTAAGGGATGTGCGAGAACTAAATGCCAAGGTCAATCCAATGGCTAACCACTTCATACAAACATGCTAACCCCAAGTGGAGGACTCCCAAAGTTTTATCTCCAAATTGAGCATCACCACAAATCAGGTTCTTAGAAGAGCAGGAGTTCCCGATCGGCGGGTCACCTCCATCAAAGCCAATGAGATCATCAAATGCCACATAGTTGCGGTAAAATGCAACGATCACTAGATGGTGTTGAATAAAAGGGTCACTAAGATCAAAAAGGACTTTTCTATCCTAGTTGGTTTCGGGTTACCTCCTCTTCTCTCCCTAAATGAAGACACGCTAACAATGGAGCAAATCAATGAGGCAATCTAACACAAGATCCAAACCACTGCTAAACATCGAAGCTCGAGTGTTGTACCCACAATGGATGATGTTGAGCGTGAATATATCCTCTTTCTTAGCTCTATTATCACCTAGGTGTGATCTCTTCTAGATGGGGTGTCATCTCTTTCAAGGAAATTTTTGATCTTGAACAAACATATAGATAGATGTAGACCCTTATTCTACCAACTAATGAAAATTGGGAGGCTCAATGTGCCACTTTCATCAAACTCTAGGAACAACCAGAGGATTAGGTTTGAATCTCCACAAAAGTGAAGACCCCTGTGAGTCACCAGAACTATAAAGGTTTTTTTTCACCTCAGTCATTTTATTTTGGTTTGCAAAAATATCTTTGATGTCGGGTGCACCCGCACTCAAATAAAATTATTGAAAAGGTGCATGATATGCCATTTGGTGGCTGCACAAATTTTACCTTTTCATCTTCCTTCCAAAAGAAGGTTTGGGACACATGTTTTCTTATTGTATATTTTCTTGGGAGCTATATTTGCGATCTTAGGAGTTTTCACCCTGCTGACACGTCATCTCCTTGTTGCAGGTTGTCTACATCACCAATAAAGATATCTATTGAGGAGTTTGTCTGAGCTAGCTGGCCTTTTCTTTTCTTTTCTTGATTTTTGGGATGGAAGTTTTGAGATGGTACCTTGCAGTGATGTGATCGATCAATTGGGTCCTTTTCCAGGCTGTTGTTCCTAGGATATGGTTGCATGTGGGTTTCTATCTTTTCCAAAATATCTACAAGACATTAATGCAATAGCTAAAGAGTTAATGCAAAGACCTTTTGCGGCCTAACCAAGGGTCTATGATCGGATTGTATGTTATCACCTATCAACACCTTGTAGAAATGAATCAAATTGAGGCAACATTTCTTTCTTTGGCAGCTATATAAGGAGGGAAATGACACAAATATAGATGATGATTTTCCAAGAGGAACTATTTTCTTTGTCAAAATAAGTGTTTCTTTTAGTTTTCCTTAAGGTTTTTTAGAATTGTTTTCAGAAGCAAGTTATAGAACTACTTTATTCTGGAATATTATATCTATTAATGTTTAAACTATTGTTGGATTGACATCTGACCTTTGTTTCAAAGTTCAGTTTTAATTAAAGCATGAACTATTGAGTGGAATTTATTGAGACTATGCATGTATGGCCTTTTTCAAACTTTCTTTCTTTCTTTATATTGCCATTTTGGATGAAACACTGTGTCTTGCAAGCTATATTCTGGTAGTTTAAATAGTGGATTTCTATGCTTTATGCTTGTGTGATGGAATAGTAGTTTAGGAGAATTGGACTATGTCATTGGACTTTTTCTGTTTTCCTTAAAGTTGTTATTCTATTATGCTATGTTGTATTAGGAGACAAAGTTCTTGTAATTTCTAGAATATTATTCTTTTACTCTAAGGAATCTTTATGTTTGATCGGACCTCAATGAACACTACCCGTAGAAAGATTTGAAAGTCTACACTGTGCTTGAAGTTAGCCTTTTTTGTTCATTCTCTTTCCAAAAATGAGGGGTTTTGGCATTCTGTGTCCTTAATATCAATCATAGGAATAACTTGGGTTTGAAATGGTGTAAAAGCTTTGGCGCATCACCTTATACGTTTTATATTTACATTTCCTTTCTCTCTTATCTCAAAACCCCAAAAGAAGAGTTGGATTTCTATTAAAAATTTGGAGGTATTTAGTGAGACACAATTTGTCCCCCACTCGCTGAATTTCCCATAAGACTGTTGGAGAAGTTCAAGCTTTGATGATCAACAGTTATCTTGCACACTACCATCAAATTGTGGACTTTCCCCAAATTTTCTTTTGATTATAGTGGGTCAAAAAACTTGGCTTTAGTTTTTCCCACTTAGGTTGTTCCCATAGAGTGAGTAATTTTTCCCACTACAATAGGCCTTCTAAAGGTATTAATAAAACATAAAATACTGATTCTGGCATTCTAGTCACCCAGTTAAGGGGAGAGCATAGGCCTATCACTTCAAGCATTAAAGAAAAGGGTTTCTTTAACCTTTTAATTAAGCTAGATACCTATCTTAATCAAAAGAAAGCATTCAAATAACTCCAGCCCCTACATACATCATTAGTAGTTGCATAAATTTGTCTTTGACTAGTGTATAAAAGTACTTGCAAGAAGAAAACACCAATTAGTTCTCGAGATTTCAATATTTTGCAAATTTTAACCTATGCACTAAAACAATCATCTAATGCGCGAAAAGAACTTTTAAATGGGCTAAAAGAAATTTTCAATGCACTTGAAGAACTAATGGATGCGCTAAAAGAACAACTAAATGCACTGTAATAGATACTAAATGCACTAAAAGAAAGAGAGAATGCGCTAAAATACTTCTTGTGTGCACTAAAATAGTTACTCGATGCGCCGAAAGAAATATCATATGCGCCGTAATAGATATCAAATGTGCTGAAAGATTTGTTGTATGCATTGTAATAGAGATCTAATGCACTGAAAGATTTGTCATATGTGCTAAAAGATCACGTCCAGCTTGTTCACAATTTTTTTTCCAGAAATTTGTTAAAAATGGGGTCAAGCCCCATGGTGGGCGCCATTTTATGTGTGTGAATTTTTGGGTAAAACAACACAAACACCAATGGGACATATTATATTACAGATTTGAATGACAAAATTAATCTAATGGCAAACAAACCAAATCTCTAAAAACGTTCCGTCGTTCTCTAATCTTAACGATCCTTTAAATCATTAGTGCTCTTAGATTTTGTATGTGCATTATGATTGGTTTGGATGACAACCTAAGAAACGAGATGCTATTGAATGCAAGAATCTAAGTTCCTAGATGATATTGCATGATGCAAATGATAATGGTGACATTAACATTGATTAATGATGTTAAATGATATGATATAAATGTTGTCTAAAAGCTAAAATGATAATGGAAATACAATGAAAATATTAACTAAGCCATGATATTAATCTAAAATGATACTATAATTCTAAATGATAAGTATCTAAATGTTCTAAACTCTATATGCTCCAAATGCTCCAATGATATTCCTGCATAATATAAGATTACTAAAAGATGGGATGCAAAATGCTATAGCAAGGGGTTGTATTTATAGGATTTTCAAGGCATCTTGTGATGTGGCAGCAATCAACGGTGGAGATGGAAGAATCATGGAGGATGTTCCCTTGACCAAAGGAAACATGCCAAATGTATGAGGGAATCAAGTGTGTGAGATGGCCAAGTGTCCAACATGTGCCTAAATTCAAATTAGGAATTTAAATATTAGACATATTTAAATACATGTGACATTTGATGAGGTGTTAAGAGGAAAAGTTGTAGACATATGCTTAAATTGAAATTTGGGATTTAAATTTAATGAAAAGATTATTTATTAAATAAAAAAAACTATGTGAATTTTTCTATTTAATTAAAATAGAAGAATGTGATTTTAGGTTGAAGAATTAGAAGAGTATGAACTTTATAAATTGTATAAGTGTGGATTTTCACCCCATGTGCAAATCCCCATTTTCCCCTTATCCACCTTAGAAAACTGAGTTCAGAGGCTTAATTCCACCTAAGCCCGCTACTTGCATCCCACTTGGAACCTGTTTTGAGCATTGGTGGAGGTGTTTCTGTTGGGGATGCCCGCATGGTGCACAAACATTTGCGTGGCGGGCTTATGTCCCTAGCAGATTCTTGCAGTTGAACTTGCAGAGGCGTTACTCTTCTCATTGGAAGTGATGTTGTAACTCCCCCTTCGGTCGATTGACCTGAATATGGCTGTTTCTCTTCATTCCTTCTTCATATTCACTCTTTCAACGTGCATTTTAGCTTCTTCAATCTTCTTGCAAGCATTGAGACCACTCCATAAGCTTCAACACACTCTTCAAGCAACATTCTTGCATTCCATAGCAGTAAAGCAACACTCCATCACGTCAATAGAGAAATTTTGGGACCACACCATTACAACAGAGACTTGAGTTCCTCTCATTTTCTACCCCAAGCAGCCTTGAGTGCTCTTGGTGGAGGTGGTAAGATTCCCTCTCCTCTCCTCTATCATTTGGTTGAGTTAGCACTATACTATTTTGAAGTGATTTTGTGCTCTTTATTGTATTGCTTTCTTTATCTTGTTTCCTAGGCTATCTGTGGAGGTGGGAACACCTAAACGGGGGTCTGACTGAGGCATACCCCTATACAGCCACCCAACATTCTCCTCTCTTTTTATGTGTAGGAGTACATGCTTTTTAGAAGACCAGCTGGCGAATGAATTCCTTGGTGAGGTCTCTCTCGCTATCTTTACTCTTGTCTATTTACTTTATAATATTAGAGAGTATTTCATTTATTTAATCACATCATTCTCGCCCTTTAGTTAGTTAGCTGGGCTGTTAGCTTGTTTTGTTGGTTTGACCTCGTCTTCACTGTTGTCTGACCGTACGGATGCTAGTGCACTTTTGAGATGCCAACACACCGCGCTAACATCTAGAGACCGCACTTTCATCCTCAGATAGAGATCTTTTCGAGGCATAGTGTTAGACCTAAAAACCAACTCACCAAGCCCCTTTTTGTGTTTCAAGTCTACAGAGTAACTGAGAGGCCCCACGGTCCTTGTTACTCTCACCTCGCATTTCCTAACATTACACTTAGCTAAGGTAAGTTAGGGCAACCTCTTGTGTCTTGACTCTCTGTGACCTAGGGAATTGCTTGCAGAAGTCCCCCTCTCTTACATTTTTGGTGAACCTGATGTGAACCAATGTTTGTTCATCCGTTGGTGTTGAATCCTCTTTGGTATACTTTGTGACTGCTGTGTCCCTGAGTGTTGTGAAGGTTTATGAGCATCACAACCCAGTCCAAAACTTCTAGGCATATTGTTAGGAGAAGTGTACAACACCTCTTGATGGAAAGGATGATGGTCTTGATTGGTCTCTCTATGGGCCTTTTCTCTTCTCTCTCCATTAGTTTGGTTGCACAGTAGCAGTTGTCAAGGAACAAGATGGGATTCACTGATGAAACTGATCACATTCCCACTCCCCCTGCATCTCCTATGCCATCATTAGTGGAAGAGCATGAGGCCATTTAGATTCCTATAGAATACATTGCCTCCTTTACTAAGGGATTGGGAAATTTAGAGAACCACTTGGAAAGAAACCCAAAGATGGCTTGAGCCACTTGGGTTGTCAGTGAATTAAAACATATGATGTGCAAAGATCGAACATGAATCAAACTTCTGACTAGTCTCCTTGGTCTTACCGAAGCATGTGCTCCTTCAAACAACCCTAGCTTCACACAAGGAGTCACATTCAAAGAACATGAAGGAAAATTAGGGGTATCCATTCCTCCCACATTCGTCTATATGGACAACGTGGTCCCTTCTATCAGTATCCCTTCTAAACAACTCGAAACTATCAAAGTAAATAGAGTCCCCTTGGGCTTTAGCTTCACCCCTCTTGTCACCTCTAGTGGTGGAGGCTTTGGAAGGATGAGGGGTGGAGGCTTTGGTAGTGGTGGGGGGTTAGGTAATGGAGGTGGTGCCGGTGGAGGTGGGTCTAGTGGAGGACACAGTGGTGGTTTCGATAGAGGCCCTACTGGTGGCACTGGCTCTGGTGGTGGTGCTGGCGGATGTTACTCTAGTGGCGGCTCTAGAGGCAGCCTTGGGAGTGGTTTTGGAGGAGGTCCCTTTGGCTCTCTATCTTCCAATGACCCTATTTTGAATACTCTCCTTCAGAATATGGGTAAGATGCAGAGCCAGTTGGTGAGTCTTTCCCAAGCCTCTACCCAGCCTATCTTCTAGCCTTTCTTCTGACATAGCCCATTGTAGGTTTCCATCTTGAACACTCCTTTTCCTTAAGGAATGGAGATCCATAAATTTTAGAAGTTTGGTGGTAAGGGGGATCTGTAGACAGATGTGTCTGCCTTTAACGCCCTTTGCACTGACTTCTTCCATCATGATGCATTGATGGAAAAATTGTTTCCCCGATCCCTCAAGGATACGACACTCGATTGGTATTGTTCCTTGCTCGACAACTCTATCTTCTCATTCGATCAACTTGTAAATCAATTCCTTAGATAGTTCCAAGCAAACATCGGGCCGAAGATGAATTTTTTGGATCTCATCCGATGTAAAAAAGGAGATAATGAAAAGATCATTGACTTCATATTGCATTATCAAGCGCTCCTTTCACAAATATTCTATCAGCTACCTGAATCTAGAATGCAAAAGGTGTTCATAGGGAACTTACAAATACCTTGGCAAGAGAAGTTTTTCCTTATGAAATACCCTTCTTTCGCGCACTTGTGTGCAGCCTTACAAGAGTACCAACAGATGGTTACTCAGTTCGAGGGATTATCCTCACACTCCCATTCTAAGGGGAAGTCCATCATATCAATCTCAGGAAAAGGTAAAGCCATTGAGAATGTAGTAGCCATTGCTAATGAAAATGACCTCAAACACAACTAGACGTTCACAAAGTTATCAAAATCTTATACCTCCATCTTGTAGAAGTTGTTGAAGGATAAGATCATAAATTTACTAAATCCTAATCTTGTTAAAGAACCTTACTCTAATTGGTATGATGGGAACACTTATTGTTAGTACCATCATGTTAATGGACATGATACCGAATGATGTATGCAGTTGCATCATGAAATACAAGACCGTATCGAGGACGATACCATTCATCTCAATGGGAACAAACATAATACTAACAAATCAGTGGCAAAGGATAATAGTGAATTGTAGATATACACAGACTTGTTTCCATCACACTCTGCTAACATGATTATTGATCCCTTTGATTCTATTACATAGCTCAAGACCTATTTTAATATGGTCACAGTAACTTCCACTATTCCACCTGCACTCAGTTTTCCGGACATTAAATTTACATCACAAGATTTACCCTTAAACAAAAAACCTTCACCTCTCTACATTCCTGCTCATTTCAATGGTAACATTGTGACATGAATCTTGATAGACCTCATGAGCCATGTGAATGTTATCACTGAGGAGACATTAGTATTAAATTCATTATAAAAAGGAAAAATATGAAGAAATGAAATCTACCATCCATACACACGATGGTATGTGCCTTAAACTTTATGGCTCAACCACTTTGTTCATCCTAGTTGGACCTAGGACTGTCGACATAGTCTTCGATATTATCCTAGAGTTATATCTATTCAGGCTGAAGCTAGGTATACCCTGGCTCACCTCCATGAATGGAATCACCTCTGTCATTCACAAGTGTTTGAAGTTCTCCCATGAGGGTTCCATGCATGTAGTGCATGAAACTGGATACCAGCCCTTGGTGTCCCATGGTGGATATTCGTTGGATCACTTTTGGCCCTCCCCGGTTTGTCCGCTTCCTTCAAGAATGGACCTACTTTACAAAAACTATGTGAAGTATAAAACTGGGGGCAAAGGGGTCCCAAAGCTGAGCCTTCTCATGACAGAACAACTGGTCACCTCCTCTTCCTGAGAAGAGAAGAAGAATCCTGCACCGACTACTATTCCTTCTCTGAAAGAGAAGGAGAAGTCCATGCCGAATCCCTCTCCTTCCTGTAAAGGTAAAGAGAAGGCTACCTCCTCCCGATCTACCTTGTCCTCTCCGCCCTCTTGGGAAGAGTATTTGATGAGCCATCCTGGTGGCTACCCACTGAGTCTGATGATCCCTCCTTGGCATAGGCCCAAAATTAGGATCGCAGACCTCCCTAATGAATACCCTAGACCGTGGTACTACTTATACAGTAGAAAGAAAGGTTCTCATAGAGAATTTGACCTACGGCCTCCTACTACTCCTTCTCTTAAGGTAGTGAGTAGAAAGAGGCCTACTGCCAAGGCTCTTGAGTTGAATCCTCCTGTTGCTCCTCAGCCTGTCCCTCCACCAGAAAGGGTCGTACTAGACATTCCTATGGTTGAGAAAGAACCTCTTGTCCCTTCAAAAATTCCTTGCAGGTGAACACAAGCACTGACGAAAGGATCTCCTGGCTGAGTAGATTTCCTCGCAGAAGGAGGAAGAAATGACTGCCCCTACTTCAGGGCCTCCTGCAACATCTTCTTCCTCCCTTCCTTCTGCTTCTCTTTAGTATGGCTCTGTACTGCTTGTGGCTTCCATTACGAGTACGAATGCACCTAACCCTAAATAGGTATAGGTGTTCATCAATCCTTTGGTGGAGCCTCCTTTGTTGATGTCTGTTATGGATATCCATCCCTTCACAAAGCCTGTGGATATGGTTAATACTTCAGTTGTATCTACTGTGGTTCTTTCCTCCTCTTCCTCTGCGCCTATGGTCTCATTTGTGGGGAGTTCATCTCTCCGATGAAATGAGAGGTGGAGGATGGTCCCTCTAGGAACGAAGAATATAGGAGGACCTCGCCTTCTCCATGTGGCGGCCCTACGTTGACTTGTTTTTTCCTAATAACAGAACCAACCCCAACTTCCCCTTAGTTTTTCACAACTCCTGAGTCATTCAGCGAACTTAGCAGTGAACCTTAGGCACAACCTATCCTATCCATTGAAGTTAGACACCACACTCCTATGGGGTGTATGTTTAATTCTACAGACAAGGTCCCGACCTTGTCAGCGATCTTCGCGAAATCACTGACCGTGACTCCACAAGAGCTCAATCAAGAGGACCTCAAAGGGCCCTCTTCCTTAGCCCTTGTTGCAGAAGGGCCGGATGCTCCTCCTCTTAACATCCTACCTTTGTAGGCTTGTCCTCCTCCCCCTTATGAGGATTTATATTGGGAAGCAGATGACCTCTTGGCTAATCATTGTTAGGAGGAGGCCGCTTTTCTTGATCTTGTGTGTGTGTGCATGTGCTTTGTGATGTGTTCCCCCATGCTCGTACTATGTGTGCCTGGATGACCCTCATCACCCTCGTTGGTGCTTAGATATAGGCATGGTTTTTGTGTCGTAAACCTTCTTCTATTTGCATCATAATTCTTCCATGTTTGTGCTTGATTTTTGATAAATTGGGGATGATGCAAAGCGTTGGGGAATTTAGGCTCCCCTTCCATGTTGACCCAATTTTTTTATTTTTTACTTTGTCTTCTTGTGCATTCTTCACATGGCCTAATATAGTAGGGGGTTGATGACAGTTAATTTATGTACTATTATTATATATACATACATATATATATATACATATGTATATTTATGAGCAGTTCCAACCCTAAAATATTAGGCTACCCCTATGTCCTTTGTTTGTGTTTTCCCTCTTTTTGCTTTCTTTAACTTTTTCTCTTCATTGCTTGAGTTGTCCCTTTCATGTGTGACAACGCTTTCTTTAACACTTCAACTTTCAGAAAAGGAATTTGTTTCCAACAAACCTTTTCTTGAAAGTCTTCACAAACTTTTGCTTAGAATTGCATTCTCAACTTGGAACCCTAACAAAATGTGTTTCCTTCATCACAGATTCATAAAGAAAGGACTTGATGAACTTCCTCTGAAGTGGGAACAACTTTTATTTCCCCTCGCATGGGGGCATATCCTTCCTTTCAAATTCCTTGATGAAGTGAACATCTTTCAAAAGGATTCCTTGATGATGGATCACTCTAAGAATAACAACTGCTCTCGAATTGTGTGACCCTTGAGTGGACCCCCCTTCTTCCTCACGGTTGGTTCCCAAGGGAGCCTTCTTTGAAAGTCTTTATTCTGAATGGATTCTTTTCATGTCTAGCCTAGGGGAAGATCAACTAGACTTATTCCATTCGCCTTTTCATGTCTAGCTTGGAGGAAACCTGACTAGACCCTACCTTTCAAATAGCATGTCCCTTGAGTGCACCCCTCTTTTTCAAGCCAGGTTCCTGAAGTACCCCTTTGAAAGTGTTAATTATTGATAGTTTGCTTGACTATCCGATTATTTTCCTACACAAACTCTTTTTACATGTTCTATCTACGGGTAGACATGTTGCCACTTTTGACATGTTCTATCTGTGGGTAGACGTGTCACCACTTTTGACATGTTTTATCTGTGAGTAGACATGTTGCTGATTTTGACATGATCTATCTGCGGGTAGATGTGTCACTGCTTCTTGACTCTACGGAGTCCGCTTCCTTTGGGTTTTCTTCATGTGAGAGATCTTGGAGGATACCTTCCTTGCAGATCTGCTAGTCTATAAGGTGCTTACTTCATGAGGCTTATTTCATGCGAGAGATCTTGGGGGTTTCCTCCTTGTAGGTCTGTGGACCTATAAGACGCTTTGTTTTTCTAACTTCATAGTTATGAGTAGCTATGAAGTCCTTTTCTTTCCCCACACCTTCAGGTTCACCAGATCATGGTCTGCTTCCTTGACGGTTTAGGTACACGTTTCTAACCTTAATCTTTCTTGATCTACTTTACCAAGCACTCATCAATATTCATGTTCACTAAAGTTGGGGAAAAATGATTAAGTGTGAATTTGCACCCCACGTGCAAATCCCCTTTTTTCTCTTATCCACCTTAGAAAATTGAGTTCAGAGGCTTAATTCCACCTAAGCCCACTACTTGCATCCCACTTGGTGCCTATTTTGAGTATCAGTGGAGGAATTTCTGTCGAGGACGCCTATGTGGCACGCTTATGTCCCTGGTAGATTCCTATGACTAAACTTGCAGAAGCGTTACTCTTCTCATTGGAAGTGAAGTTGTAATGCCCGCTTCGGATGACCGACCCGAATATGGCCATTTCTCTTCATTCCTTCTTCATATTCACTCCTTCAACATGCATTCTAGCTTCTTCAATCTTCTTGCAAGCATTGAGACCACTCCATAAGCTTCAACACACTCTTCAAGCAATATTCTTGCATTCCATAGTAGCAAAGCAAAACTCCATCACGTCAGTAGAGAAAGTTTGGGACCATGCCATTGTAGTAGAGGCTTGAATTCCTCTCATTTTCTCCCCCAAGAAGCCTTGAGTGCTCTTGGTGGAGGTGGTAAGCTTCCCTCTCCTCTCCTCTATCATTTGGTTGAGTTAGCACTATATTGTTTTAAAGTGCTTTTGTGCTCTTTATTGTATTGCTTTCTTTATCTCATTTCCTAGGTTGTCCGTGGAGGTGGGAACACCTAAATGAGGGTCTAACTAAGGAAAACCCCTATATATCCACCCAACATTCTCCTCTCTTTCTATGTGTAGGAGTACATGATTTTTGGAAGACCAGCTGGCAAACGAATTCCTTGGTGAGGTCCCTCTCGCTCTCTTTACTCTCGTCTATTTACTTTATAATATTAGAGAGTATTGCATTTATTTAATCACATCATTTTCGCCCTTTAGTTAGTCATCTGGGCCGTTAGTTTGTTTTATTGGTTTGGCATCGTCTTCATTGTTGTCTGGCCATATGGATGCCATTGCACTTTTGAGATGCCAGTGCGCCGCACTGACGTCCAGAGATTTTTCTTTCATCCTTAGACAAAGAGCTTTTCGAGGCGTAGTGTTAGACCTAGAAACCAACTCGCCTAGCCTCTTTTTGTGTTTTGGGTTTGCAAAGTAACTGAGAGGCCCCACGGTCCTCATTACTCTCGCCTCACATTTTTCTAACATTACACTTAGCTGAGCTGAGTCAGGGTAGCCTCTCGCATCTTGACCCTCTGTGACTAAGGGTCTTGCATGAGGAGGTACCCTCTCTTACATAAATAAATTGAGAATTTATTTATAAGTAGATGAAATAAAAGATGTAATTAATTAAATAATTAGAATTTAATTAATTAATTATCTTGACCGATTTTAGGTGTATACACATATAAATTAATATTGTAGAGATAGAGAGAAAATACATTGTTGATCAATATAAAAAAAATAGTTTCATAAAATAAGAATCAATATATTAGGATTTTTAATCTAGTTAGGTGATTTGAACATGGATCCAAAGAAGGTAAAATCTATGTCTGATTGGACTACATTAGAAAGTATTTAAAAGGTAATAATTTTTCATGGATTTGATAGTTTATATTGTAATTTTCTTATAAATTTTAGTTGTATTTTTTTTCCCAATAATTGAGATGATGAGAGGTGATAAAAGGGAGTATAAGTTGATTATAGTAGTAAACAAGAGTTTTCTATTATTAGGAAAGAAAGTTATTGAACAACTAGTGTTAACATTAATAGACTTTGGTAAAGTATTTTATGTTGTTTCTAATACAAATAATATTGTAATAATAGACTTTGGTAAAGTATTTTATGTTGTTTCTAACACAAATAATATTGTAATTTGAGAAGTATTGAGCCAAGAAGAAAGGAAAACAATATATTCTATAAAATTGATGCAAACAAAATAAATTATTTGTATGATCAAGAAGTTTATTCCATAATTCAATTATTAAAGTGGAGATGACACTTGTTTTCTAAGGATATTGTGTTTTAAACATATCTTAAAGCATTGCAATATTTAAATATTCAAGGTAATTTTAGTCAAATACATTTAATATGGACCAAATTTATGTAATTTTTTTTTGGTTGTGTTATAGCATAGAAGTAGAAATTCAAATGGATTTATTGATGCATTAAGTAGGAGACTTAATTTATTGATTAAAATGAGAAATAAAGTTTGTATCTTTAAATAAATACGGAATTTATATTCAAGAATAATAATAATTTTGTTAAATCATGGAAAGTATTTAAATAGATAGTAAGAATGGATATAACTAATTGGTTGAATTGTTAAATTTAAAATATGATGTTGTTAAGAGGAAATAAATTATACATTCTTAGAAATTTAATGAGAGAAATTTTGATTAGAAAAAGAATAGAGATGTAGTATATGGTTCTTTTGGAGTTGGATAGATAGTAGCATTAGTGAGTTAAACTTACGATTGGCTATAGTTGTAGAAAGATGTAAAACAATATTCTTAGAAATGTAAAATGTGTCAAGTTACACAATTTGGATTGTACAAGTCATTGTCAATTTTAAAAAAACCTTGAGAGTCTTGATTTATTATTTATTATACTTGATGCATTTTTGAGGATGACACATTCAATACCATACAAGAGAACTAATGATTTGGTACATATAGTTGATTTATTTTTTATAGAGATAATTAGATTGTATGGATTGTCAAGAAGAAAAAAATTTTATAGAGAGAAAATTTGTTGGTTAATTTTTTAAAGACATTATGAAAAAAGATGAAGATCAAGATAAAATTTCATTCATCTTATATTTGTAGATTGATGTCTAGACATAGAATGGTATATACGATCTTAGGGAACTTATTATGTTTTCTATCACAAGATAGATGGGTCATTAGGATAGGAAATTAGAAGAAGTTGAGTTTTCATATAATAATTAAGTGAGTACATGGAAAAAACCACTTAAGATAATGTGTAGTAATAATCTAAATAATTTAGTGGAGTAAAGAGATATTAGAAATAAAGATAAGAAAATGTTGAGATTTTTGTCTTAAGTTTTTAAAACCTTTGGTTCTTAACGAAAGGTCTAGTTTTAGTGATTTGGGACTTACAACTCTAAGCACCATCATAATGTATGGTGATATATTCTCTTCTATTTTTTAATATTCTACCAAGATCTTGGAAATACATAAAAAATATCTCTCCTTCTATGTGGAACACATGATATTTTTATAGAAAGTGTGGATAAAGTATCTTGGTATTGACTAGAAATGTGGTTCATTTCCTTATAAAAATGTGATAAAGATAATGAGACAAATATTATATGTATGTGCCTTTGGTTTACTTATGAAAATATGTATATGATATCAAACTTATGATTAGGTTAGGAAATAATGGGACAATTATTAAGGTAGATAAGAACTTCAATTTTAGGGCCTTATAGACCAAGGGGCTTCTCTAAGGTGTTGTTTTAAGTATGACTATATGCAATAGACATATATATTGACACAAACTATAACCAAGAGATAGTATAGTCCTATTAGGAAATCACTTTGTATATGTATTTTGACACGAGAATACAAGTTCCAATACTTTAAAGAAAACAAGAAACTATGTGAAGTGTCTAAGGATGTGGTTTTGATAAACCCTAATAAATTTATGCACATTTATACATGGAAATAGGTGAAAATAAGTCAAAAAAATAAGGAAAGATGTTTATATTTTTATTTATTAGGTTTGTTAGAGTGATGGGAGGTTGAGAATAAACTATATGGGTGCTTATATATATCTAGGAAAATAGAGTTTGAATGTTTCATAAACCAAATAATACAATGAATAGAGTCCTTTTGCAACAAATTAATCAAGATATTCTTGAAGATCATATCCTTTTAACTATATACATAAGCTAGGATTACAAATACAACTAAGAAGATAAATTAAGTCAGACTATTAAAGGAATCTAACTTAGTCATCAATGATAAAAACCATACATCTCTTATATTAAATTGAAAAGATATCTTGCAAAATATTTGCAAGGATTTAGTAGCTATGAAGATGACCAACTAATTATAAATAACACTTGAATCACATGATGTGATTGAGAATAACAATGAGTTCTTAAAGGATGCAAATAATACACATAGAAAAGACTATATATCTATTTTATTTTTTCTTCTAGGACTTCAAAATCATATTATAGATTTGAGATGAAATCTAGATTGTAGCAATGCAAAAAAAATGTTACCATTTTTCTAGAGACAAACTATAGTAGCCATGTAGTTCCTTCTTATTTTTTCTTTGTAAGTTTTTGTCCATCCTTTGAACAATGAAAATATGCATATAAATACCATTAAAATCTAGAGTGGAATCTAGGGAGAAGATCTATGGTCACCTACAGTAAAAAATATCACTCATACTTTCTCACATCACCATAGCACAAACTTCATACTAGGAAGCATGTGGAAATCATTTTCCCTCTAGTTGAAATCATATTTGAACTCTTTAATGTCATCCTAAATCATGTAAAGTGTAGATAAGGCTTATTTTATTGGTGGAAATAATTTTATGTTAAACTAGATGTTATAATTGTAGATTACATTGCAAGGAATAATGTAGAAAATTCATGGGATGAACAAAAAGGATTGGTGCAAAGATATTTGGAGTTAAAAATTTAGCTACTTCATTGATGAAAACATGGGTATCTTCATCCTCCATTACTATGAGAATTTGAATCCACACACTTAGAATAAATAATGTCTTTTGGATGGAAATATAATCTTGGTAGTTACAAGGTCAAATCTAGGCATTAATTATGGTCCTAGATCAATTTGGGAGTGGTTGGAGCAAACATGGAGCATTTTGAAGGGCTCATAGAAATCTAATAGAGAACCAAATACGAGAATGAGATGTGGCATTTTGGGCCAACATTGAATGTTGTGAATGGATGGATAAGGTCTAAATGTCAATTAGAAGGGATTCATTGCAATAGAACAATGTAGTTTAGTAGATGTAGCATGTAAATGTCTGAACAAGGTTGATATATCTAGATGTAGGAGGGAATCTTGTAGGTAATACTAGGAGGAAGTTGTGGGTAAAAATTATAGGAGTAGATATCAAATGTGGATATATAAAATTTTACATTCAAATGTGGTTGAGAATAAAAATATTTGGTTCTAGAAAAAAGTATATAACATTAAACAAAATCCAAAAAATATAACCAAAATGCATCCAAACTCAAGATGTCTTTAGATTATTATAACTATTGAAACATGAAATAACTTGGAGAATGGAATGGAACAATGCTTAGGTGATATTGACTAGGATATTCCTTTAATAATGTTCTTTGATCAATTATAGTTGATGAAAATTTGCTAGATAGGATGCATTAAATGGAGTTAAACTTTAGAAAATTTAGAGATAGTTAGATCGGGTGCTAACATTGGATCTGGTTGGATACATTTGTCTCTTGTAGGCATAGAAATAATCTATAAACTTCAAGATTAATACAAAAGGGAAAACCATAAAGAGACAAAAAATACACTTCATCAAGACTAACACGAGTAATGACTACACAAGACTCAAAATAATATTTACAAGAAAAACCACAAAGAAGGAAAGATAATATATGTACATAAGCCCACAAATGACTATATATCCTAAAGAGAAGTAGTGATAAAATGTAGACCATGAACTAGTAGCTCCATGAATTCTCCATCCAAATTTTTGAGGTAAAAAGTTCCTTGACCATACTTATCTATCATTTGATAGGGTCCAACACGTAAGGATTTAAATTTTCTATATTTTATTTTAACTTCAAACCTATAATTCCATATGAGTATATGGTCTCCAAGCTTAAAATCTCTCTGAAAAGCCTTTTTATCAAACCAATTTGGTCAATTTATGCACTCTCAAGGAGATGGTATCAATTTCCTCTCCTTCAATTTCCTATAGAATTTTGTATACTATAAATTCAAGATTGATCGACATCTTGTCTTTAATTTCATAAATCAATTCAAAGGAGATCCTACCAATATAATTCTTATATGTTATTGTATCTATTAAAATATTAATTTTTTAATTTTCATCCAATTGTATATTGCTTGAATCGAGTGTCTTCCTAATCATGTTCATGATACACCTATTACTAGATTTGAATTGTCCATCTTCTTGTGGATGATAAGAAGATGCATATGTTATGAGTATCCCATACTCAAAAAAAATATCAATAAGGTCATGAGATCTAAAATATATTATGTTAGGTCTTTTAATAGAAATTATTAATTCCTAAAGCTTTTCTCCACCTTCAAGTCCATGGGTTTTTTTATGAAGGTAAATAGAGGATCATCTGTAAACTTAGGATGGTTAAAGGATATCTACAAGAGTTTATAAAATCCACTACCCTTTGGTCTAAAATTAAAACCAAGAGGGTATTAATATAGGTTGTTGAACATATGTTGTCATTGATGTCAAAAGTGCTCACTGATGTCAAAGGAGTAATTCCAACAAACCAGTCATAATTAAATGCAATTGTTATTATTTTTTCTGAGCTTTTGAAATCAGGGTGTATTATTGTCATGATCATGTCATGTCAGAGCTTTTGAGAACAACATGCTAGTGTGATCGATACTATGTAGAATACTAAATAAGTATGCTTGAAATATCATGCTTGTATCTATTCTAGTTGTTGGAAATAGTATGGAAGTGTTTGCAGAAGTTATCTGTGGATTTATACTCATGCAATTTATTATTCTATAAAGCGTCTTGTTCCACATTATACCATAGTTGAATTTTGTGCCCTGTAGTTTGGACCTAAAGTAAAGTTACTCATGTTGTATCAGATTTTAGAGTTTTAGAGGTCGAGCTTCAACAAAAAGAAAGTTAGATGTAATAGGGTATTGTCTGTGTTGATTGGTGAACCGTGATAATGTTTGAGTGTTTACACCAGAGAAGGGAAGTGTGCACCAATTGGAAGAAGTGTGTGAAGATGAAATAGGTCTAGGTTAAGTTCTCTGAAGGAAGCTCATAATATCATCTATTATTGGTGGTAACAAATTTGATTTAGGACCGAACTGCTACATGTTTCATATCAATTTGAATTTAGGTCCACCCTTAGCTGAATTGGCTAATTACGAATGGTGTTAAGATGTTCTTGACTGACATAAAATATTGTTAATTTATTGGAATGCATATATTTATGTCTAGAATTCATTGAATGACTAATCATAATAGTATGTGTGAGTAAGTGTGAATTTCATTAATATAATGGGAGTTGCATCCCAATCATTATGTGCCATTATCATATCATTTGATGTGTAGGAGAGTTTCTAAAGGTAGAACAAACCAAGTGTAAGCATTGCAATCAACATTGAAAATCCACAAATCATATCTCTGTAATCCAGTAGGATTGGTGCCTTTCCTATTGAGTTGGTGCTTAAATCTGTATGTTGGGGATTGATGTCTCTAATAGCTTGGTGACTACAAACACAATTTAGGATTGGTGTCTCTGGTAGTTATTAATTATTTCTGTGAGGCTGGATTTGGATAGTAGCTCCAAGTAGCTCTTCTCATTGTGGTTTTTCCCATTTTGGGTTTTCACGTATGTCTGGTGTTCATTGTGTGAATGTGGGATTGATTAATTCTTGCTACCTTGATTCATGTTTGGAGAAGCTATTAATGGTAATTCATGTTGAATTAAATATTTTAAATAGTTTTAAATATACTCATTAACCCTCCCCTTTTAGTATATGGCATGCTCTTCAATTGGTATCAGAGCTAAGTTCCATCATTAAATCTTAACATCTTGAGGTAGATTCAGGATTGAACACTTAATGGCTCAAGAAGGATTGTCTACAAATAAGGCACCACTTTTTGATGGAACCAATTATGCTTTTTGGAAAGTAAGGATGAGAGAATATTTGATGGCCTTAAGATTTGAGGTTTGTCAATTAGTTGTTGATGGATATGAGATCCCTAAAATTCCTCCAAGAGATTAGGCTGGAAAAAAGGCTTGTGAGAATAATACCAAAGCAAGAAATGCTATTTTATGTGGTTTATCTAACTTTGAGTTTGTTAAGATCATGCATTGCAGGATAGCGAAGGAGGTATGGGATAAGTTACACAACATCTAAGAAGGTGATGACAAGGTCAAACAAGAAAATATTCAAACTCATTGAGGTCAATTTGAAAGTCTAAAAATGAAGGAAGAAGAAACCATTGCCACATTCATGTAATGTCCCCTTCCTAGCCTATTCAATAGTTTGAAAGAGTTAGCCTATTTAGTCATTGTCGTAGTCTAAAAGTGTCTGGTTAGGAACTTTGGTGACTATTTATCTAGCATGGTATGGTTGGGAGTTGTGTATTTCCCTTTTTCTGGAGTATTTTTGGTGTTTTCTTCCATACTATTTTTGGTAAGTTAGTTTCAGTCACCAACGGGGCTAGTATTAATCTTGCTATTTTTAGTAGTATCGGTGGGAGCAGTTGATATCCATATTTTAGTGTTTAATTGGTTCAATGTAATTATTTTAAATAACATAAAGTTATTAAGGTTATATTAAATATTTAACTTATGTTATTTTATAAAGTCACTTTATTAAAAGGGACCATGCGAGACATAAGGAGAAATCATAAAGTAAATATTGTTATAACTTAAATTTGGGTGCCTAGGGAGTCATAGGGGGATGTTTTATTTCAAAAGTAAATTATTTTATTTCCCCAAGGGGTAATGGGGTTTTGAGAGAGCTATATAAGGGATTTTGGAGCTCATTCTTTTCTTATGCTAGATGGAATATTGGTTTTTCTCTTGTTCTTGGAGGAGTCCATTCTTCTTTAAGGTTTGTGAGGATGAAATCCATTACAAGGAGCATTCTCTACATTGTTGAGAGATACAATCTAGAGAATATTGTGGTGGTTTCATACAAAGATCATAGTTGGGCTACATTAGTGTTCATCTCTCCCTTTTCTTCAATCATTGGAGCTTTGTATTACAAAGCTAATTCATCTAGATAGATTGTACAAATGTTTTTGGAGGATCTTTACTATTATAAACCCTTTTTAATGGTCGTACCATTTCTCAAGCTAGCCATACCGTTTCAAGGAGGACGTGTGGGTTTTCAAGGAGGGTTCTTAGGGTTTGGAGCTGATTATTATTGCATTTGAGGCACCTAGGTTTGAGGGACATTCAAAAACTTCAATAGGAGTGGAGAAAATGATTACAGAGGCCAAAATCCATCATCTTCATACTTCCAATTCACTAATTTCAATTGCAACCCCTTGTTAAAGTTGCAAAATATTTATAGGGAAGAATATTATAGTGGCATTAGAGTAGTTAATCATTCCATCCTAAAGGGGTTTTAGTGAAAAAATAGTGCATGATAGCAGGTTGAATGAGTAATTCAACCATATACCCATTAGTATAATCTGAGGAGAAACAAATCCAATGTGAGCATTGAGAACCGACTAGAGTTAGATCCCTTTGCAGACATAGAAATGGGTGATAGAGAACAACCACAAGAACCTAGCACTAAGGAGATGCTAAATGATTTGGATAGAGGGTAGTGTGAGTTGCAACAGAGTTTGATGTAGATGATGACCTTAATGAACCAATAGTTGGTTGGGGGCAATAATAATAATCAATAAAATAATGTCAGAAACAATGACAAGAATAATAGGTTATCACAATGAGGGAAACAAAGGGCACAGTAGGAATAATGACAATGGTGAAGGTTTGGTGAATGATAGAGGCAAAAATTAGTAGGCTAGAACCAAGACAACTAATTCCAGGCCCTTAATTCCTAACTTCCAACTTAGAGTTAATCCTCGAGTAGAGGAAGAGCCCACCCAACATGAACTAAATGATCAAATTTTATAGTATTGGAGAGATTCAAGAATGGAGTTTCAGGTTGAGATGTCCTTCAGTGATTACATGGACCTCAAATTGAAACAAAAACCATATAGGGGTGGTAGAAAACATCATCAAGAGTTACAAAAGAAGGTGGGTAAGCTATCCATTCCTTACTTTGATGGCTCAAGGAAGACCACAACAAGGGCATGTGTTCAGAAGTTGGACATATATTTCCAACTCAACCCAATGCAGGAGGATGAAGCTATCAAGTATGCAACTACACACTTGGATGGTAACACACATGAGTGGTGGCACCATGGAATGATCACCTTGGTTCATTAATAAATTGATTCATATGCTAAGTTTATAGAGATGCTAATAAATTTTTTTGACAAGAAAGATCCAAAACTTTATATTTCAAGGAGTTGGCTCAACTCAAACAATGGGGTTCTGTGGAGGCTTAGGTGGTTGAATTTTAAAGACTTTTAGTGTTAGTCATAGAGATTTTAGAGATGATGCTTATTGTGCTTTTCATGGATGGTATTTCAAATCCCTGGTGAGGTTAGATTAAGGCCCTTAATCCATCTTCATTATAGGAGGTGATTAAGAAGGAAAAAGATATGGAGACTTCTACTCTTAGAAGAAAATTCCAATCTAAGAGTTTTCCCTAGAAGGACAAGGATAAGAAATATTTTCATAAGGATACACACCAACAATGTCATGAGAGTAATAGGTTTGATAATGAGTAGATAAATTACCTTCAAAGGAATAAATTATGATTCCATTGTAGGGAGCCTTGGGACCCATCTCACAAGTGGTGTGAAGGAAAAGGCGAAGAAAATTGAATATTTTTCTACTGATGAAACACCATCCAAAAAATAAAATCATTAGTCTAATTTAGAGAGTAGTGAAGAGGAGAAATCATCAGAGGAGGAGCCCAAGAGTAATAGAACCATTTCCCAAGTCTCTAGCATTCGAAAGGAAATCACATTCAAAGTTAGAGGAACTTGCAAGGGAAATGAATCATAGCGCTAATTGATACAAGAGGCATTCATAATTTTATTGATGGGGGGTTTGTGAACAAGAGAAGGTTGCAAATAGAATAACATGAGGGGTTTAAGGTCATGGTAGCTGATGGGTACAAACTCTCTTACACCCATAAGATCTCTATTTTGAGTTTACGGTTGGGACAATATGAGATGAATGATGAATTTTATGTGGTTAACGTTGGGGATATTGATATGGTGTTGGGGATGCATTGGATGAAGTCCCTTGTGGAGTTCTCTTTAATTTTTAGAAGATGGAAGTGAAGTTTGAGGCTAATGGGAAGAAGATAGTTCTCAAAGGACTATCAGATGGGGGGCCTAGAGGGGTGTCCTTCAAAATGATGCAATGATTAATTAGACATGAGAAATTTGAGTGGGAAACAAAGTGTCTCATCATACATACAATTGTAGATCAATAGAAGAGCAATTACCATCCATACATTCAAATGTTGATAGAACAACAAAGTATGGTATTTGGGAGCATTCCTCCTGGAGTGCCACCAGAGAGGGGGATAGAGCATGTAATAGAGCTAGAGGAGGGTGACAAACCAATAATTACCACACCTTACAAATATCCTAAGAGACATAAGGATGAGATAAAAAATGCAATTAAGGAGTTATTGGAGATGGGGAAAATTAGACCCAACAAAATCCTGTTTTCATCAACGGTGGTGTTAGTGAAGAAAAATATGGAATAATGCAAATGTGTATCGAATATAGGGAATTGAACAAAAATAAAATTAAGAATAGGTATCCCATTATGTTGATAGATGAGTTGATTGACAAGCTACATGGGGCTTGTTACTTTTCCAAGATCGATATGCAATTAGGGTACCATTAGATCAAGATGAGGAAAGAGGATATAGAGAAGGAAAATTTCAAATGCCACTTTGGACACTTGAGTTTTTGGTGATGCCTCTTGAGTTGACTATTGCACTAGCTACGTTTCAGAGTTGTATGAACTAGGTGTTCAGGAAACAATTGCAAAAGTTTATCTAAATATTTTTTGATGACATCTTGATATTTAGTAAAAAATTGGGAGGAACATCTGAGGCATCTTGAGGAGGTCTTGAGCATATTGGAGAGCGAGTCCTTGTATGCCAAGGAGTCCAAATGTGATTTTGACATGACAAGGCTTCTCTATCTAGGGCATATCATTAGTGTAGATGGGAGTGAGAGTTGATCCTGAGAAGATCAAGGCTATTATTGATTGGCCTACAACTATGAATCTCACTCAACTCAAGGGATTCTTTGGTCTGTTTGGTTTTACAAGAGGTTTTTTAGGGGTTTTTCATAGAGTGTAGCTCCACTCACAAATTTGACAAAGAAAGAGGCATTTGAATGGTTCAATTCTACATAAAAGTGTTTTGAGCACTTCAAGCAGTTGATGTCCTCAATTCCAAGATTGGCAATACCAGATTTCTCCAAACCATTTAAGGTGGAGTGTGATGCTTTAGGAGAGGGAATTGGGGCAGTACTAATGCAGGAGAAGCAACACATAGCATTTGAGAGTAGGAATCTGAGAGGTGTAGAAAATATCTATTCTATATATGATAGAAAAATGTTGGATATCATTCATGCATTAGCCAAATTCAGACCATACCTAGTAGGGGAAAATTTATCATCAAAATGGGCCATAATAGCATAAAATACTTTATGAACTAGAAGGGTCTTAATGATAGGCAATAGAAGTTGGTTAGTAGACTATATACATATGATTTTGACATTGTTTATGTTAAGGGGAAGAAGTCTGTAGTTGCTAATGCAGTTTCCAAGAGGTCACATTTGTGTTCTTTGGTGGAGATCACTGCTGATTGGATGGAGTTGATTTTAGTAGAGTATGCTAAGGATTCTTGGGTGATAGGAATCATAGAGGGAACTATTCATGATGACAAGTATACAATGATCAATGAGTTAATCATTCACAATAAGAGGATATATTTGGTGCCTACTTCATAGCTTAAGGGAAATATATTGAGAAAATTTCATGATGCACCCATGGCTGGTCACTCAAGATTCTTCAAGATATACAAGTAGGTCTGAGAAATATTCACTTGGAAAGGACTTAAAAATGAAGTCCTTAAGTATGTGGGAGAGTGTCCTACTTGCTAGCAAAATAATAATGAGAACACTTATCCAACTGGTTTACTTGAACCCTTACCCATTCCCAATCAGAAATGGGAATGTATCTCCATGGAATTCACATTGGGTTTCTTAAGGTGTATACCAAGGATTGCATATATGTGGTGGTTTTCAGGTTAACCAAATTTGTGCACTTTTTTGCTATTTCAATGATATACACTATAGATCAAGTGGTTGATTTATTTTCAAGGAGATTTTCAAATTACATGGAATTCCCAAGAGTATAGTGTGTGATAGGGACAATAAGTTCCTAAGTCTCTTTTGGCAGGAACTTTTTAGGTTGAGTGGGACAGAGCTCACTCCTAGCAAGAGCTACCACCCAGAGAAAGAAATAGTCAACAAATTGGTGGAGGGGTTTCTCAGGAACTATGTATCATGGAAACAAAGAGCTTAGATTAAGTGGATACATATGGGTGAATATTGCTATAATTCCACTTATCATATGTCTATTGGGATGCCACCTTTCATGGATCTTTATAGAAATGAGACACCTAACTTTTTGGATTTTATTTTTGGAGATAGTAGAGTGCCTAAGGCTAAAGGTTTGTTGCAAGAAATTTAGGATTTCATGAAATATTTGAAGGAGAACTTGCAAAAAGCTCAAAATCATCAAAATTTATATGTTGATTAGCATCGTGTGGAGTGCACTTTTGATGTTGGGGACATGGTGTATTTGAGGCTTCAACCTTATAGACAATCTTCTCTCAAGAAGGGTGGTGTTGAGAAACTTGAGCCTAGATTTTATGGTCCTTTCAGGGTGTCCATGAGGATTGGGGATGTCACCTATGAGCTTGAGTTACCAGATAGCAGTAGGGTTCATAATATATTTCATGTATCTAGGCTTAAGAGGGCGTTAATACAAAATGTGGTTCCTTCATTATATTTGCCACCTCTTGATGAGTAGGGTAAGTTGATTTTGATTCTTGAGGCCACTATAGATTCCAAAGAGTGGAATCTTCAGAGGAGGGTTATTAAGGAGTATTTGGTCAAGTGGAAGAACTTACCCATGGAGGACGTGACATGGGAAAATGAGCAGATTATATAACATCTAGAGTTGAGATTGTTTGAGGACAAGCAATCTCAGGAAGGGAAGATTATAATGTCCCCTTAGCCTATTTAGCAGTTTGGTAGAGTTATCCTATTTAGTCATTCTAGTAGGCTAATGGGGTTTGGTTATAGAACTTTGGTGATCATTTATCTAGCATGGTGTGGTTGGGAGTTGTGTACTACCCTTTTCTGGAGTGTTTTTGGTGTTCTCTCCCATACTTACTATTTTTAGTAAGTCATTTTAAGGAACCGATGGGGCTAGTGTCAATATTTCTATTTTTAGTAGTGTCGATGGGAGCAATTGATATCCATATTTTAATGTTTAATTGGTCTGGTGCAATTATTTTGAATAACATAAACTTATTAAGGTTTAATTAAATATTTAACTTGTGTTGTGTTATGAAGTTTCTTTTTTAAAAGGGACCATGGGAGACAAAAAATTATAAAGTAAATATTTTTACAACTTAAAGTTGGGAACCTAGGGAGTCATAAGGGGATGCTTGATTTCAAAAGTAAATTATTTTATTTCTCCAAGGAGGTCGTGGGGTTTTGAGAGAGCTATATAAGGGATTTTAGAGCTCATTATTTTCTTATGCTAGATGGAATATTGGTTTTTTCTTGTTCTTGGAGGAGTTCATTCTTCTTAGGTTTTGTTAGGATAAAATTTCTTGGAAGTAGGATTCTCTACATTTTTGAGAGATACAATCTAGAGAATATTGTTATGTTTTCATATAGAGATCATAGTTGGGCTACATTGGTGTTCATCTCTCCCTTTTCTTCAATCATTGGAACTTCATATTATAGAGTTCATTCATCGAGATGGATTGGAGGAAGGTTTTTGGAGGATCTTTGATGTTGTAAACCCTTTTTGCTAGCCATACCATTTCTCAAGTTGGCCGTACCATTTCAAGGAGGTCATGTGAGTTTTCAAGGAGTTCACTTAGGGTTTGGAGAGGATTATTATTGCATTTGAGGCACCTAGGGTTGAGGGAAACTCAACAACTTCAATAGGAGTGGATACAATGATCTACAAAGGCCAAAATCCATCATCTTCACACATTTAGTTCATTGGTTTCAACTACAACCCCTTGTCAAAGTTGCAAAATATTTTTGGGACAACATATTACAATTCATGCTCTGAGTTGATGAGGTTGTCAACAATATCAAAGGTCTTGGTGAAGAACTGAAAGAAGGTATGATTGTGAAAAAGGTACTCAGATCCCTTTCCTAAAAGTTTGATGTAGAAGTTTTTTCTATTGAAGAAGCTAAAGATTTGAATACCCTAACTATGTATGAGTTACATGGAATTTTGAATGCCTATGAAATGAGAAATGAAAATGATAAATTTGTAAGGAAAGAAGCAACATTCAAAGTGTCTAAGAAGCAAGATGATCATGATTCAGAACATGGATCAGATCTAGAGAAATAAAAATTTATCAAAAATATATAGATAGGTTTTGGAAAGTATAAAGGTAAGTTTCCTTAATTTTTTTTTAATTGTGGTGAAGTATGACATTTTATAGCTAAGTGTCCATACAAATAATCTAGCAGTGATGCGAAGAAGTCATTTTCAAAAGGGAAAAAAATTCAAAAAAATTAGAAGAGTTTCTTTATCAATGAGGAAGGCTAATCATCTAATGATGATGACCCAACCTCTTCTGGGAATGAAGGAGAAAAGGATATTTTCATGACCATGGAAACTTCTAAAGGTGATGCATAAATGAAGTCTAGAAATGATGATGATGTTGAAGTAGATCTTGTGGAAGAGTTTCTCTACATTGAAAAAGAAATTAAAAGGTTGAAGAAAATAAACATTGAAGAAGTGAAAGCCAAAGACAAATTATCTTAGAATCTTGAGAAGGTAGAGAAGATGGTCATTGAATTGAATATTCAAGTGGAAGAATCAAAGAGGTAGAAGAAGCTTTGAAAAAAGGAAATTTCTAACAAGAGACAAGGATTGTGAAAAATTTAAAGTTGATATTGTATCATTAGGGTTAGATATTGAAAAAGAAATCATTAGATAAAGTTGAAGTTTGGGAAGAGCACTAAGATCTTGGATCATATAATAGAAAGTTAGAGATCACCACATATAAAAATAAGCATTGGGTTTACTCATATACATGAGAACAAGGTGACCGAGTTTCCCATTAAGTTAGCTATTGAGAGTCTGGAAGAGAATGGTTCTAGAAGTTCAAAATATGAGCAAGTTACAACAATCAATGAAAGAAAAGTGTAGAATGATGGTTTCATCCAAGTGCACAAACAAAATAGAAGATCTGAAAGAAAAGATTTAAGAGGATGAAGACAAAATACCAGGTTCAATCATTCTTTTTCTAGTAACTATTTTAATAGGCTATGAATTATAGAAAGACTCTAGCAAGAAGAAACAATTTTGTTAGTAGAAATGCATTTGCACCTTTGTATAATTTTATTATTATTTGTCACAAATGCAAAAATTTTGGGCATATTGCTAGAAACTGTAGTATCAATTTTGTGAGTTTTTCTATAGTGGATACAAAAGGAAATAAACCAAAATGTCAGAGTAGTGAAACATAAAAGATTTGGAAGAAGAAACTAGAGGAGAAAAGATCAAATAAATCCATGGTGGGTCAGATTACACTACATTCCCAAAAGGAGATAAGTCTATGGATCATTGATAGAATATGTTCAAGCCACATGACTCAAGATAAGAGAAATTTCATGTACTTCAAGAAATTTGGAGGGTCTATAACTCTTGGTAACAAATCTATTGCTAAGATTATCGATAAAGGTATTTTGAGTCTTGATGGTGGAAAGACAAAAAATCATGATTTCTGGTATGTAGAAGGATTGAAGTACAATCTTCTAAGTGTAAGTCAAATGTGTGATAAAGGATACAAGACCTTATTTAGTGCTAAAGGAGTGAAATTGGAAAAAATAGTATGAGTGAGTTAGTTGTGGAAGGAAGCAGGACTGGCAATGATGTGTATCATCTTAGTGAGGTGAATGGAAAAAATTGCTTTGTCATACAAAGAGAAGAGAGTTGGCATCGAAAAAAAATATTGGGACACATCAATTTTGATGATCTTGTGAGGATCAATTATAAAAAAATGGTAAGAGACATGCCAAAGATCAAGAAGCCTCCATCTACTAGTTGCAAACCATGTCATAAAGGAAAATAGTCAAGGACCAAATTTGTACTAAGGAATATTCTACAACAAAGCTATTGGACTTGATTCATATGAATCTATTCAAACCAATGAGGAAAAAAATAATTCAAGGTGACAAGTTGATGCAAGAGCATCCATGGTGAAGAACAATCTTGCATCACTCAAATTCTATGTTTGTTTGATCAAATAAGGGTTGACATGGCCTATCGACAAGACCCTGACATATCGGTGTGAATTTCCTACAAGTCCCAATGACATACTAATGACAACAATGAGTGAGCAGTGCATGGAGTTATATCAGTGGAAGGATTACTTATAGGTAGGAAAAAAATCTGGTGTCCCAGTGACAGGTCGATATGCCTTGTGAGTGGCGGTATTATATCATTAGAGGGAGTGAGTTTCATTGGTGAGATGCTAACTTAGGTCTCCTCGATGGCCTGATGGCCATCTATCGGCAGGACACTTGTGTATCAACAAAAGTTTAATGTGAGTCCATCCAACAACCCAAAATTCATAAGAAAGTTAACAAATGACATAAGGAGGACTTAGGTATATCGATACGATGGGGAAGTGAGTCCTAGCGATAAAACGATAATGCATGCATCAGAGTGACTACATGCTATCGGTGGGAAATGATAAAGAGTCTTAGTGATGGGGCAATGGAAGGTTGGGTGACATATGGGACCCAAAATGATGGTGATGTGTACATACTGACGGTGATTAAAAAATGGTTGTGCGATTCACATCCTTGTGAATTGTGTGGCGATAGGGTGGACCCATATCGTGATAATGTGTTGATCGGTGTCATAGACCTTCATCGGCAGGACTCTTGAGATGGTCCCAATGATACAACAATAAGGAGGAAATGACAGAGGATGACTAAACGATGAGCTGGTGAACCTATTGGTGGCACATTGCATGTTAGTATTCGTCGATTCACATCATTGTTGCTAATTAACTAGGGAAAAATGGATTTACGAGCATGTAACAAATGACTGGAAGACAAATTACTTGGAACAAATGGGAACACAGTCACATAAGTCTATGTATCTGACCTAGAGAATTAGAACGATACAAAATTTGAAGGAAGAAAAGAAAGCAGAGGTAGTATGAGGGTATCTCATAGTGTGATAGTGAAGGTTGAGGTTGAACTCAGATCAGCCAATCAGTAGATGCATGTTAGAAGCCACCCATGAGATGGCATGTAACTCTCTAATTCAATCCAGTAATAAAGATCATTTTTGCTGTACAAATCTAGTTGTTTATGTTGTTATGACTTGTAAGGGGAGTCCCCTTCACCAAGTGGTATCAGAGTAGGAGTTCTTGAGTCTATAATATAGCACCAAACATGAGGCAGTTATAGTAGGACCTATGAGTGTGGGATAAGAACAAAATGCCTCCAAGAATGGCCCAATGAGGTAGAGGAAGAGGAAGAGGAAGAGGTGATGGAGGAAGATATCCTCCCAGAGATGAACTTAGAGCCCTTAGAAGGAAGTTGGAGAACCTGTGGGATGATGTTTGAAGAAGAGATATTCATCAAGAAAGAGAGGACAGTCAAGATGAGACTGAAGAGGAAATAGAAGAGGAAGAACAAGATCAACTAGATCCTGGGGAAGTGAGGTTGCTAAGAGTGATGTCCAAAATTGGGAAGATACCTAAGAGGGAGGTTTCAAAATTCATTGGGAGTCTGAATCCTAAAGAATTGATTGATTAGATCACTGGCATGGAGGAATTTTTCAAGTTTGAGGAGATTGAAAATTCACATAGATTAAATTTTGCAAAGACAAAAATAAAAGGTCATGAAAGTACCACCTTGAAAGAGGTAGAAAAGGGAAAGATAAAATATCCAGATGGGATAGAATGGTGGTAAATTTGAAGAAGTAGCTCATTCCTATTGACTACAAATTGGAGCTTCTAAAGAAAATTTAGAGTCTGAGACAAGGAATGAGGATGGTGAAAGAATAGACAAAGGAATTTCACAAGGTTCTGATTTGAACAAGAAACTTTGAGGTGAAAAAGGAGAAGGTTGTTTGGTATATTAATGGGCTGAAGCCTAGTTTACAGGAGGAATTGGCTCTAGTAAGGATGAATACTATTGAGGAATCTTATCAGTTCTCTCTAAAAGTTGAAGAACAACTAAACAAGAAGTGTGAGAGTAAACAGAGAGGCAGAGGCCATGGTGGAAGAGCTGGTAGATGACCATATGGAGGTCAAAATGGTGACCAAAGGAAGGCTGAAGGAATTAGCACCAAAAAAATCATAAACATGAAGATTCATATCAACATCATTATAAGAACAATGGAGATCGATAGGGAGGAGGACAGTCTGAATGCGGACTAGGAAAAGGAGGTTTTAGAGGAACATGTTTCCAATGCGGAGGACATAGGATAAATGAATTCCCTCAACATCAAGGAAAGTCAAATAGGAGGCCTGGCAACAATGCTCAAGTGGCCCATGTGGATGAAGATGCACAATCCTCTCATTCTAAAGATGCTGAACAGGGTGAGACCCTTGTTGTTAGGAGAGCATTGTTGAGTGAAGAGAAGGAAACCAATCAAAGGAAGAATTTGTTCCACACACGTTGCAAGTGCAAAGGTAAGGTTTGTAGTGTTATCATTGATGGTGGTAGCACAAATAATTTAGTGTTTGAAGAAATGGTCAGTAAATTACAGTTGGAAAGGAAAAGGAATCCAAATCCATACTGGATTGTGTGGTTGCAGAAGGATCAAAGAGCATTGGTCAATGAGAAATGCCTGATAAAATTCAAAATTGGTAATTACCATGATGAGGTTCTGTGCGATGTCATACCTATGGATGTCTATCATATGTTGTTGGGAAGACCCTGGTAGTTTGATTGGCGAGCAGTACATGATGGACATGGTAATACATATTCATTGAAAAAGAATGGAGTTCGACATAAGTTAAAACCCTTGGAAGATGTAGGAGAGAAGGTGTGCAACAATGGAAGGATTTTTTTGGTTGATGGAAGAAAATTCCTGGAAGGCATGAAACATGAGTACATGTGTTTTGCATTAATTTCAAAAATTGAAAAGGAAGTTAGCAGCAAAGTTCCTATAGAAGTGCATGGTTTGTTGGATGAATTCTAGAGTATTATTTCTAATAATGTGCCTGAAGGATTACCACCAGTGAAGAAGACTAGTCATTAGATGGATCTGATTCCCGGAGCCATTTTCCCAAGTAAGGCAGCCAATCGAATAACTCTAGTAGAGAATGGAGAGTTGAATAGACAAGTGCAAGAGTTGTTGCAAAAGGGATTATTAGAGAGAGTTTGAGTCCATGTGCAATACTTGTAGTACTAGCACCTAATAAGGATGGAGAATGGTGGATGTGTACTAATTCAAGAGCCATCAATAAGATTACCATCAAGTATCAATTTCCCTTTCCAAGGATGGACGCCATTATGGATTGCTTGAGTGGAGCTGAGTATTTCACAAATATTTATCTAAAGAGTGGTTATCACCAGATTCAAATCAGAGAAGGAGAAAAATGGAAGACCACCTTCAAGACCAAGGAAGGCTTGTACGAGTGGTTAGTCATGCCTTTTGGGCTGACCAATGCACCTAGCACATTTATGAGGCTCATGAACGAGGTATTGAAAGATTTTTTGGGTAATTTTTTCATTGTTTACTTGGATGACATTTTTTATTTTTAGTAAGACATTGGAGGAGCACTTGAGTCATAACTGAGAAGTTTTTGAGAAGCTGAGAGGAGAATTCGCTGATCAATTTGAAGAAATGCAATTTTGCAAACGCGAGTTGGTGTACTTGGGATTTGTTATCTCAATAGAGGGTCTGAAAATGGATCTAGAAAAGGTGAAAGATATTGTGGAGTGGCCAACACCAATAAGCGCTATTGAGGTAAGATATTTTCATGGTTTAGGAAGTTTTTACCAAAATTTCATTAAAGGATTCAGTAATATTTGTGCACCCCTAACTGAAATAATGAGAGGGGATATAAAAGAATTCAAATGGAGTATAGGAGCAGCAAGGAGTCTAAATTTGCAGAAGAAGGTCACAAAGCAACCTGTTTTGGCACTCCCAGATTTCAATGAAGTTTTTCAGGTAGACTGTGATGCCAGTGGCAGTGCCATTGGAGCTGTATTAAGTAAAAAAGGTAGACCCATTGCCTATTTTAGTGAGAAGTTAAATGATGCAAAAAATAAATATTTTGTTTATGATCAAGAATTCTATACCATAGTTTAGGCTTTGAAAAAGTGGAGACATTATTTGTTGCCAATTTTTTTTGTTTTGTTTATTGATCATCAGGCATTACAATATTTGAAAAATCAAGGAAAATTGAATCAAAGGAATTTGAAGTGGGTTGAATTTCTGTAGAGTTATACATTTGTGTTAAAACATAGGAGTGGAAGGTTGAATAGAGTTGTAGATGCCTTGAGAAGAAGGAAAAATTTGTTAAAAAAATTGCAGGTGGAAGTGGTTGGGTTCAATGAACTCAAAAGTCTGTATCCAGAAGATCTTGATTTTGTAGAGGCTTGGAAAGCTTTCATGAATCCTGTCACGTTGGATAGGACGAGATGGTTGGATTTTATAGTCTAGGATGGTATGTTGTTTAGAAGGAATCAATTGTCACAATAGCACAGCAGGCAATTAGCGCTGACTTTTTCGTTGGATTTTAGTGTATTTGAGTCCATCAATTGGACTCATCTCACAGTGCAAAAGTTGATGAAAAAAGATTTCTTCTTTTCATTTCCGATTTTTGTGTCATATTTTGTGTTGGATTTGTTGCCCACTTTAGCACCGGATTTTGCGTCAAAAATGTGGTGTCTCCTTTAGCGTCCGGAATAGCGCCGAGAAATAACGTTGGAAATAGCACCTAAATTAGCGCACAATTTGGATTCTAGTTTTGCTTCCATGTCCGATCCCATTTTTGCTTCTAGTTTTGCTCCTAGTTTTGCTTCTAGTTTTGCTTCCAGTTTTACTTCCAGGTTTGCTTCCAGTTTTGCTTCCAATTTTGCTTCGAGTTTTGCTTCCAGGTTTGCTTCTGGTTGTGCTTCCAATTTTTCTTCCACTTTTGCTTTTGGTTTTGCTTCCACTTTTGCTTCCAATTTTGCTTCCACTTTTGCTTCCAATTTTGCTTCCAAATTTTCTTCCAGTTTTGCTTCTAGTTTTTCTTCCAATTTTGCTTCCAATTTTGCTTCCAATTTTGCTTCCAATTTTTCTTCCAGTTTTGCTTTTAGTTTTGCTTCTAGGTTTTCTTCCAGTTTTACTTCTGTTTATGCTTCTGGTTTTGATTCCAGGTTTGTTTCTGATTTTACTTCCAACTTTGCTTCCAAATTTGCTTCCAATTTTGCTTCCATTTTTCCTTCCAATTTTGCTTTCAGTTTTGCTTCCAGCTTTTCTTCCAGTTTTTCTTCCAGGTTTGCTTCTAGTTTTTCTTCCAAAGTTTCTTCCAAGACCGCTTCTGGTTGGCTTCTAGTTTTTCTTCTATTGTTGCTTCCTTTTTTTCTTCTACAAATGCTTCTTGTGTTGCTTCTAAAAATGCTTATTGTTTTACTTCTAAAAATGCTTCTTGTTTTGCTTCCAGTTTTGCTTCCAGGTTTTCTTCCAATTTTGCTACCAATTTTGCTTCCAAGATTTCTTCTAGTTTGTTTCTAGTTTGGCTTCCATTGTTGCTTCCTTTTTTTCTTCTAAAAATACTTCTTGTTTTGCTTCCATTTATTAATTTAATATGCTTTATTACAATTTAATTAGTTAAATATATGATGCCTCTTAAATAAATCATATGATTATAGAGTAAGTAATTTAATTATTTAACTCATGATTAAATAACAAGATAATTATTAGAACATGATCATCATCTATAATTAAAACAAGTGAATCAAATATCTATAATTTAATTGAATTTGACAACATCCATCTTGAGCAATAAATTAAAGTCATCATATGTAATAAATATCCATCCAAAAATCATTGACCACTTTTAATATATATAAATTGACAAGTCAATACTGATAAGATCATCATCATATATAACTAAAACAAGTGAAAGTCAAATATGCTAGTAGATCAATAACATGTCAAAATGATAAATGTCCAATAGTCGACATAAGTCAAAATGATACATGTACAAATGATATAAGTAAAAATGATAAATTATTTAACTCAAATTGATACAAGTCAAGATGATACATGTCCAAATGATATAAGTGAAAATGATAAATTTCAATATGATACAACTCAATAATATGGTACTATGGGCCATGAAAATGATATATATGATAGTAACCATGAAAAGATGCATCATAATCATATATCAACAATGATCCATGATGCAGTCTATATGATCATGAATGTCACTAGGTACTACCAGCAACTACATCATCATCATCACCACCATCATGATTATGATCATCATGATCATCATCTTCATAACAATATATCAACAATGATCCATGATGCAGTCTATATGATCATGAATGTCACTAGGTACTACCAGCAACTACCTCATCATCACCATCATCATGATCATGATCATCGTCATCATCATTGTCATCAGCCTCGATGTCTTTTGTATCTATGTCATCATCATCCTTTGCCATGTGATTTGTATTGGTAGAACCAATATTTTATGGATCTATATCATGATGAGGATCATCTTGATCTTCTGGAAGACCTATTTTCTACAAAAAAAAACATTTAAAATGAAAAGTTATTATTTATTTCATGCAATAATTTATTTTTCTTTTATATATCTAATATTACAACATATGAGATGAAACCATAATCATATTGTACATCATATCAAAGTGCACATACCATAATAAAATTTCAAAAAAATTACAACTAATATGTGATTCCAATGATGTAAAACATGCAAAAATTCTAATAAACGTTAGTAAAGATCATAAAAAAATTTGTTATACAATTTAACTATCAACTGTAAATTCTATTACATAACCTTAAGTTCCAACCCTCTGCAAAAGAATGAGAATACTGCAAGAAGATTGGCTGCAGGGGGAATTGGTATAGGAGATGGACATGGCTCTTCCAAGGCATCCAATGAGATAGTTTCATACAAAAATGTGGATGATATCCCCGTTTCTAGAGAGCTCATGATTCAAGTTGATACAAAAAATGATGTTGTTTTGGTACCTATATATGGAATCATGGTTCTATTTCATGTAGCCACCATCAAGAGTGTTACAAGCCAACAAGATGGAGGGAATTCTTATATAAGGATAATTTTCAATGTTCCAGGTACCAAATTTAATGCCAACTACATGCCAACATTGAAATTCCATAGTAGTATTTATGTTAAGGAAATTTCCTTTAGATCTAAGGATTCAAAGCACATGAATGATGTGGTACAAATGATTAAATCCAATAGATGATTTGTAGAAATGAAAGAGTATGAAAAAGCAGAGAGAGCTACACTGGTGACTCAAGAGAAACTTCAACTTAAAAAAAAAAGGCAATTAGGTTGGCAGACTTGTGGATTAGGCTAGCATTTGGTGGAATAGGAAGAAAGATGATTGGAAATCTGGAGGCCCACCATATTGGATTTAGGTATTCAATCATGAGAGTAGAAGAGAGAGTTGATATCATGTATCAAAACATTAAGCACACATTCTTCCAGCCAGCGGAGAAGGAGATGATTACTTTGCTTCATTTTATTTGCATAACCATATCATTTCATGAGAGCCAAGAAGACCAAGGATGTCCAGTTTTATGTGGAGGTAATGGATGTGGTCCAAAATTTAGGAGGGGCAAGAAGTTCAATGTATGATCTTGATGAAATTGAGGAAGAACAGGAAGAGAGGGACATGAAAAATAAAATCAATGCAGAGTTTCAAGGATTTTTCAAGCGAGTAAGAGAGTTATGGGAGTAGCCTCATGTAAAATATTTTGAACTAGAGTTTGATATACCATTTAGAGAGCTTAGTTTTCATGGAGTTCCTTTCAAAGCCTCTTCTTTTATTGTTCCTAGGGTAAACTATTTGGTAGAGTTGGTGGAATTACCTTTCTTAGTAATCACTATTAGTGAGATTGAGATTGTTAATCAATTAGGTGCTAATTTCTTATAGCAATGAAATATTTTGAAAAGGCAGAGAGAGCTACACTGGTGACTCAGGGGAAACTTCAACTTTTAAAAACAAAGGCAATTAGGCTGGCACACTTGTGGATTAGGCCACTATTTGGTGGAAGAGGAAGAAAGATGACTGGAACTCTAGAGGCCCACCATAATGGATTTCGGTATTCAACCATGAGAGCAGAAGAAAGAGTTGATATCATGTATCAAAAAATTAAGCATGTCCAATTTTATGTGGAGGTAATGGATGTGGTCCAAACTTTAGGAGGGGCAAGAAGGTCAATGTATGATCCAGGTGAAATTGAGGAAGAACAACAAGAGAGGGATAGGAAAAATAAAATCAATGCAAAGTTTCAAGGATTTGTCAAACGAGTAAGAGAGCTATGGGAGTAGCCTCATCTAAAATATTTTAAACTAGAGTTTGATGTACCATTTAGAGAGCTTGGTTTTCATGGAGTTCCTTTCAAAGCCTCTACTTTTATTGTTCCTACGGAAAACTATTTGGTAGAGTTGGTGGAATTACCTTTCTTAGTAATCACTATTAGTGAGATTGAGATTGTTAATCAATTAAGCATTAATTGCCTATAGCAATGAAAGAGTGTAAAAAGGCAGAGAGAGCTACATTGGTGACTCAAGAGAAAATTTAGCTTTAAAAAACAAAGGAAATTAGGCTAGCAGACTTTTGGATCAGGCCAACATTTGGTGGAAGAGGAAGAAAGATGACTAGAACTCTGGAGGCCCACCATAATGTATTTTGGTATTCAACCATGAGAGTAGAAGAGAGAGTTGATATCATGTATCAAAACATTAAGCATGAATTCTTCCAACCAATAGAGAAGGAGATGATTACTTTACTTCATTTTCATTTGCATAACCATATCATGGCATGGGAACGAAGAAGACAAAGGATGTCCAGTTTTATGTGGAGGTAATGGATGTGGTCCAAAATTTAGGAGGGGAAAGAAAGTCAATGTATGATCTTGGTGAAATTGAGGAAGAACAACAAGAGAGGGACAGGAAAAATAATATCAATGCAAAGTTTCAAGGATTTGTCAAGCGAGTAAGAGAGCTATGGGAGCAGCTCATCTAAAAGATTTTGAACTAGAGTTTGATGTACCATTTAGAGAGATTGGTTTTCATAGAGTTTCTTTCAAAGCCTCTGATTTTATTGTTCCTACGATAAACTGTTTGGTAGAGTTGGTGGAATTACCTTTCTTAGTAATCTCTATTAGTGAGATTGAGATTATTAACCTTGAGAGAGTAGGACTTGGGAAAAAGGAATTTGATATGGCTATTGTTTTTAAAGACTTCAAGCGGGATGTACTCCACATTGACGCCATTCCTTAATCTTTGCTTGATGGAATCAAGGAATGGTTGAACTCCATGGATATAAAGCATTATGAAAATAGAATGAACTTGAACTAGCGGCCAATTTTGAAGACTATTACTGATGATCCAAATAAATTTATTGAAGATGGTGGTTGGGAATTTTTGAATATGGAAGCTAGTGATTCTGATTTTGAGAATTCAGAAGAGTCAGATCAAGGATATGAACCCTCTGATGTAGAAGAGTAATTAGAATCAGATGAGGAAGGTTCAGAAGATGAATCTATTGTGGAGTTAGATGAGGATGATGAAGAAGAAGATTCTAAAGGGGAGGAAGGGAAAACATGGGATGAATTATAACCCAAAGCCAGAAATGTACATAAGGAAAAAGGAGACAATTCTGATAGTGAAGAGGAAAGGTGGCGATGAAAGGTAAAAGCTATAGGGAAGTCTTGAGCACCTGATATTAGAGATTCAGGAGGAATGCCTACCAAGAGGCATAAAGTCAGATGAATTGAGTTCATCTACATCTTTCTACTATTTATTCATGCACATAAATGGTTCAGTTGTTTATGCAAATGATGCATATATGTTAACTTGATCAGTGTTGTTACTTTGGTAGTTTGAATTCTATGAAAACCAGCCATTAGGCCATTGTGTGCAAGAGCACGTTTGTGTTTTTAGTTAGCTTTTTTGGATAGCTATACTTGATGTTAAGGACATTCCATTTATATTTTGAATGCTAAGAAGTCTAGTATTACATGCTTATCTATGTTGATCAGATCAGGTTATAGGTTTTTAACTGCTAATTTCTTTATTTATTGAGTTTTTTTAACTTCGAAGACATGAATTTACTGTCTTTTTTTAAAATTAGATGGACAAATTAAGTGGGTGGTTAGCTACACCAAGTGATGTAGGATACAAGGATGTGTTGTATCATGAGGAATGATGGAAAAGATGCATGTGGATCACTTAGTATAATGGCAACATGAATTCAAGAAAGCACTCCTTGAGATACCATGTTTGAGAGAAAAGAAGATAAATCAAATCAACATGGGACTAAGTTACTCAAATGATACAACTCATAACTTAAATGAGGAAACTTAAGAGATATTAAAAGACAATGGTCATTAATTAAAAGATGCGATGAAAATAAGGCATGAATGTCACCCACTACCCTTTAAGGAAAACAATATTTTTTTCCTCAACATGAAATAATGGGACAATTGAGTGGGATCTAGGGCCAACGAAGAAGCACTTTAGAAGTCATCCTACACATCAATAAACAAATCAACACAAGAAATGAAAATTGACATATTAACACAACAATATCAAACTAAGTTATTGAAATTCAACTATTGATACCTCATTCTCCATCTAGATTAAAAAATCAGCCCACTTTTTGCTTTGTAACTTTTCTCTTTCAAATTGCTCTGGATGCCGGTCATATTTATCCTCTTGTGAAAACATGCCACATGGACTAGTTAAACTAATTAATATGAAATCATTTACTTTTTCCTAGGCAATTAAAAAAAATGATTTAACATATTAAATATACTTACAAATTTACAAATCAAGGTCTGTAAACCTTTCTGGCCACTGTGATGCATGACACAATTTTTTTGAAGCCTAGCCTTGGAGGCCTTATCCTGAAACATATACTAATTCAATTAAACTATGTACAAATAAAATTAAAAAATCATTTAATAAATTTGATATAATCTTATGAGAAAACTCAAATCCCTGTGTACTCTCCTCACCAGACTTCCTCTATGCATCAGACTTATCATATGCTTTTACAAGATCTTTCCATACTTTGACACTTACATCAATTGGAATTTTTTTGAACCTTAGCTCAGGAGGGATTTTTTTTATCTTTTTTTTTTGGTTGCACCGAAATCTCTTGCAATTTTGAGACATTTGTAGCTTTACCTTTTTCACAGACTAACCTATGCCAAATTCAGTCTCCATGTCATTGATAATTGCTTTATGCAGGTGTATGGGTATCTTTGAGAATGGAAAATGTAGATGGTCTTTGAACCATTGAAGGAATGATTCCTTCAACCTATTCACAAACCCTTTTCCAGCATCTATCATTTGGACTTCCCCTGAAACCACATCGTATTCTATCTTGGTATTGTAGCTACCAATGCAAGATAAAAAAAATGGCGTGGTGGAAGAATTGTGTCCTAGAAGTGGGTGGCATAGTGGAAGCCTCTACTCCCCATTCTACATTCCTATAGTTTTCTATTATTGATTTCCTCCTGGATCTTTTACTTGATCTAGGACTGCTTGGGGAATCAATTGATTCCCTTTGATATGGTTGATTTGGTTGCAATGTTTGAGGGGATTCACTAGATCGGTTTTCTATGTATCTGGCAAGCATTATCCAGTGCACATCATCCAACTTGTTCACTTCCTCTACCCTCAGTATGGAAGCCAATGTCTCTTTATCTTTGTCAGTCACATGTCCTTATATATATATAAAATAAATTTCTTCTTTTAAATTTTAAAATAAAAAACTAAAAACTAAAAATGAAAAAAAAAATGGAAACATTTACAAATCTATAAATTGACAATGAATTACCTCATTGTGGCTAGAGTTTGCTCCCTTTTTTCTCTTCCCTCTATTGCTTGAAATTTTGAGGGGACTTAGGGAAAATTATTTTCGTCCAATCTGTGGGAGGAAAATGAAGTGCACAATATCAAGTATGAAAGTTTTACCTTGAATAACTCTCTTTTTAGATTTAAACGCCTATGAATCAATTGCTTGTGCACTTGTATAGAATATAAATATATTTGAAAGGATATAAATATATGAAAAATGAAACAAATGTATTGTAAAAAAATCAACACTTGCACACTATATAGAATGGTAATCTTTGGGGGATAAAAAGAGCGCAGAGTGTGGTTTTATTGAGAGTTAACACAAATAGGTCCTGATTGTCTAGTTTATGGTCTCATTTTTGGGTAGAATTTATGATTTAGTTGCTGAAGTTATCATGGACTTTGACATTAAGTGTTGATACTTTTATGATATTTTCCTCAAACTATAGACATTGGGTTTACTCTTATTTATGTAAACCTTTAATGATAATGTCATGTTATATGGACTATCTATATTAGTTTTTCATGTGGTTAATGAATGTTCCTTAAGGTGGTTACAAATATGCAATTATTGTGCATACTAACATTTCCATGTAGATTTAATTTGAGGATGCTAAATTGAGAAAGACACTGCCAGTTGGGCATGCGCCATAATGTCCAACAAGAGAATCCTTCAAAGGTCAAAGGAGGTCAATGGTAGGAGATTCCTCATGCAAACTAAATGTAACTACCTTATAGTGGACTTTAATGATGTTGAGCAAATGTGGGCGTTACTGTTGTGCTAAATTTGCATTTGAACCTGCATGTTTGATTGGATTCCATGCATGCATAACCGTCGCCACTCCAATTTCTCTGTTTTCCCTAAATGTCATCCTCATAGTTTGTGGAGTTGACTGCCTTGTTTAGTTGGTAGTATAAATAAAGATCAAACACTCCTTTTCTAAAGGTTGCACAATCTGATATTGTACTTGCATTCTTGAGTTTTGAGTAATACAAATATATGATTCTTTTGTACTCATGATTTATTGTGAATAAAATGAAGTTATAAGTTTGAGCATCTGAGTTCTCATTAGTTTTAGAGGATAATTATCCAAGGGGGCCCACTTGGTCTATAATCCATCCTTTAGTTTAGTATTATTTTAGTATTACTTTCTGTTCAATAATTAGTTAAGAATCTGGCACTGACTGTTCCTATAGCCACTAGAATTCCATTATGTGATTGTTCTTGCAGCCAAAGTAAACAAAGTAGAGCCCTGTTTGTTTGCTCAAATTTTCATTTGTCATTCATTTTAGCTTGGTTTAATTGTTGATTGATGGTTAGCATTTATTTTATTCCTTTCTACGAAATTTACTTTTAGCATTGTGTCTTTCTTAGCGGTAGAATGGAAATGGCTACTTTGGGTTCCTAGTGCACATATTGTGCTGACCCATTTCAAGTTCATGTCCCTAGGTTGAAAACTTAAATGCACCTTCATGATGATTGAAATAGCTATTTAGGTTATATTTCTAATCTCTAAATCACGACTGTAAAGTCCTAGTTGTTGAATCATTGTAGGAGGCAGACATTTTTGGTGCCATTGTTGGGGATGGTGTCAAACTAGGAAGTTCTTTGGAGTCATTGATAGTTTTCTTGTTGTAGTATTTCTAAGAGTTTTTCTTAGCATACCCCTCATTTAGGAAGTAATGACCCCCCTTATTCTTTACCAATTCTTTGTGTGAGTTGGTTGATAGTAAGTTGATACCACATGCATAGAGGAATGAGAAGAGATGCTTATGGGAGATTCCTTCCTAACAATCCTGATCCATTCCAACTAGAGGAGCTTCCAAATCTACCAAGGAATGAAGAAGGAGAAGAGCTAAACCCCTTTGTTGATGAATTTCCTGATTTGACCAAAGACCAAAATTAGTTTGAGAATCCCTTTGTTTGGGAAATCCATCCAATAGGAATGGGTGATACAAATAGAAACAAACCCAACCAACCAGCTTTTCCTTTCCCCATTTTCCATAAAAATGAAGTGGACAACCTCAAGAATATCCCTACTTTAGCCCTTCCTAAGTTTTATGGACTTGTCATAGAAGATCCTGATACCTTTTTGTTTGAGTTTTCCATACTCTGCAGGAGTTATGATTATACCACCGATGCCCATAGGCTTAAAATATTTCCTACCACTTTGAAAGAAGCTACATTAAGATGGTTCATAAGCTTAGGTAGAGATACTATGGAAACTTGGGAGGAAATGAAGACAAAGTTCCTTGAGAAATACAAGGAATATTACAGGGGCAGTGACATGAGAGGAGGTGACATTTTCAGGATGCAACAAAAGGAGGATGAGAGTCTAGAAGATTACATTTCAAGGTTTTTGTTTTGATTACATAAATCTCCACACCATACCCTCAATGAAGAATCACATAAGCATTTTTCTTAAGAGGAATCAATGAGAGTTGCATTGATGTCTTGGACCTGATAGTAGGAGGAGATATCACCCAAGTTCCTTTGGAAGACATCAAGAAAATATGCCAAAACTACTCTAGGGAAACTTCAAAGAAAGGGAGAGCTTACCAATCCTCTATGGGTAAGTCATCTATCAGTGGAGTCTCAAGAATGGAGATCACAAAATTGCTAGCATATTTCAAGCAAGAAATTATAAACAATCTAGCTACTCAACTGGATACATTTTAGGCCAAGAAGAAACAAGAGGAGGTAGAGGCAATGTTGGTAGAGTATTTCTGCCATTGTAGACAAAAGAAGAACTGCAGATGCAAGATGGTAGCTAATATTGAAAGCAAGCAAATTTCTCTCGAGTTCAATCCAATCCAGGTTGAAGAAGATCAAGTCTACTATGTTGCACAAAGGAAGCCCTGGGCTCCAAGACAAGGTATGCCACCCGATCCACTATCTTATGTTGGGCCATATTTCAATTCCTATTCATCTGGTAACCAATGGCAACCCCCATATCCATCCAGCTATGGAGGATGTCCACCACAACCTTGGGGTAACCCTCTAAATGCTTGGACCAATCATCAAAACTCTCCACCCCAGTGGCAACAACCTTAGAGGAATTGGAAACAATTTCAAGGGAATTGACATCCACCTCCAGGAAATTGGTAGTAAACAAATCAATGGAGGGGAGGACAACAATGGCCAACCCAGAAAAATAGTTATATGCAACCACCTTCTCAGCCCCAACAACCTGCTATAATGCCTCCACCTACAAATTCAAGCTCAAACCCACCTAAACCTACTCAACTACCAGCTCAACCCACACCCAATTCAAATAACAAACCACAACAACAACCTACATACTCTGTTGATTCAAATAAATTCCTTGCATATGCTGTGAGTGTAAGTGACATGCACTTGCATTTATGAACTACTTTTCCAGCCCCTTCCAAGCCAATTATCACTTAGCTTCCTATGGAAGAGGAAGAGGAACCTATGGATGATCCCATTAGGCCAAGTGCACCTAAAAATCCTGAACCAATCCTAGCCAAGTAGACTAATCAAGAACCACCATTTCCTCAGATATTGGAAGTTTCCAAGAAGAAGGAAGAAAAAGAGGATACAAATTTTGACATCCTAGATTAGCTGAAGCATATATGTGTCTAGATTCCTCTATTCTAGGCCATAAAGGATGTCCCAATCTATGACAAGGCAATCAAGGAAGCATGCCTCAAGAAGTTAGGCAAGAAAAAGAAAGACCCAACTATAGTTCATGTGGTGGGACAACTAGCTAACATAATGCTTGGAAAAGTGACTATCACCAAGTACAATGACCCAAGTAGTCCTGTGGTAGTAGTTGTTATAAACAAGATTCAAATTAAGAATTCTTTGATTGATTTAGGGGCAACAATCAATGTAATGACCAAGGACATCTTGCAGCAACTAAACATTGCAAGCATGAGATATACTCCTACTATCCTACAACATGTTGATAGTTCTACTGTTAAGCTTGATGGTATAGTGGAGGATCTTGTGGTAGTTTTAGACTCCTAGGAGTACCCAACAAACTTCATGTTTCTTTCTCCTAAAGCTACACTAGTCGGGTATCCCATTATTGTTGGAAGGCCATGGTTAGCAACTGGAAATGCATATATTGGATGCTAGTCAAGTGACATGACCATTTCAGATGGGAGGAGCACTAAGAGGTTTGTTCTTTATCCTCCTACTAAGCCATCTCATGATGAGGATGATCCCATATGGCCACATGTTGGTGAAGGGATCGAGGAAGTTAATTCTGTGGCATAACTTATGATGTTAGGCAGAAGCTCCTTCATACAACTTCAAGATGAGGATGAAGTGTTGACTAACATCATTCAAAATTATTGTGAAGTAGAAGAAACATTATCTTCTCATTCTGCTACTCCCGTCAAAACATTTCTTCCTTCTCTTCCCGCATCCACCATTCGTACAGATGTTCTTCCTATAGCCACTCTTCCTGTAGATGAAATTCGTACAGCAATAGGTATGAACCATACATTGCTTCCATATGAACTAAAGGTACCATGCGTTAATGAAGTAGCCATGATAGAGTTGACTACTCAAGTGCAGGTGTCAGATGGAAAGTATCTGAATGTTAATAGTAAACTGAGTGAAGAACATCAATTGTTATTGGAAAACTTATTGAGGACCCACTAGCATGCATTTGCATGGGATTATCATGATATGAAGGGATTGGACCCTAAAATTTGTACACACAAAATTTACATTGGAGATGATTGCACCCTAGTGAGGCAACCACAAAGAAGAATTAACCTTGCACTAAGAGAAATTATAAAAGGGGAATTACATAAATTGCTAGATGCAAGATTTATATACTCCATTTCAGATAGCTAGTGGGTGTCTCCATTAGTGATTGTGCCTAAGAAAGGATGGAAATGATGAGTTTGTGTTGATTATAGGGAAATTAATGCTGCCACCAAAAAGGACCATTTTCCCTTACCCTTCATAGATCAAGTTTTGGACACACTTGCATGAAATCAATACTTCTCTTTTCTAGATGGATTTAGTGACTACAACCAGATCCAAATTGCACCAGAGGACCAGGAGAAGACCACCTTTACTTGTCCATGGGGGACCTATGCCTACTCAGTACTCCCATTTGGCTTATGCAATGCACCTGCAACCTTTCAGAGGGCAGTCATTAGAATATTTTCAGACATTTCCCATGATTGCATGGAAATTTACATGGATGACTTTACCACTTATGGTGCTGATTTTAATCAAGCATTGGAAAATATCAACAGAGTCCTATAGAGATGTGAATACCAAAAATTTTCCTTAAATAGTGAAAAGTGCATCATGATGATGCAGGAAGGTGTAGTTCTTTGCCATTACATCTCCCACATAGGAATTCAAGTAGATCCTGCAAAGATTAAGGTGATCACAAATCTTCCCAAACCTGCAAAACAAAAGGATGTTAGGAGTTTCTTAGGCCATGCAGGATATTATTGGTGTTTCATCAAGGATTTCAACAAGATAGCAACACCATTATATACTCTTCTCACTAAAGATGGTGAATTCTAGTGGACTGAAGCTTGTGACAAGGCAATTTCTGACTTGAAGGTAGCTTTGACTCATGCTCCTATACTCAAAGGGCCTAATTGGGAGCTTACTTTCCACATCCATACTGATGCATCAACTTATGCTATAGGAATAGTCCTAGGATAGAAAGAAGGAGCTATTGAAAATTCCATTTATTTTGTTAGCAAGAATTTACAGGGAGCTAAATTCAATTATACAGTGATAGATGCTAGCAGTAATCTATGCCTTGAACAAATTCAAGTGTTACATAATAGGTTACCAAATATTTTTGCACACTGATCATGCAACCATTAAATATCTCATGAATAAACCTTTTATCACAGGTAGGATGGCAAGATGGTTATTGTTGATACCTCTTTTTTGCTGCAGTATCCATCTTCTTTTCACCTTTTTCCTTCACGCTATCCTCAAAGCATACTTTTGTAATATTTTCTCCATACTGTTCACCTGCATACACAACTATGAAAAAATTATTGCCTTTCTTCTTTGTAATTTCATCAAAAACTTTCCACACTATCTCAAACTTCAACCTCTGAGGTATAGACTACCTCACAATTGGTGATTTGTCTACACACAAATCACACACACACCACCACAAGTCCTAGCGCAAACTACCTCACATCGGCACTTTTGCATACACACTTAGGAACTCCTACTATAATACCACTGATGTAGAGAGTTAATACAAAACCCCCAAAAAAAAAATATTTTCTTAAAACATAAGAAATAATAAGAAATACTCGTTCAAACATTGCTGCAAATAAACACAAAAATCTGCTCTCTTCTTGCAACCAAATCACATACTTTAATTACAAATTCATTAGAATTGATTACATCAGTCCTCAAGGGACTCAAGGGCTAAAAAATGTCCCATTTAAACTCAAAAAATATAGAAAAATAATCTCAACAACAAAAAATAAATCTTCTCATACAATCTTCAAACCCCTCTCCTGCATTAACACACAAAACAATGGATTGCAAACTTGCAATCAACAACTACCAATGGAAGAAAACTATTGTAACTTAAATTTCATGACTTCAACCTGAAAAAACACTCAAAAAACCTTTCCTACAGAAGAGCCATGCCTTTCTTAAGTCTCTCCACCAAATCCCCCTAAGAAAAACTGCCCCCAAAAATTTTCCTTAAATTTTTTTTTTCTTGCTTTCCCCATTCTCCAAATTCTCCACCACTTCCTCATAGAATTAATTAAAAAATAATTTTCTTCCCTCTCTTCCTAGGTACACCATCTTCTCCATGGCTGCAAATTCAAACTTCTCAAAAATAATTAATGCACAATAAAATCCATTTAAACTGCCTGGCAAAAGATAGGAGTTGCTACTTTAATTCCCCACTTGCAATTTTAGAAAAAGTAAGAAAAGGAAAAAATCAAGTCATGGGAATCCACCTCCAGTCCCTACTTTTTAGGGATCAATATTTTGTTCTTTAAATCCCCACTCTTCATTTCTCAATGTCTCTTCTTGAAATTTGAACAATTAAATTTAATTGTTTTAGAATTTTCTTTTTGCTTTCCACCCCACAAGTCAATTTGTCAAAGTTGCACAAGAAATTTAATTGAAAAATTAAATTATTTGAAAATAAATAATTTTCCAAACCTCAACATGTAATCCAAGCCCAAAATTAATTTATTTCAAAATTCCAAAAATGCTTCCACAAAATTCACCTCAAGATTGCCATGGATGCTCCTACATCAGAATTGTTATGGAAATTTTATCTCCTAAGGCTCTCACATTATGAGCTAGTAATATAAATAACATTATGTAATTTTTATTTTATCTAACATCATGTTGTAAGTGGAATTACTCTGAGAGGGGGTGGGGGTGAATCATAGTAATATATTTAAAAAAATTATAACTTGAAATGCAGATTTAAACCCCTTTTAATCTTAAACAATGGTGACATTATAAGTGCAATGTAAACACAAAGTTTTGAATGACTATTTTTAATGATAACCAAATATAAAAAATCATATCAAAGAATATTATAAATTGTTCATATAGTACTGAATGAACAATTTTTGATGCTTTCTTTTGCACAAAACAACAGACTCACTTATGGCAGAGTTTCACACATTGAACATGAGCAAATGAATTATGATCTTGAAAACAACTTGAAATAGTGAAAAGTATCAGAGCATTGCATAAACAACTTTACAAATAATTGAAAGAAAGATTATGCAAGATAGACATAAACCACACAAAAGAGAGACACAAAAATTTCCGAGTCGAAAACCCTCTTGGGGTAGAAAAACCACTCCAAAATGCCTTGTAGGCTTAATTTCTAAAAATGTTTACAATACTTTCTGAGCACCAACTCAATGATAATGTGGAGCACCAACTCCTATAATAAACTGAATCACCCACGTCAGATTAGAAGCACCAACTTCATCAAAAACTAATAGTATTGCAACCTATTAGAACCTTATAACTGCAATGACTATCTACAGTTACAAAATTACAATAGGATATAAGATGATTTTTCAATAATGCCCAACTCAAAATAATCTCTGTAAAACAAATAGAGATGAAAATAAGATAAACCCTCTTTTCTTCTTTACAGAATGATATCATAGTAATAATCTCTCTTTTTCAACAATATACTATTCAGTTTATAACTTCTCTCTTTTCATCACTGAATCATGGCTTTTTGCGATGTATTTATACAATGCACAAAAACAATTATTCCTTTTCAAAAAACCCGTAACACAATAACAAGGGTTTGTATAAACAATGTTGCTAAATCATGATACCCATAATGGGTTTTTGAAAAACCACTAATATGTTGATGAATGCCAATGAAACCCTTGAGTATAAACTCAAGTTGATGAAAAACTAAGATTAATCTTTAACAAATTTACTAATCTTCAACAAATTTCTTAACCACAAAATCAGTTGCTTAAAACCGATGCAAGATTTTCCAGATTGAGAACCAAATACCTGTCATGGCAGCCAAAATATTACCAATTGATTGTGCAACTTCTTAATAACGGTCTCACTGAAGCTCATCCAACATTCTGCTTCAAAACTAGCTACAAACTGTAGCTTTCTATTCTCCATGGCGGTGCTGTGACTTCTTCAGATCAAAAAACAAACAAAATGACTTTTCCCTAACTCCTTTGCAAAGACTATTGAGTGCCTTTTCACTTTTTGATAATGTTTGAAGTCCGAAGGGACTTTAATCAAATAACCATAATCACTTAAAGTTTGACATCATTAATGAAACATAATAATGGCTTTAAGTTCACTGTCAAAGAACCAACAATGTTACAAACAAAACAAATGATAACTGTCATTGACACAAGTGATAACTAATGTTACTGTTGCTTGAAAAATTCAACTTCCTTGTGATGTGGTCGATACAATATGCTTTATAATGTATGCTCGATGTAATATGAAGTGAAGCCCAATACAAGTGATCACCGAATAAACTTTATTCTGAGTCAAAGATCCTCAAAATGTTGACTTAGAATATGGAAAATGATGTTTTCCAAGAGTTATAACCAAGTAACTTTTCACAAAGTCAAACACAATATCACCACTAAAGCATGCTTAGGGAAACTCGATAGGGTTTAGTTCTTTTTTAGATACTGACTCCATAATACCAATCAATGATAAAGACCAATATCACAAGCACCGAAATAAAACTTTTACCTTAGCTTTTTCACAAGAGCTTTTAACCTTTAGATCCCAATTTCTTTGTTGAGGAAAAAATCTCATATCACTTTAGTGCCCGATACCATGTATGGTGTAAAATATCCTCACCATAGGACATATCAACCTTGAAGTCCTTCAAAAGAAAACATATACCAAAGTAATATAATAACATACTGGCTGCCTGAATTCGAATGCTTCAACCAAGGTGATTGCTAATAGAGCAATGTATACACTATGGACCAGATTTCATGATAATTTACAAAGATACCATCCATGGTCAATAAAAATGCAAAGAGACACGATATCAAAGTGACCTCTTTTCTCTTAGCCAACCATCAACCTGGTAAAATAATAATGAAGCCAAAAATAAACTAAAAAAGATCAACTGAAATAATAAACCTGCTGAATATACTTGAACTTGAACACCAAGAACATGAACAACCTGAAGCATAAAGATACTAGGACCTATCAAGATAATAATGACATATATTGAAAGTAAATGCATGCCCTGTCACAATGAACACCATGTCAAATATCAGTACCAATATGCAAAAATTGAAACTTGAAAGTGTATGCCATGAACCATGTGAACCAACTGTAACATGTAACTGCAAATCATATATCAATCTTCATCCTGTCAACATCCATCAAGCATGTCAAACATTGTAAGCATCCACATGTATCAAAGATACATGATACATAGCATTCAAAGACAAATTGAGCATTGAGATAATCACCAATACAACTCCAACATATTAAGAGGGTCCAAACAAAGTGTGAAAAAATTTAAGTACATTTTTCTACCCTACATTTATCCCCCACTTTAGTGAGAGGATGACATTGCATCAAACTCACACTAAAGTAGACAAATGCGCACCAAGAGGGGGTCCAAGTTTACCAATATTGGTGAGATAGGATGACAAAGATCAAGGTGGCCAAACCCCCAGGATCGAGATCCCACATAAAACCAACATAAGCACAAAGGAATAGACATAAGATGTATGATAGAAAGTAGCATGACAAGATACACAAACATTCAATGTCAAAAGACTAAAAATAAAGGAAAAAGAAGAAATGGGTGGAACAAGCCTCAAATGTTTGTCAAAAAATTTTACAAGTGAAATCCACTATCCTACATATGCAAAACAACAATACACGCCACATGGGCTAGTGAAATCTATTGTCCACTAGGTGAGCCACCAAAAGTGGCTAATGAGAGAATCTTATTAGGCTCCCATAACCATACCAAAGCTATACATTTTGATAACTTGGATAAGGCTCCACATAATATGAAGTTCAAGCTTCATAAGGCTTAACAAGTTGCGTTATCGTAAGAACTCATGTTCAACAAACATGGCCCCACTAGAAAGGAAGGTTTGTTATTCTTGGTGGCCATGAAAAAGGTTGTAACTTTGAGATTCACAAGGTTCTAGGATGTTGTACATGCTAATCACTTATTAACAAAAATGAAAATAGGATAGGACATGCTCAAAGTGGTTTTTATTAGTTCATGCAAGGTCTCCTCTTAGGGAACATCATTCCTAATGTCTGTAAGAGAGGACAAGTTGAAGATAAAAGATTTGCAACTTGGGGAATGCAACATGTAGCATTACCACTAAAAGGAATGACATATTCTCATAAAGATCATAATATTGGAGGACATTAAACCAAATGACACCACCAAGAAGAAGACACATCGCATGAAGTAAGAAGACTGCACTATAAAACATAAGTTATAGTAAAAAAAGTTGAAATGATAATTCTAATGTATGCCCCCACTTTAAAGAAATTTCTAAACAACATGTTGTAAAAGTAATTACTTTAAAGTAGCAAATGATCAATGCTAAACAATACGACATGAGAGTTTTTGAAAGCCCCACGAAAAATAATAATAAGACATGATAGCTTATTTGAAATCCCCATGCTAAAAAGTAATAAAATGAGTGTATTTTGTAAGGATGTGTGGTTGCTTGTATCACTACGAAGCCTCCATAGTTTGTGTGCAAAAGCTTGAAGAATGATGTCTTGGTTGGTTGATCGAAGAAATGTTGAAGCTCTATTAATGGTGTTTTGGCATTACTTCGTTGTCTGAATAGGTTTGATTCTCTAATCCTTTTTCGTGAGGAAAGAGATTTGTTATATAGAAAATATGATTCAAAATGGATTATTAGGATTAAACAATATTGAATTAAGATCAATGGTAAAAAGATGTAGAGAGGAAATAGACATAAATAAATTGCACAAAATAGATTACACAATTTGTGTGATTGAAGAAATAGACTGAATAATTAGTGAGATTGAGAAATAGATTGATCAGTCAGGAATAGATTGATCAATCAGGAGATCATTAATTTCTCAATTAGGAATAGATTGATCTGTCAAGTTTAGATTGATCAGTCAAGAAATCATAATTTACTCAATCAGAAAAGAGGTTCAGAATGATTTAATTAATTCATTCATTTTGGAGTTGAACATGCAAATAAAGTTTGACTTTTGTAAATAAAGTTGCATTAGTTTGATTTATTTTTTGATAATGATTTGAATAGTTTTATTCAAATATTTGAATTTGGAGGGAAAGTGAGTCAATTAAATTATTATTATTTAATAATTTAATCGACTTAGGGAATAAAGTAATTTAGCGAAATAACTTAATAATTGGTGTTATTTATCAAATCAAGATGAAATAAGATTGCATTAAGACTTTATTATTTTTGAAATTGATGAAATGTGAATTAATTAAATAATGTTATATTAATTGTTGAGGAGCAATGCTTAGATCTGTGGAGCCCCATTTTTGGACCTAGTTTGAGAGTTTGGATGGCCCACATGCATCAATAGCTTGGTATGTACCTTCTCGCTTCATTCTCATTTTCATGTTCTCGAATTTGTATAAAGTTTTAGGTCAATAGTGAGGATTTCATGTTTTTCAAGCTTTTGCATCATTTTCAGATATTTTCTAGTTCGGAAGCTCTCACTTACTCTAAACCTATGTCCATTCCTGATGTCTACTTTTCAATCATATTTGTAAAACTATCTAATTTTGATCATTTTATGCATAGAGCTATTAACAACATGTTTTCTTGTCAAATATGTGGTTTTGATATGGTAAATCATGTATTGTATAAGTCTAACATCCCTACTTATGATTACAAACTAGGGGAAAAAATGAGGTCATTAACAAACATGTTATTCATTCTCCCAATATCTTCCCTAATTATGAGAGTACCTTGATGTAAGAGAATGAAATCATTGACATATTTATTAATGTTACTTTTCCTATTCTTCATTCATTTCTCAACATCTCTTCAACTTGTGAAAATGTTTTGGTGCAAGAGGATGCAATCATAGACAATCATGACAATCATAGTTCTTCTTCTCCTAATACATCTCCTACTTGTGAAGAAGGTATCTTGGTATTATAATACTCAATCATTGACTATCATGAGAATTTTTTTCTACCTCTCCCAATACGTCTCCCATTTGGGAATATATTATGGCATAAGAGGATGAAATCATTGAAAAAATTCTTAATATCACCTTTCCTATTCTTCATTCATCTCCCAATGTCTCTCCCACTTGTAAGAATTTTTTGGTGCAAGAGGATACAATCACAAATGATCATGTGACAAACATAATTGTTCTTCTCTCAGCACCTCTCTTACTTGTGAAGAAGGTATGTTGGTGTTAGAAGGTCCAATCATTGAGCATCATGAGAATCTTCTTTTTCTTCTCCCCTTACCTCTCCCACTTGGGAAGATATTGTTGGGAAAGAAGATGATATTATTGATACATTTATTTAAAAAGATATTAAGGTGGTTTTCTTAGATGAAGATGCTAAGGTGGCATCAGACCCCCATCAATAGAATATCATCAACAAGTCAAATCTATTGAGGTTATAAATGCACAATTGTCCATTACATCTCCCTTGATTATTGGACATCCTAAAACTCCTTTTGAACCTTCTAAGAATTACTTAATTATTGGACCTCCTAAATTCCTTTCAAACCTCCTAATAATTCTTTAATTATTGGACAAGTGTCCTAAAATTTCTTTTGGACCTCCTAAACCTCATGGCCATATCCTAAGCTTTGTGAAATAACTTACTAGTAATCATGTTTTATAGAAACAAATTTATCATATTGTAGCTCACACATATAATACTAAAAAAGATAAGAAACCAAGACAAACACAAGACATTCCTTCATCAATTCCATTCCCATAACCTATTTTACCTAGTGCCCCTTATTTAGCTCAAAATATTGGAAAGGAGTATGACCTAGTAGAACAACTTTGTAACACTCCTACTAAGATCTCTTTGTGGGATTTAATTCAAGCATCTCCTACTTACCATCGAATTCTTCAAATTTCTTTTTAAAAGTGCTAATCCATCCTAGTATGCAACCAAATGATGTGGAAACTTTGATTGAGAATATGAATTCACCTAATTTTTACATTGTCTTTCATCAAAGTGAATTACATCCTTTGGAAACACAAAATAAAAATGATGCTTTGATGGCATTATCTATTATTAACAAGGTTGGTATTAGGAATACCTTTGTGGATAATAGGGTTAAAGTACAAAGTTGTGCCACACTTTTGGCCAACTTATTAGCACAAGTGAATTTTAGTGTTTATAACTAAAAATCAATTTTGGTCAAACATATGATCTAGTAAGATTTATTATATATTGCGACCATTGAAATTGTACTCCCATCTTGGAGATAGTACACTCCATGGTCTAATTTGGACCTATCTTGGGTACCCTTGCATTCATTATCCTCTAAATCATCACTTATAAGCCCCTAAGACCCATTATTTTGGATATCAAGGCTCATTTCACTTAAAAATCCCATAAAATCACTCAAATCCCCAAAAATCTTAAAAACCCACCTAAAAAGCTAAGGTGGGACTCATTCACCACATTGGGCAAATGAGTCCCCTTAGGTGGGACCCATTTGCCAAGGGTGGTGAATGAGTCCCATTTGGGGACTTTTCCAATTTTGAGGGAGAAATTCAATTTGATAAACACCTTTAAAAGTGAAATTCAATTTCAATTTGACAAACACCTTTTAAATTATGTTTAAAACCCCTTAGGTTGTTCTCACAAATCTAAACATGTAAATATGGATATGGATTATCTTTTAATAATCCCTTTAAAATTAGGTTTAAATCCTTTGATTTTTGTGCTTTTATATTTTATGATATTTTCCTCTTTTAAAATCTTTATAGATTTGAGCTTCATGTTTCAAATATCTTTTATAAACATTTTAAAGTATTAAAGAAATTTTAAATATGTATGCATTTTATTTTAAAGGGTTTGGATCATATATTTTAGGATTAATTTATAATTTAAATAAGATAAACGCCCTCCATTATTTATGCCACGTCATCATCTTCCATATCACATTGTCTTGCCACGTCAGCAACAATGTTGACTATATAGGTCAACCTACCCTTTTGGAAACTTTGACTAGCTCTATGATCTTGCTCATATAGACTCTTTTTGATGTGATTCAAAAGGTTTTAGAACTGTATTGATGATCCCGTCGATCTACGACTACATTTTCTTGATTTGGAGATGATCTATTTTTTAGCCTTGTATCACCATTTGATTCACCTGTTTGAATAAATTTTTTGATAAGCATAACTTCTACATACAAACTCCTTTTGAGCCTATTCAAGTTGTGTCAGGATCGTATCAGTGAGTTATTTCTGATGATGTTGATTTGGTTGAATTTTAAGGATATGAAATTTTTATGTTTTCTGGATCCACCTAGATCAAGAAGGAACCTAGTTCAAGAGAGTATAGAGATATACATTGACCTAGTTCGCATTCCATACAAGCGACCAAAATGGTTAATTTTTTATGAGGAATATTCCAATAGGTAAATATCTAAACCCACAATTGAAGCATAGGGGATGGTCAGAAAAGAAAAAGGAAAACTTCTAGAGATTCTGACAAGAGATGAGGTGCCCAAGTGCCCCGTTCAGTAACTTCCAGCTACTCAATAATGAATTTGAGGAATTCTATGATAAAGACGATGAATCCAACAATAGAAATCTTGAAACAAGCCATGAGATTGACGAGGAATAGGTTCCACCTCAGGTTGCTAGACCTTGAGAATCCAACAGTTGGAGAGATTCGAGGAGAAGGGATTCAAAAGCTCTTTCTACCTCTGGTACCTGAAGTAAAGGAAAAAGGACCTAATGGTCTCCAAGAGGATCCCTAGCCACCATTGAAGGCCAAGTTTTAGAAGAAATTTTTGCTCTAGAGGATCAGAACGTGCTAGTTCTGGTTATATGAAGTGAAGAAGGATTCAATATTTGGGTGCCCCTAATGTACATGTCTGACAAGAAGAATAAGTTGAGTCCACTCTGCAAAATGTTTCAACCACTATGACTCAAGTAAGTTTCCCTCCCCCTCTTCTTCCTGTTTCTACATCTTTGGTCAATCCCCAACCCCCTCCCATGGAAAGGAATCCTCCTCCCTTGGACTCCAAGCTAGTAATCTTGAATGTACCCTATGCCATTTTCAATGAACCCATTGAAACTACCTTGGGCATCGAAGGAGCATCATCTGCCATGGTCGTTGTTGTGTATTTAATCACCCTGTCAAGGGTCCCCATTGAAACAAATGGTACCACAACTTTACCTGTCACTCCTAGCCCATCTACTAAGCAAAGGAACCTCTCCATTAGCCTATTTTCATGTTCACCCCTACTAGTTTTTCCACTGCTCAATTTGGTGTCCCACCCTTTTCCATGATCATATTGCCTTTTGTGTCCCCTCATGCTCACACATATGATGTTTCCCCTACCATCATCCTTTTCAAACTACCCCTAGTACTTCCATTGCAGCATAAAGTGTCGATGTCCCTTAGACTCTTCAAGGTCATTTTGACGCTACCAAAAAAGCTTTAAAGGCCAAGAAGTAGAAAAGATTCTTAAAGAATACCGAGAAGCCGGCCACAAAGAAGATTGAAGCTTACTTCAATGAACATTGGAACTGTTTGCTCATTACTACCATGAAGTCACTCATCACCAAGCGCAAAGGGTAAATGTAGAAGGAGGACTATGGCATTCATGCCATAGGCCTGGATTTGAATGAAACTTGCCCACACGAAAAAGTGGTCCTAGCCAAAATGAATTAGGTGGTATATGCTAACTATGAGAGGCTAAACAAGAAAATAAAGAAGCATGAGGAAAAGTTAGTGAATGTGAAGAAAATAGTAAGTAGACTGCAAAATAAGGTCTAAGCTAGAGAAATTGAAGTAGCTCGTGTAAAGAAAATTCAAGACCAGCAAGGAGACACGTCTAGGTTGCTCATAGAATCTCAGAATGAATAGGTTCAACTTCATGTTGAAATTGAAAATCTAAAGAGAGAGATAGATGATGCTTGCTCCAGTACTTCTGTTGATCTTTGAAAGATCTAGGTGGAAGTAGAAGAGTCAAGATAGGGATTTGGAAGAATAAGCTCAGAGTTGGTGAATTCCCTTTAGAAGAAAAATGAAATGGAAGAAAGCACAAGGGAAAAAGAGGCCCAATTTAACCAAGAGTTATTCGTTGCACGAGCATCTGGAGCCCTCCCAATAATGAAGAGGCTGATATCCATGCATTGGGAGAAAATTGCAGTCGGTATTTTTCGTTCTTGGGCCTGCTTTATAATTTCTAAGGGATTTTCCAGTGTTCAGTGCCAAGGTTAGTCTGATGGTTGATCACTTCATGCAGAAATGTTCATCCCTAGTGGTAGATTCACAAATTTTCATTTCCATGTTGTGCATCGCCACTAACCAAGTCCTAGAGAGTAGGGATTCCTGATTGGTGAGTTGCCTCCATCAAAGCCAATGAGATCATCAACTATCATAGGGTTTCGACAAAGTGTAGAGCACTAGATGGTGTTGAATAAGTGGGTCACTGAGATCAAGGACTTCAACGTCTTGTCTACTTATGGGTTGCCTCCTCTTCTTTCACTAGATGAAGATGCGTTGATAGTGGAGCAAGTTACTGATGAAATCTAACACAAAATTTAGACCTAGATGTAGAACTCCCAAGTTCGAGTACAACACCCACATTGGATGATGTTGAGTATGAGCTCTATGCTCTTTCTCGGCTCTCTTATCACCTAGAAGTGGTTTCTTCCAGATGGTTTTTCATCTCTTTTAAGGAGAATTGTGATCTCGAGCAAGCCTATAGGAAGATCCAAAACCTTGTCCTACCAACTGATGTAGAATGAGAGGCTTAGTGTGTGGCTTTCGTCAAACTCCAAGAACAACTAGAGGCCTAGGCTAGTGCCTCTACGAGCGAAGACCACCTGTGAGTCACTAGAACTGTGAAGCATTTTTTCCTTAATCATTTTGATTTTTGGGTTGTATAATTTTTTTTAGTTTTGAGTGCCCCACACTCAAGTACTATTATCAAAATGTCACGTAATGCACCACGTGGTGGCTGTGCAACTGACATCTTTCATCTCCCTTTTGGGGGAGAGTTTGGAATACATTTTCGCTCATTGAGGATTTTCAAGGGAGTTATATTCTTAAGCTTGAAAGTCTCCACCTTTTTGACACATCGCCTCTTCACTCTAGGTAGCTTATGTCTCCTATGAAGTGATCTTTTGGGAGTTTGTCAAAGCTGATTGACCTTTTTCTTTCTTGGTTTTTAGGATGGAAGGTTTGAGCCAGTTCCTCTGGTTGAAGTGATTGGTCAACTAGACCTTTTGGCCAAATTGTTTTTAGGATTCGATTGTTTATGGGCCTCTATCTTTGTTAAATATCTTTAAAAGATCAATGCAATAACTGCGAATTGATGAGCAAAGATCATTGTGACCTAACCAAAGATCTGTGATTGGATTGTGTGTCATTAACTATCAAACACCTGGAAGTATTGACTTTTGTGCTAAGGTTGTGTTTTCTTTTTCCACAATTATATAAGGAGGACAATGACACAATGAGGGGTTGAAATTTCAAGTTTCGGTTTTCTTGGCTAAGGAAAGTTTCTTTAGTTTTCTTAGGATATAGAATTACTTTCATAAACATAATTGCAGAGCTACTTACCTCTAGCATGTTATATCTTGAAAGGTTTGAACTATTGTCAGATTCACATTCGACCTTTTTCTTAAAGTTCATTTGATATTTAAAGCACAAACTATTAATGAGAAATTGTTGAGATTGTGCATGTATGGCCTCTTTCAATCTTTCTTTCTTAATATTATCGTTTTGAATGAAACACTGTATCTTGCAAGCTGAATCTAAATAGTTTAAATAGCTGATTTTCATGTTGTAAGCTTGTATGGTAGGATACTGAATTATGAAAATTGGATTATGTCACTGGATTTCTTTTCTCTTTTGAATGGTTGTCATTTTATTATATTGTGCTATATTACGAGGGAGAGCTTATGCAATTTCTAAATGTTCTTCCTATTGCCCTGAGAAATCTTTATGTTTGATCAGACCTTAATGAACACTGCCTGCAGGAAGATTTGAAAGTTTGCACTATGCTTGATTGTTAGCCTTTGTTGTTCATTCTCTTTCCAACAATGAGGGATTGTGACATTGTGTCTAATTATATCAATCATAGAAACGGTCAGGGTTGAAATGTTGTAAAAGTGTTAGCATATTGCCTTTTTCATATTTTATATTTACATTTCTTTCTACCCTTTTCTCCAAACCCCCAAATAAGAGTCAGTTTTCTATAAAAACCCCAAAGATCAGTGAGGCGCAAATTGATCGCCCACTCATTGAATTTCCCATAAGACTATCAGAGATGCGCAAACTTTGATGATCAACAAGTACAAAACTAATTAGATTTGCTTTAAACCAATTGGTTAAATTTTATCTTACTAGATGTTTCAATTTATATTATTAACTAATTAGATTCATTGTCGAGTGATTAGTTAAATTTTATCTTCCATAAGTAACTAGTTTTTCAACAAATAATAATTTTAGTTTAGCCTACAAAGTAAATTGATCCAAACTCTACTCTTTATATTTGACTTCTGAAATCAAATACTCTTCCATTCCATTCAATTTTGTTTTCTGCATTCAATACAAAACTCTAAAAAACTCTTTGCTAGGTGGAAATAACACGACGCACTGTGTCACTTATGTAGGGACACGACATACTCGGTCACTTTTTTATATTGAAGAATGCAAAGATTAATCTCCACATAAACCCTACAAATTACAACCAGTAGATTTCTAAACTAGATGCCTTTGGACATCAATTATTGAATGTAAATATTCAACCTCATCATGGCAATATTTATATAATAATAATAATAATGATAATGTCGTTATCGTCTTACTGATTTATTACGGCATACTTATTACTCGCTCTTATATTGCAGAAGTGGGCAAAATCTTATCCGTTGGATTACGACTTTAACTACAATGACATATGTGGTATTGCAGAGAGCATCACACCAGCTTTCACGCGTATGACCGTAAAACATCAGCATATATAGTCAAGTCTTCCATGGACTTGCATATTTTACGCTTCTATATTCCTTCGCCGCGGTTTCCCAGAAAAACCAGACCAACTTATTCTACGGCTTGTTCAATTTCTCTTTATATAAAATTAGAATTATCAATTAAATTTTCATAAATCATCTCTGTAGGATTAAGAGGAGTTTTTAAATCTATGGCGGTCGTTTCCCAGTCTTATTCAAACGCGTAGCCACTGTGGAATTCGACTAAAATACGCGGAATTTGGCGTGGAACATTCAACTTGTCAAATGATGATTGTTCATCGTCTCTATCGGTGCAAATCCCTTGGCGTTGGCAATGATCTCTTTTTTTTTGTTCTTTTTCGGAAGATTTTCAATGCGATGGAGTCGCCGACTTCTGCTGATGTATTATTAACAGTTTACTTTAATCTGTTCTTGAGAATCGTAGAAGCACCTCGTTGCCATTTTCACTGCGCTTGATTAACTTATATACACGACAGAATACTTGAAAAGTTACTGAAAAGAAACCCTTCATTCCCCAGAAGTCTACTCATATCTATCTGATTGCAATTGCTGTATCCAGTGTAAGTTCAAGTTCAAACCATATAATTCTCCCTTTTATCCAAGCGAAAACGTGAAATGGAGGAGAACGCTTTCCTGGGTATGGCACCGGCGCCTCCCTCTGCTCCGCCTGCTAGTGATGATAAATCTTTTCACCGCTACGATGTGTTTATAAATCATCGAGGTCCAGATGTGAAAAATACTCTGGCTAGCGTCCTTTACCAGTTTCTACAATATTTGGGAATAAAAGTTTTTCTCGATTCTCCAGAATTACAACTGGGCGATTCATTGTCGACCACCATACACCAAGCCATACGCAGCTCTCAAGTTCATATAGCTATTTTCTCCCAAGGCTATGCTAACTCACCTTGGTGTTTGACCGAGCTTCAGCTTATGCTCAAAACAGGGGCCAAAATAGTTCCTCTGTTTTATGATGTCAAGCCCTATGATCTTCGCTGCCCTGAAAAGGGAGTCTATGCAGATGCATTCACTAAATATAGAGAAAAGGGAAGGTACATCGACAAACTTGAGCAGTGGAAACAAGCTCTTCATGAAGCCTCATTCATCACTGGTATAGAATTCGATTTGTTTAATGGGTAAGCCACGCTTTTAATAAAATTCATTTATATTTCTTGTCTTCTATTCACCTGTTTCTTTTAATTTGATTGCTGGGGATTTGTGATCAGGAATATGGGTAATCTATACAGAACTATTGTGGATACTGTGTTCATTGAAGTGAGAGAGGGTAAAAATAAGTTGAAGTTAGAAGTTGCAGATCATCCTGTTGGACTTGACGAAGCCATTGAAGAGCTTGAGGGTCATATATCTTCGATTGAACAGATTTATCTTGGAAATGGTAAGATTGTGGGGATAGTTGGAAGGGCCGGAGTGGGTAAAACAACTCTAGCCAAAGAATTCTATAACCGCAAGCATTCGATGTTTTGCAGATCAAGTTTTTTGTTTGATATAGGAGAAGCACATAGAAATAAAAATATGGTGAAGCTGCAATACAAATTGATATGTGATCTAAGTATGCCTCTGCCACTTTCCTCTGCTATTTTTCCTCCCAGTGGCCCAAAGGAAGGCTTTGGGGTAGAAGTTATCAAATCTCAGCTTGAATATTGGTATTCAAAACCATTAATTGTTTTAGATGGAGTTGACCATGAAGATCAACTGAAAGCACTTGCATTGAATGAATTTCTAAGTCATGGGGCATTGGTAATTGTGACTTGCCATAGTGCAAATATTTTGCATAATGCTGTGCATTCATTTGGAATGTTTAAAATTTATGAGATGAGCGGACTAGATCCAAAGTATGCCAGACAACTCTTCTGTTGGCATGCATTCCGCCAATCACATCCACCCTTTGGGCGTGAGAAATTAGTGGAAGATATTTTGAAAGTTTCTGACGGCTTGCCATTACACCTTAAAATTTTGGGAGAGAGTATATACTCTATGCGAAATGATATAGATGAAAAAGTATAAGCCATGATGCTTAGCATGATTTTTTTTCTCATCTTTGTTTTTTTTCATAAGCATAATATCATGCTTGAAATGCTGTCAAGTTTTAATCAGTTATGTGGATATTCTATGTGTGTTAGGTATTTATAATTTAGTTGAATCTAGAATTTAACCATGCAAAATAAAATTTAAATGGTTCTTTTATATTTATATTTCATTTATAATATTTAGATTGGAAAATTTTAATCTTTCAAATATATGTATTGTAATGTATATTTGAAAGTGATGGGCGAGATGATTGAAATTGACAATTAGAAAATATTGTAGGTAAAAATTTGAGAAAATATAAGTGGTCATTTTTTCAATAACCGTACCATTTATTATAATTTTTAAATTGTAATTTTACATGAAGTACTAATTAATCCATGAAGCAAACCATATCCAATTTAAAAGTGCTAGTTTCATAGTCTTACCAACTATAGCCATGGAAAACTCTATGCCACAACTCATATGTTCACAATAAATATGGAAAGGTCCCAATTTTAAGGTCATTCATTGACTTAGATCCAACCCTTGAGACTTCATTTTTAATGGCCCTACCTACATATCCTTTATTAAGAATCAAAGGCTCTACAATTCACACACAAAATTAGAGAGACTTCATTGAAGGGGATGATAGAGGTGAAAAAATTACCACAACAATAAAAATACATATTCAACTACATGCAAAATAATTAAATTGTGCATCAATAAATAGAGGTATTTGATCATGTAGAACTAATTCTAGAAACTCGGCTTAATTTTCTAAATAACAACATGATAATAAGAAACATAGCCAGCTAATAAATATAATATATTTAGAAGTATCTTATTTTGATCCTCATGCAAAGTGTAGTTCTTATCCTAATTTTCTTCTTATGTAATTGGGAAGAAATTAGTATAATATTTTAAGACTTTTTAACTTAATTTCCACCATGAATTTCTTCACTATTTATGAAGCTTAGGCATTGTATTAAATGCTCAAAATTATCCTTTTCTAGTGCTTTGTTAAGTACATATACAAATTGAGATTTAGATGTATAAAACTCCAAATTGGTTTCTTCATTATTTACTAGCTTTCTAATAAAATTATGCCATGTATCAAGATCATTTCTCCTCTTGTGAAGAACATGATTCTTTGACAATGTAATTGTTAATCTTTTATCATAAAATATTGGTGTTGAATCCTCATATAATAAATCAAACAATAATCTTTCCATCCAAACTTCTTGACATGTTGTCGATGTTGCTTCTTGGATTCTCATGAGACTACACCCATCCCAAAATGAAAGAATATCTAAAATTACTCTTCCTATCATAAATGATAGTTGAAGAATCATTGTCAACATAACCAATCAAACCAAAAAAACTAGTTGTGGAATATAAAATTTCATATCCTATATTACTTTTTCCACATATGTCAATATCCTCTTTCAAACTTCCCAATGTGATTATTTTCATAACTCCATGAATCTTGAGATTAGATTAACCACATACATAAAAAAAAATTATCAGTCTTTTGAATACTATAGAATCAAGATTATGTCATTTATCTTCTTTTCTAATTTTATTGTTTGTTATAGTTGGTGTAGGTTTTAGACTAAAATTCAACATCTTAAAACTCCTTAGAACACATCCCTTGTAGACTTAGATTAACTAATAAAAACTCCCTATCTAGGTGAATAATTTTAATGCCCAAAAAATACTTCATTTATCCTAAATCTATCATCTCAAATTCTTTCTTACTAGCTAATTTTAATGTGTCTATAGATATTTTTTTAGTGAATATCCGATCAACATACAAACAAACAATCAAACTATGGTCTTTGTTTATTTTTACATATAGTCCAACCTCATTATATTGTTTCTATTGAATTCATTATTTATCATCTATGAATCAATCTTACTATATCATGCTCTTGATTCTTGTTTCAAACCATAGACACCCTTCTTTAATCATATGCACATTGTCTTCATGTCCATATGATTAATAACTTGTTGGATATTTCAAATTTACTTTTTCTTTATAAAACCAATCAAGAAATTTGATTTTATTGGAGTTGATAGTGAGCCACACAACTCACAAAATTTTCCTACAATGAGAAATCTATCAAATGGAAATAAAAAGAATAATTGTTCTATCCATCCTTGAGAACAAATCAATGAAAAATAGGCTCCATTATTGAGATTTTGTATTGAATTGATAATTAGATTATTATAATGTAGAATAATGAATACTTATAAAAGAAAAAAATGGATGAAACCCTAGGTGAGGATTAGATTAGATCATAACAAGTGTCATTTTATCCTATGCTATGAGACAAGATGGCCTAAATATAGAAAAATAATCCTAAGTTTATCTTTAGTGAAATAAAGTAAAAGGGGACCTAATCAATTAATTAGTTAGATGAGTATCATATTTTCTCTAACACCTCCTTATGTACAACTCAGGGAGAAGCTAAAAATAATAATGAATGCAATTTTGTATGCATGGATGGGTTTCAACTATAAGGCTTAATGAGATTTCAATATACAAATAAATAACTCTCATAAAAAGAAAAAAAGAGAGAAACACATTGAAAAAAACCCTACCCAAATGTGAGAAAATAAAATAAATGCACATGTAAAAGAAGGAAATAAATAATTCATATGACCCCCCTATTATGATTTATTGATAGGAATAATGAGATCAATAATCAATTAAATGCGCATTTAATCAAAAAATAGAGTAATAAAATTCACAGAGGTGAGACAACAAAAAATTAACCTGGTTCACCCTTTCTTAGGCTACATCCACAAAGAATAGTAGTCCATTTTAATACTCAAATTTCTTGCTATACAAATTAAAAAAGGAATAGCAACAAACAACTACAAATTGTAACACAAAATGCACTAGATTTCTCATGAATTCACTCTAAAATTTTCATTCATTGATGCATGCACCCATAAAAAAATGTGACCAAAAAATTTATATAACTATTCATTTTCTCACATGTGCATTGCTGCAAGTATCAAACACTTATGCCATGACTATTCACCTTCAATTCATGTGACCACTAAAAATTCCATGCATAAATAAAATATTATAATTTCAAGTAGTTTATTAATTATTTAATAACATAATTTCAATAGGAATTACAAGAAACTTCTTTATTAAAAGTATATGCAATTTGGAGGGAAATTGCATTAGGGAAAGTGGCTAAAATTTAAACTCTAGAGGCTAATGAAGCTCCATAGACCAGCACCTCCAAGGACTACTTCTATCACATAAGTACAAAATATATTCCCTCGATAGGATATATAAGATGAGGATATGATTCCCCCCATAGAGAAGTAGCTCCTATGCCAATGATGAAAGCCTATATATAGAATAGATCCAATGCTTGCAAAATAAAATTATTCTCTTAGGAAGAAATAGATCCACTAGTGATTTGAGAAACCATTCTAATAAAAATAGATGAATAAGGAAATCCAAATCCAAATTATGTGTGTCTTTACAAACTACTCAAATGTAGACATGTTAGATGGAGATAATGTCAATCCAAAATCCTTTGGACAATGATGTAGAACAAGATCTAAATAAAATGATGATGAGATGACAATGATGATCTGTCTCTCATGAAAGAGGAGATGAATGCCCTCAAAATAATTTTCCAAATTTGCAATATGAGAAATTTTCATAAACAAGGATGATATGTCTACAAGATATGAATCCTAAGTAGTTGTGTTTAAAATAAGATGAATCTCTTGCCACACTTAATCAATAGGGGTCATGGATGTAGCAGTATTAAGCTGATTAATAACAATATAAGATGGATATTGGTTCTCAATATAAATGTTCAGAAAAAGGAGACAAGCCTCTAAACCATCAAAATATGTCAAACTTCTCATATACTAGAGATCCTCTAAAGTAGCATCATCAAAATGTATGATATTTGAATCATCTTAATGAGAATGACAAAATTTGTAGCAATATCCTCTAAGAATAGATATATATGAGGTCTCCATGGATACTCCAAAGTCTAGTATAAAGTGTGGTGATAATCAAAATTTGATCCATCATAAATAATGTCATGATCAACAATAGAACAAATTGTACTCATACAACATGATCAATAATATTACCCCATTTTTATCTACTCCCTATTGAATGGTTTAGGTATGGGCCCATAAAGATAAGGAAAAATATTAAACCACATGAGATGTGTGAGGATGTTAGTTTTCCAAGACCCATAATTATCCTTTTTTGGATGATCATAGAAGGATGAACAAAAAAAACCCATGATAGTCTCTCAAAAACTAGAGACATATCACCCCAATAAATGCAAAGCATAATTATAATTTTCTAGGATGAACATAGAAGGTTGAATAGAGTAACCCCTGATACTTTTACAAATAATAAAATCAAATACTAATGACCTCAGTACATATAAATTATATCAATTAAATTCTTCTCTTGTGAAAATAGAATCAAGTGCTAAGATGTCAATGTGTTGGTGTAATTAAATGTATTGTACCTTGTCCTAGGTCATAATTACACCTTAGTTAAGTTTACTTAGGGACCACATAGGAGGTTGTTGGAGATCTTCCACTTTTGGTGGACTTGACATGTCATTACCTCATCACTTCCACCTTTTGTGGACACATCATGTGATTATCTCTCCACCTTTTGTGGAGTGATAGGTCTTCATAGTTGTCTCATGTCATAAGATTCTGACACTTGTCATAATCTTATGCCCTTCTATGTTCTCACCTTGGCTATATAACCAAGGAGTCTCTTCTCATTGTAATCAATCAAAATCATATCATATCAATGACATTGAATACAGTTTATTCTTGTCATATTCTCTCTCTTTTCTTGTGCTTTCCATTTGGTCCATATATCTTGGCAGCCATAGCCAATTCTAACATGGTATCAGAGCGGGTTGGGTGCCATTGGAGAGTCTTTTCTGAAGAGAGATTCTAGATCTGAGGAGGTTCCGTTCGTGGCTCTTTGTTGCAGGTTCATATCCAAGCTTGCTGGTGCAAATCTGAGCTCACCATTGTGTCCGGAAGGTTCGAGATAGTCGATTTTGCCTTTTGTTTCATCCAAATCAGACATACGAGGCCAAATCTAGGAGGGTTTGAAGCTGAAGAGTGGTTGCCAGATCCAGAAGGTAGCTGCAATTTTGGAGCATTTTGGGTCAAATCCGACCCTGCCATCACGCATCCAGAAGGGCCAAAAACCCTAAGATGGAATTATCAATTCATCAGGTCAGGAGAAAGTCATCAGTGAGGCAAAAAAAAATTTTGTCCAAATAGTGATCGACCCTCGGATACGTCATAGTGCGTAAATGCCGAAGTACATGGCAAAAAAATGATGCAATTTTGAAAATAAATATTTATTATTTGAATAATTTTGAAACTTTTATATAGCAATCGCTATATTATTTTCAAAATTTATATTGAAAATCATTAAAAAAAAAAACAATCGAAAAAATTTTCTACAAAAGATTTGCCTCTGTAGACTTATTGTTTGTGCACGGCTAAAGAGTACCGCATGGGTATGGGGTACCCATGGGCCCCTCTCAGAAGGCCATGTGGCCACAGTGGACCCACCCGAACTCTGAAGCCCCGCACTCAAACTCAAGCAACTCAAATGATTTGATGAATCTTGTTGATCCTAAGGTTTGACTGTCAGACTTCATCTCAAACTCAAGCAACTAAGAACACAATTGAAAATACTAATGAAAAAGTTTCTGATTGATTCTAGATATATTTATCAGCTTGGTCCACGAGTATTGATGTTTGTTTGCTTTCATACCCTTGAATTTTCTGTCACGAGCATCATATGTTGATCCTAAGTTTGTTATTTTAAATCTCCTAATAATCAAAGAGGAAGCTAAGTTAACATGGGTCTAATCAAGTCTTCCAAGCCACAAGCATTGGTGGCAAATGAGTCTAAGGTATAGAAAGAATCAGACAATCTTGATAAGAAGCAAAAGAAGAAAAAGAACAAGCCACATAAAGAATCAGAATCCTCATCATCAAAAGGAGAATCATCAAAGAAGGAGAGGCCTTTTTGTGCATATTGCAAGAAGGATGGACATGAAGAACACTATTGTTATAAGAAGGATATTGATGAATTGAAGAATCTTCTCAAAAAAATCACATTGATTTGCCTTCTAGAATGTCTAAATCTTCTTCTCCTTCTACTTCAAAACAGTCTAAAAAGGAAAAAGGTCAAACATTAGGATATAAAGGACAAGCTCTATGTGCTCATTCAAGTCCAAGATTAGGAAGATGGCTTCTAGATTCAGGAGCATCTCATCATATGGCATCTTCACAGACTATCTTCTCTTCATTTCAGCCTTGTTCAATGTCTTCTATCTTGATGGGAAACAATACATACATGAGTGTAACAGGGAAGGGATCTATTAGCATTGGGGAGAACACTTTTCAAGATGTCTTGTGTGTTCCTCATTTGATGAACAATCTACTTTCCATTTATTAGATTACACATGGTGGAGATGGGAGAACTGTGGAGTTCACTCCTGATTCGGTTATCATTCGTGACTTGGAGACTAGAGATTTCATTGCTACTGGGGTGGTTGATCATTCATCTCGGTTGTATTCCCTCTGCGGTTTGCTTGATGATGGCGTTGTTCCTTTGGCGTGATCACAACTATGATTCAGAGGAGACATCTGGCTTTTTGAACTTGGGCATTCTCACTTCAGATCCAGTTCTTGAGCCTTGCACTCTATCTCCTCCACCTACTATAGTAGTTGATGATACTTACGATTCAACAATTTTGGCTCCTAGTGATTCAGTGCAGTAGGATCTTGATTGTCTTCTAGATATGACTTCTTTGGATAATCTCCTAACAGGTATTTCAAACTTGTTCACGGAGTCTCATCTTGCACATTTGGGAGACATTCTCGATAGCATTCATCTTCTCTTTGATGAAGATGCCTTCTTCAGTTGTTGTGAGGAAGCTTTGACCCTCTTGTTCATTATCTACGCAGTCATTCTTCCACAGTTTGGTGTAGCGTGGATTCTTTGGACAACATTTGGAGGAGGATTTTTTGTCTTCAAAGGCGATATCATTGTCTTTGGATCATGCTCTACATTATTCTCTACTAGATGTTGGATTGTCCTCTTTAGCAGTGTGGCCTAGAATGCCTATTTGGAGTGCATCATCTTTCGACATTGACATGGAGACACTTGGGCATGCTTTAGAGACATCATCCATCATCATCTTGATATCTGCATACATCCTTTATTTTGTTTCTTCCTAAGGGAGGAACATTGTTCATCAAGATTGGATCATCTTTAGCATTCAATGTCGAGCTTCTACCATCATTGCAGGAGACTCAACATTGAGGGGGGTCTGCCTTGTCTCTCTTCTTCTCTTATGGGGGGTATTTTTCCTCACATGGGGTTTTACCTTCTCATGCATCATTGAGAGCATTTATATTTTGTATTTCATCTCTCTTTTGAGGGGGAGTTTTTTCCCATGAGGTTTTCTCCCTTTCCTCGTTTGTGAGAGATTGCATTGATTGCATTGTTTGTACATGGGTACCTAACACCTTGGCCCTGTGGCCGGGACCCCATCACATTGTTTGTATTTGTGTACATTCTCCCTAAGTTGCACTTAAGGGGGGGTGTTGGTGTAATTAAATGTCTTGTACCTTTTCATAGGTCATAATTACACATTAGTTAAGTTTATTTAGGGACCACATAGGAGGTTGTTGGAGATTTTCCACTTTTGGTGGACTTGACATGTCATTACCTCATCATTTCCACCTTTTGTGGACACATCATATGATTATCTCTCCACCTTTTGTGGAGTGATAGGTCTTCATAGTTGTCTCATGTCATAAGATTGTGAGACTTGGCGCAATCTTATACGTTCTATCATTCTCACAGCTATATATAACCAAAGAGTCTCTTTCATTATAATAATCATAATCAGAATGATATCCTTATCAATGACATTGAATACTTTTTATTCTTGTCATATTTTCTCTCTTTACTTGTGCTTTTCATTTTGGTCCATAGATCTTGGGTGGCAGCCATAGCCAATTCTAACATGATAATAATAGAACAATATTTTAAATTTTTCAAAATGAATAGAATACATGGTGGAGACTCTCAAAAATTGCATGGATAAAACTAAAGGAAGCTTTGAAATACATTTCATTGCCACAAGAACCAAAATTTGAAGATGCCAAGAAAAAAATTTATGATTTAAAAGTGAAAAGTATGATCTTTTACTTAAATTGTGGCAATAAAGTAATACCAAGAAAAAAAAAAAAAAAATTATGATAGAGTCCTACACCATTAGAAATTAAATTAAACTGGTTTTGGCGATATCTTGCTTGTAAAAATGATGTATTCCTAAATTATGCCAATAATTAAAAAAAACCTATTTAAGAAAAAATTGGGCTTGGAGTGGGCCAAGACAAGGTATTGTGCTAATAGTAGCATAATGTTAGTAGTAGAATATCATCTTTTTTGTCCAAATATTTCCTCATCTAGTCGAGAAATTCAAATTGATTATAAAATGGAAAAATAGAGACAAAATATGCTTTTTCCCAAAAATATTTATAATTCTCATGGAATAATCATTGTATCATCAATCAATTTTTTCTACTATAATTTTCAATGTAAATGATAGAATATTATCCTAAGTTCTACTCTCTACCTACTAGGAAAATCTTAGTGGAAAATATGGCCAATTAAACTAGCCAGCCAATTTTTTGGGCTTGTTAGTGGTAGTGAATTTCACAACTAGTAAAGACTCTATCATCAAAATTTCATTGGGTAGTGAGATATAACATTGCTAGGGAGAATTTAGTTGGTTAAAAGAATGGTTTCCAATTAAAATCTATTACTGCAATAATTTTCATAGGGTGTGACCTATACCTTAAAACCTATGATTTTTCTTTAAATTTAGGATATTTTCTAAAGCTGGGGTTGTACAACATTGTATGGATCCTACAATAAATGAATTTAATTGCACAAATTTTGATGCTTATATTAAAAATTAGTTTTTACAATTACTTAGATTTTTGCACTTTGAAAGGAATTCCTAAGGTTTTTGGTCATTGTGTATGCAACAATGATGCCCATTTCACTATAGGATGATCTAATTTCCCCTTAAGGCTAGATCTCTCAAAAACCAAACAAGAAGTTATAGATATGGTATGCTACTACCATGTTGGAATTGATATTACACCCCATAGCTCCTAGAAATTTCTTTCAATGAGAATACCTATCACATGGAGAGAAAACGAATGATTACATTATGCAATCTTGAGAAGAGATTGATCCAAAAAGGTCTCCATGATTGATATTTTATATTTTATTTATAATGTGGTATGTTCAAGATCATGATGGGCCAAAAAGTGGCGATATGATGGGTATGTATAGGCTAAAAGGATGACGAATTTTTTTTACCCAAAATTGATGAAATGAAAAGGGTTTCTAAAGGAGATTCTCAACTTTCCACCAATATAAATTATGTTTTACTTTGAATTTAATAAATAATTATTATTCATTTTCTATTTGAATTATGACAAATGTCCTGATTGATAGGTTGATTGAAAAACATCTATAGATTTCAAATAGTATCACATTTTTTGAATCCAAAACATGCATCACATTTTATGTTTCACATACTATAGGATTAAAAAAAAAATTGGATTTCCTAAAGTTTTGACCTATTACAAATATGAGCTAGTTTCATGGTGTTTTGATTGATGCCAACACTATTCATTATGTTGATGTTTGTACATGTATGTACCTGAGATACTTATGAGATGTAGTGAGTACATGGAGCTATCTTTATGGTGTTGCAATTATGTAGTATTGGTGAGTTTCCAAGTACTTTAGAGAAAATTAAATAAAGAAGAGAAGTTAGAGTGTTGAGTGTGGTTCAAATGTGATTTGGTATGTGCTAGATGTGTTTCTCCTATTTTTATCCTATTCTTGTGTGGATCTAAAGATTAGTTAATGGTAATATCATGGTGACATAGACTAATTTTCAGCTTCTGGTGAGATGGTACATGGAAGTTGTGTTCATCGATATGTGGATTTTCTGGAAATTATTGATTTTCTATGGACTTGGAGAATTTTTTTTGCTCTGCAGTCCTCTTTTGTTTTGTTTCAGATTGTGCAAATCTAAGATATATCTTGTGAAGGTCTTTCCTATGATTTGGCGAAGAGGTTTGGAGTTTGCTAATAAGGAACCCATGTTTCAGTATTCCTATATGAGTTTGCATAGCCTGGTCTGACTGTTGAAAGGAAACTAGTGATTGAAGTTTGTTATTTTTGTTGTGGATGTATCTAGAAGGTTATGAGATATTGTCTCGTGCTTAATGAAGCATGTTGTGGCATTCATGTGTCATCTTCTTGGTGGGAAGCATGTGCATCAATGTTAATTCTATGTTTTCATTAGGTTTGCCTGACTTGGTGTTTACACTTCTTTCAAAGAATAAAATTCAATTAAGGAAGTGTGTAGTTGGTTCAATAAAATATTTTTATTGGTCCACTCTTATTCCTTTCCACCACGGGAATTTTGAGTTGGCGACCTAATTTTAATTTATGAAATTTTCTTTTGTGGCCAACCTTGGTAAATGTTTCTAAGGTTGAGGATGGTATAAAAGTAAGTTGAATGGTCAAGAGTTGTATGACAGTGTGATTAAAAGTGATGAAAGTAAGACAAAAATCATAAGAGTAGAAGTGTGTGTGTGAGTTGTGTTAAAGACAATGAGACAAGGGTTTTTGTAATCCTACAAATGTGCCTTAATTGTAGTGGTGGATCTTTTATTGTCTTTTGTATCTACAGGTAGTGAGCCTCCCTATTGGATACTGAGTCCTTTGTCAGAAGTGGGCCTTTGTACTTGGACAGTGAGCCCTTAGTAGTGAGCCTTTTTTATAATCTTTATATTGTGAGTTAACCCTCACCATGGTTTTTCCCTTATTGGGTTTTCCACATAAAAATATGGTGTTCATTGTGTTGATTTACTTTTTGTTATCTGTGGTCCATGCTTATGTTTAACAACAAAATAGTGTGGATAATGAATTAATGAGTGGTAATTTTTTTAAGTATATATTTGTGTAACAACTAATTCACCCCTCTCTCAGCTATCCTACACCTATTTAACATGACCAAGTTAAAGTGGTTAGACATACAATTTTTTATATTTTTTAAAAGTTCTAATAAAAATTTCATAATTAATTATTTACTTTGAAAAAA
>VDFB02358134.1:111497627-111553392 GCA_007258455.2 Sequoia sempervirens | reverse complement strand
GCAAACCATGTCATAAGGGAAAATAGTCAAGGACCAAATTTGTACTAAGGAATATTCTACAACAAAGCTATTGGACTTGATTTATATGAATCTATTCAAACCAATGAGGAAAAAAATAATTCAAGGTGACAAGTTGATGCAAGAGCATCCATGGTGAAGACCAATCTTGCATCACTCAAATTCTATGTTTGTTTGATCAAATAAGGGTTGACATGGCCTATCGACAAGACCCTGACATATCGGTGTGAATTTCCTACAAGTCCCAATGACATACTAATGACAACAATGAGTGAGCAGTGCATGGAGTTATATCAGTGGAAGGATTACTTATAGGTAGGAAAAAATCTGGTGTCCCAGTGACAGGTCGATATCCCTTGTGAGTGGCGGTATTATATCATTAGAGGGAGTGAGTTTCATTGGTGAGATGCTAACTTAGGTCTCCTCGATGGCCTAATGGCAATCTATCGGCATGACACTTGTGTATCGACAAAAGTTTAATGTGAGTCCATCCAACAACCCAAAATTCATAAGAAAGTTAATAAATGACATAAGGAGGACTTAGGTATATCGATAAGATGGGGAAGTGAGTCCTAGCGATAGAACGATAATGCATGCATCAGAGTGACTACATGCTATCGGTGGGAAATGATAAAGAGTCTTAGCGATGGGGCAATGGAAGGTTGGGTGACATATGGGACCCAAAATGATGGTGATGTGTACATACTGATGGTGATTGAAAAATGGTTGTGCGATTCACATCCTTGTTGTGAATTGTGTGGCGACAGGGTGGACCCATATCGTGATAATGTGTTGATTGGTGTCATAGACCGTCATCGGCAGGACTCTTGATATGGTCCCAACGATACAACAATAAGGAGGAAATGACAGAGGATGACTAAACAATGAGCCGGTGAACCTAGTGGTGGCACATTGCATGTTAGTATTCGTCAATTCACATCATTGTTGCTAATTAACTAGGGAAAAATGGATTTATGAGCATGTAACGAATGACTGGAAGATGAATTACTTGGAAAAAATGGGAACACAGTCACATAAGTCTATGTAAATGACCTAGAGAATTAGAACGATACAAAATTTGAAGGAAGAAAAGAAAGCAGAGGTAGTATGAGGGTATCTCATAGTGTGATAGTGAAGGTTGAGGTTGAACTCAGATCTGCCAATCAGTAGATGCATGTTAGAAGCCACCCATGAGATGGCATGTAACTCTCTAATTCAATCCAGTAATAAAGATCATTTTTGCTGTGCAAATCTAGTTGTTTATGTTGTTATGACTTGTAAGGGGAGTCCCCTTCACCAAGTGGTATCAGAGCAAGAGTTCTTGAGTCTATAATATAGCACCAAACATGAGGCAGTTATAGCAGGACCTGTAAGTGTGGGATAAGAACAAAATGCCTCCAAGAATGGCCCAATGAGGTAGAGGAAGAGGAAGAGGAAGAGGTGATGGAGGAATATATCCTCCCAGATATGAACTTAGAGCCCTTAGAAGGAAGTTGGAGAACCTGTGGGATGAGGTTTGAAGAAGAGATATTCATCAAGAAAGAGAGGACAGTCAAGATGAGACTGAAGAGGAAATAGAAGAGGAAGAACAAGATCAACTGGATCCTGGGGAAGTGAGGTTGCTAAGAGCGATGTCCAACATTGGGAAGATACCTAAGATGGAGGTTTCAAAATTCATTGGGAGTCTAAATCCTAAAGAATTGATTGATTAGATCACTGGCATGGAGGAATTTTTCAAGTTTGAGGAGATTGAAAATTCACATAGATTAAATTTTGCAAAGACAAAAATAAAAGGTCATGAAAGTACCACCTTGAAAGAGGTAGAAAAGGGAAAGATAAAATATCCAGATGGGATAGAATGGTGGAAAATTTGAAGAATTAGCTCATTCCTATTGACTACAAATTGGAGCTTCTAAAGAAAATTTAGGGTCTGAGACAAGGAATGAGGATGGTGAAAGAATAGACAAAGGAATTTCACAAGGTTCTGATTCGAACAAGAAACTTTGAGGTGAAAAAGAAGAAGGTTGTTTGGTATATTAATGGGCTGAAGCCTAGTTTATAGGAGGAATTGGCTCTAGTAAGGATGAATACTATTGAGGACTCTTATCAGTTCTCTCTAAAAGTGGAAGAACAACTGAACAAGAAGTGTGAGAGTAAACAGAGAGGCAGAGGCCATGGTGGAAGAGCTGGTAGATGACCATATGGAGGTCAAAATGGTGACCAAAGGAAGGCTGAAGGAATTAGCACCAAAAAAATCATAAACATGAAGATTCATATCAACATCATTATAAGAACAATGGAGATCGATAGGGAGGAGGACAGTCTGAATGCGGACTAGGAAAAGGAGGTTTTAGAGGAACATGTTTCCAATGCGGAGGACATAGGATAAATGAATTCCCTCAACATCAAGGAAAGTCAAATAGGAGGCCTGGCAACAATGCTCAAGTGGCCCATGTGGATGAAGATGCACAATCCTCTCATTCTAAAGATGCTGAACAGGGTGAGACCCTTGTTGTTAGGAGAGCATTGTTGAGTGAAGAGAAGGAAACCAATCAAAGGAAGAATTTGTTCCACACACGTTGCAAGTGCAAAGGTAAGGTTTGTAGTGTTATCATTGATGGTGGTAGCACAAATAATTTAGTGTTTGAAGAAATGGTCAGTAAATTACAGTTGGAAAGGAAAAGGAATCCAAATCCATACTGGATTGTGTGGTTGCAGAAGGATCAAAGAGCATTGGTCAATGAGAAATGCCTGATAAAATTCAAAATTGGTAATTACCATGATGAGGTTCTGTGCGATGTCATACCTATGGATGTCTATCATATGTTGTTGGGAAGACCCTGGTAGTTTGATTGGCGAGCAGTACATGATGGACATGGTAATACATATTCATTGAAAAAGAATGGAGTTCGACATAAGTTAAAACCCTTGGAAGATGTAGGAGAGAAGGTGTGCAACAATGGAAGGATTTTTTTGGTTGATGGAAGAAAATTCCTGGAAGGCATGAAACATGAGTACATGTGTTTTGCATTAATTTCAAAAATTGAAAAGGAAGTTAGCAGCAAAGTTCCTATAGAAGTGCATGGTTTGTTGGATGAATTCTAGAGTATTATTTCTAATAATGTGCCTGAAGGATTACCACCAGTGAAGAAGACTAGTCATTAGATGGATCTGATTCCCGGAGCCATTTTCCCAAGTAAGGCAGCCAATCGAATAACTCTAGTAGAGAATGGAGAGTTGAATAGACAAGTGCAAGAGTTGTTGCAAAAGGGATTATTAGAGAGAGTTTGAGTCCATGTGCAATACTTGTAGTACTAGCACCTAATAAGGATGGAGAATGGTGGATGTGTACTAATTCAAGAGCCATCAATAAGATTACCATCAAGTATCAATTTCCCTTTCCAAGGATGGACGCCATTATGGATTGCTTGAGTGGAGCTGAGTATTTCACAAATATTTATCTAAAGAGTGGTTATCACCAGATTCAAATCAGAGAAGGAGAAAAATGGAAGACCACCTTCAAGACCAAGGAAGGCTTGTACGAGTGGTTAGTCATGCCTTTTGGGCTGACCAATGCACCTAGCACATTTATGAGGCTCATGAACGAGGTATTGAAAGATTTTTTGGGTAATTTTTTCATTGTTTACTTGGATGACATTTTTTATTTTTAGTAAGACATTGGAGGAGCACTTGAGTCATAACTGAGAAGTTTTTGAGAAGCTGAGAGGAGAATTCGCTGATCAATTTGAAGAAATGCAATTTTGCAAACGCGAGTTGGTGTACTTGGGATTTGTTATCTCAATAGAGGGTCTGAAAATGGATCTAGAAAAGGTGAAAGATATTGTGGAGTGGCCAACACCAATAAGCGCTATTGAGGTAAGATATTTTCATGGTTTAGGAAGTTTTTACCAAAATTTCATTAAAGGATTCAGTAATATTTGTGCACCCCTAACTGAAATAATGAGAGGGGATATAAAAGAATTCAAATGGAGTATAGGAGCAGCAAGGAGTCTAAATTTGCAGAAGAAGGTCACAAAGCAACCTGTTTTGGCACTCCCAGATTTCAATGAAGTTTTTCAGGTAGACTGTGATGCCAGTGGCAGTGCCATTGGAGCTGTATTAAGTAAAAAAGGTAGACCCATTGCCTATTTTAGTGAGAAGTTAAATGATGCAAAAAATAAATATTTTGTTTATGATCAAGAATTCTATACCATAGTTTAGGCTTTGAAAAAGTGGAGACATTATTTGTTGCCAATTTTTTTTGTTTTGTTTATTGATCATCAGGCATTACAATATTTGAAAAATCAAGGAAAATTGAATCAAAGGAATTTGAAGTGGGTTGAATTTCTGTAGAGTTATACATTTGTGTTAAAACATAGGAGTGGAAGGTTGAATAGAGTTGTAGATGCCTTGAGAAGAAGGAAAAATTTGTTAAAAAAATTGCAGGTGGAAGTGGTTGGGTTCAATGAACTCAAAAGTCTGTATCCAGAAGATCTTGATTTTGTAGAGGCTTGGAAAGCTTTCATGAATCCTGTCACGTTGGATAGGACGAGATGGTTGGATTTTATAGTCTAGGATGGTATGTTGTTTAGAAGGAATCAATTGTCACAATAGCACAGCAGGCAATTAGCGCTGACTTTTTCGTTGGATTTTAGTGTATTTGAGTCCATCAATTGGACTCATCTCACAGTGCAAAAGTTGATGAAAAAAGATTTCTTCTTTTCATTTCCGATTTTTGTGTCATATTTTGTGTTGGATTTGTTGCCCACTTTAGCACCGGATTTTGCGTCAAAAATGTGGTGTCTCCTTTAGCGTCCGGAATAGCGCCGAGAAATAACGTTGGAAATAGCACCTAAATTAGCGCACAATTTGGATTCTAGTTTTGCTTCCATGTCCGATCCCATTTTTGCTTCTAGTTTTGCTCCTAGTTTTGCTTCTAGTTTTGCTTCCAGTTTTACTTCCAGGTTTGCTTCCAGTTTTGCTTCCAATTTTGCTTCGAGTTTTGCTTCCAGGTTTGCTTCTGGTTGTGCTTCCAATTTTTCTTCCACTTTTGCTTTTGGTTTTGCTTCCACTTTTGCTTCCAATTTTGCTTCCACTTTTGCTTCCAATTTTGCTTCCAAATTTTCTTCCAGTTTTGCTTCTAGTTTTTCTTCCAATTTTGCTTCCAATTTTGCTTCCAATTTTGCTTCCAATTTTTCTTCCAGTTTTGCTTTTAGTTTTGCTTCTAGGTTTTCTTCCAGTTTTACTTCTGTTTATGCTTCTGGTTTTGATTCCAGGTTTGTTTCTGATTTTACTTCCAACTTTGCTTCCAAATTTGCTTCCAATTTTGCTTCCATTTTTCCTTCCAATTTTGCTTTCAGTTTTGCTTCCAGCTTTTCTTCCAGTTTTTCTTCCAGGTTTGCTTCTAGTTTTTCTTCCAAAGTTTCTTCCAAGACCGCTTCTGGTTGGCTTCTAGTTTTTCTTCTATTGTTGCTTCCTTTTTTTCTTCTACAAATGCTTCTTGTGTTGCTTCTAAAAATGCTTATTGTTTTACTTCTAAAAATGCTTCTTGTTTTGCTTCCAGTTTTGCTTCCAGGTTTTCTTCCAATTTTGCTACCAATTTTGCTTCCAAGATTTCTTCTAGTTTGTTTCTAGTTTGGCTTCCATTGTTGCTTCCTTTTTTTCTTCTAAAAATACTTCTTGTTTTGCTTCCATTTATTAATTTAATATGCTTTATTACAATTTAATTAGTTAAATATATGATGCCTCTTAAATAAATCATATGATTATAGAGTAAGTAATTTAATTATTTAACTCATGATTAAATAACAAGATAATTATTAGAACATGATCATCATCTATAATTAAAACAAGTGAATCAAATATCTATAATTTAATTGAATTTGACAACATCCATCTTGAGCAATAAATTAAAGTCATCATATGTAATAAATATCCATCCAAAAATCATTGACCACTTTTAATATATATAAATTGACAAGTCAATACTGATAAGATCATCATCATATATAACTAAAACAAGTGAAAGTCAAATATGCTAGTAGATCAATAACATGTCAAAATGATAAATGTCCAATAGTCGACATAAGTCAAAATGATACATGTACAAATGATATAAGTAAAAATGATAAATTATTTAACTCAAATTGATACAAGTCAAGATGATACATGTCCAAATGATATAAGTGAAAATGATAAATTTCAATATGATACAACTCAATAATATGGTACTATGGGCCATGAAAATGATATATATGATAGTAACCATGAAAAGATGCATCATAATCATATATCAACAATGATCCATGATGCAGTCTATATGATCATGAATGTCACTAGGTACTACCAGCAACTACATCATCATCATCACCACCATCATGATTATGATCATCATGATCATCATCTTCATAACAATATATCAACAATGATCCATGATGCAGTCTATATGATCATGAATGTCACTAGGTACTACCAGCAACTACCTCATCATCACCATCATCATGATCATGATCATCGTCATCATCATTGTCATCAGCCTCGATGTCTTTTGTATCTATGTCATCATCATCCTTTGCCATGTGATTTGTATTGGTAGAACCAATATTTTATGGATCTATATCATGATGAGGATCATCTTGATCTTCTGGAAGACCTATTTTCTACAAAAAAAAACATTTAAAATGAAAAGTTATTATTTATTTCATGCAATAATTTATTTTTCTTTTATATATCTAATATTACAACATATGAGATGAAACCATAATCATATTGTACATCATATCAAAGTGCACATACCATAATAAAATTTCAAAAAAATTACAACTAATATGTGATTCCAATGATGTAAAACATGCAAAAATTCTAATAAACGTTAGTAAAGATCATAAAAAAATTTGTTATACAATTTAACTATCAACTGTAAATTCTATTACATAACCTTAAGTTCCAACCCTCTGCAAAAGAATGAGAATACTGCAAGAAGATTGGCTGCAGGGGGAATTGGTATAGGAGATGGACATGGCTCTTCCAAGGCATCCAATGAGATAGTTTCATACAAAAATGTGGATGATATCCCCGTTTCTAGAGAGCTCATGATTCAAGTTGATACAAAAAATGATGTTGTTTTGGTACCTATATATGGAATCATGGTTCTATTTCATGTAGCCACCATCAAGAGTGTTACAAGCCAACAAGATGGAGGGAATTCTTATATAAGGATAATTTTCAATGTTCCAGGTACCAAATTTAATGCCAACTACATGCCAACATTGAAATTCCATAGTAGTATTTATGTTAAGGAAATTTCCTTTAGATCTAAGGATTCAAAGCACATGAATGATGTGGTACAAATGATTAAATCCAATAGATGATTTGTAGAAATGAAAGAGTATGAAAAAGCAGAGAGAGCTACACTGGTGACTCAAGAGAAACTTCAACTTAAAAAAAAAAGGCAATTAGGTTGGCAGACTTGTGGATTAGGCTAGCATTTGGTGGAATAGGAAGAAAGATGATTGGAAATCTGGAGGCCCACCATATTGGATTTAGGTATTCAATCATGAGAGTAGAAGAGAGAGTTGATATCATGTATCAAAACATTAAGCACACATTCTTCCAGCCAGCGGAGAAGGAGATGATTACTTTGCTTCATTTTATTTGCATAACCATATCATTTCATGAGAGCCAAGAAGACCAAGGATGTCCAGTTTTATGTGGAGGTAATGGATGTGGTCCAAAATTTAGGAGGGGCAAGAAGTTCAATGTATGATCTTGATGAAATTGAGGAAGAACAGGAAGAGAGGGACATGAAAAATAAAATCAATGCAGAGTTTCAAGGATTTTTCAAGCGAGTAAGAGAGTTATGGGAGTAGCCTCATGTAAAATATTTTGAACTAGAGTTTGATATACCATTTAGAGAGCTTAGTTTTCATGGAGTTCCTTTCAAAGCCTCTTCTTTTATTGTTCCTAGGGTAAACTATTTGGTAGAGTTGGTGGAATTACCTTTCTTAGTAATCACTATTAGTGAGATTGAGATTGTTAATCAATTAGGTGCTAATTTCTTATAGCAATGAAATATTTTGAAAAGGCAGAGAGAGCTACACTGGTGACTCAGGGGAAACTTCAACTTTTAAAAACAAAGGCAATTAGGCTGGCACACTTGTGGATTAGGCCACTATTTGGTGGAAGAGGAAGAAAGATGACTGGAACTCTAGAGGCCCACCATAATGGATTTCGGTATTCAACCATGAGAGCAGAAGAAAGAGTTGATATCATGTATCAAAAAATTAAGCATGTCCAATTTTATGTGGAGGTAATGGATGTGGTCCAAACTTTAGGAGGGGCAAGAAGGTCAATGTATGATCCAGGTGAAATTGAGGAAGAACAACAAGAGAGGGATAGGAAAAATAAAATCAATGCAAAGTTTCAAGGATTTGTCAAACGAGTAAGAGAGCTATGGGAGTAGCCTCATCTAAAATATTTTAAACTAGAGTTTGATGTACCATTTAGAGAGCTTGGTTTTCATGGAGTTCCTTTCAAAGCCTCTACTTTTATTGTTCCTACGGAAAACTATTTGGTAGAGTTGGTGGAATTACCTTTCTTAGTAATCACTATTAGTGAGATTGAGATTGTTAATCAATTAAGCATTAATTGCCTATAGCAATGAAAGAGTGTAAAAAGGCAGAGAGAGCTACATTGGTGACTCAAGAGAAAATTTAGCTTTAAAAAACAAAGGAAATTAGGCTAGCAGACTTTTGGATCAGGCCAACATTTGGTGGAAGAGGAAGAAAGATGACTAGAACTCTGGAGGCCCACCATAATGTATTTTGGTATTCAACCATGAGAGTAGAAGAGAGAGTTGATATCATGTATCAAAACATTAAGCATGAATTCTTCCAACCAATAGAGAAGGAGATGATTACTTTACTTCATTTTCATTTGCATAACCATATCATGGCATGGGAACGAAGAAGACAAAGGATGTCCAGTTTTATGTGGAGGTAATGGATGTGGTCCAAAATTTAGGAGGGGAAAGAAAGTCAATGTATGATCTTGGTGAAATTGAGGAAGAACAACAAGAGAGGGACAGGAAAAATAATATCAATGCAAAGTTTCAAGGATTTGTCAAGCGAGTAAGAGAGCTATGGGAGCAGCTCATCTAAAAGATTTTGAACTAGAGTTTGATGTACCATTTAGAGAGATTGGTTTTCATAGAGTTTCTTTCAAAGCCTCTGATTTTATTGTTCCTACGATAAACTGTTTGGTAGAGTTGGTGGAATTACCTTTCTTAGTAATCTCTATTAGTGAGATTGAGATTATTAACCTTGAGAGAGTAGGACTTGGGAAAAAGGAATTTGATATGGCTATTGTTTTTAAAGACTTCAAGCGGGATGTACTCCACATTGACGCCATTCCTTAATCTTTGCTTGATGGAATCAAGGAATGGTTGAACTCCATGGATATAAAGCATTATGAAAATAGAATGAACTTGAACTAGCGGCCAATTTTGAAGACTATTACTGATGATCCAAATAAATTTATTGAAGATGGTGGTTGGGAATTTTTGAATATGGAAGCTAGTGATTCTGATTTTGAGAATTCAGAAGAGTCAGATCAAGGATATGAACCCTCTGATGTAGAAGAGTAATTAGAATCAGATGAGGAAGGTTCAGAAGATGAATCTATTGTGGAGTTAGATGAGGATGATGAAGAAGAAGATTCTAAAGGGGAGGAAGGGAAAACATGGGATGAATTATAACCCAAAGCCAGAAATGTACATAAGGAAAAAGGAGACAATTCTGATAGTGAAGAGGAAAGGTGGCGATGAAAGGTAAAAGCTATAGGGAAGTCTTGAGCACCTGATATTAGAGATTCAGGAGGAATGCCTACCAAGAGGCATAAAGTCAGATGAATTGAGTTCATCTACATCTTTCTACTATTTATTCATGCACATAAATGGTTCAGTTGTTTATGCAAATGATGCATATATGTTAACTTGATCAGTGTTGTTACTTTGGTAGTTTGAATTCTATGAAAACCAGCCATTAGGCCATTGTGTGCAAGAGCACGTTTGTGTTTTTAGTTAGCTTTTTTGGATAGCTATACTTGATGTTAAGGACATTCCATTTATATTTTGAATGCTAAGAAGTCTAGTATTACATGCTTATCTATGTTGATCAGATCAGGTTATAGGTTTTTAACTGCTAATTTCTTTATTTATTGAGTTTTTTTAACTTCGAAGACATGAATTTACTGTCTTTTTTTAAAATTAGATGGACAAATTAAGTGGGTGGTTAGCTACACCAAGTGATGTAGGATACAAGGATGTGTTGTATCATGAGGAATGATGGAAAAGATGCATGTGGATCACTTAGTATAATGGCAACATGAATTCAAGAAAGCACTCCTTGAGATACCATGTTTGAGAGAAAAGAAGATAAATCAAATCAACATGGGACTAAGTTACTCAAATGATACAACTCATAACTTAAATGAGGAAACTTAAGAGATATTAAAAGACAATGGTCATTAATTAAAAGATGCGATGAAAATAAGGCATGAATGTCACCCACTACCCTTTAAGGAAAACAATATTTTTTTCCTCAACATGAAATAATGGGACAATTGAGTGGGATCTAGGGCCAACGAAGAAGCACTTTAGAAGTCATCCTACACATCAATAAACAAATCAACACAAGAAATGAAAATTGACATATTAACACAACAATATCAAACTAAGTTATTGAAATTCAACTATTGATACCTCATTCTCCATCTAGATTAAAAAATCAGCCCACTTTTTGCTTTGTAACTTTTCTCTTTCAAATTGCTCTGGATGCCGGTCATATTTATCCTCTTGTGAAAACATGCCACATGGACTAGTTAAACTAATTAATATGAAATCATTTACTTTTTCCTAGGCAATTAAAAAAAATGATTTAACATATTAAATATACTTACAAATTTACAAATCAAGGTCTGTAAACCTTTCTGGCCACTGTGATGCATGACACAATTTTTTTGAAGCCTAGCCTTGGAGGCCTTATCCTGAAACATATACTAATTCAATTAAACTATGTACAAATAAAATTAAAAAATCATTTAATAAATTTGATATAATCTTATGAGAAAACTCAAATCCCTGTGTACTCTCCTCACCAGACTTCCTCTATGCATCAGACTTATCATATGCTTTTACAAGATCTTTCCATACTTTGACACTTACATCAATTGGAATTTTTTTGAACCTTAGCTCAGGAGGGATTTTTTTTATCTTTTTTTTTTGGTTGCACCGAAATCTCTTGCAATTTTGAGACATTTGTAGCTTTACCTTTTTCACAGACTAACCTATGCCAAATTCAGTCTCCATGTCATTGATAATTGCTTTATGCAGGTGTATGGGTATCTTTGAGAATGGAAAATGTAGATGGTCTTTGAACCATTGAAGGAATGATTCCTTCAACCTATTCACAAACCCTTTTCCAGCATCTATCATTTGGACTTCCCCTGAAACCACATCGTATTCTATCTTGGTATTGTAGCTACCAATGCAAGATAAAAAAAATGGCGTGGTGGAAGAATTGTGTCCTAGAAGTGGGTGGCATAGTGGAAGCCTCTACTCCCCATTCTACATTCCTATAGTTTTCTATTATTGATTTCCTCCTGGATCTTTTACTTGATCTAGGACTGCTTGGGGAATCAATTGATTCCCTTTGATATGGTTGATTTGGTTGCAATGTTTGAGGGGATTCACTAGATCGGTTTTCTATGTATCTGGCAAGCATTATCCAGTGCACATCATCCAACTTGTTCACTTCCTCTACCCTCAGTATGGAAGCCAATGTCTCTTTATCTTTGTCAGTCACATGTCCTTATATATATATAAAATAAATTTCTTCTTTTAAATTTTAAAATAAAAAACTAAAAACTAAAAATGAAAAAAAAAATGGAAACATTTACAAATCTATAAATTGACAATGAATTACCTCATTGTGGCTAGAGTTTGCTCCCTTTTTTCTCTTCCCTCTATTGCTTGAAATTTTGAGGGGACTTAGGGAAAATTATTTTCGTCCAATCTGTGGGAGGAAAATGAAGTGCACAATATCAAGTATGAAAGTTTTACCTTGAATAACTCTCTTTTTAGATTTAAACGCCTATGAATCAATTGCTTGTGCACTTGTATAGAATATAAATATATTTGAAAGGATATAAATATATGAAAAATGAAACAAATGTATTGTAAAAAAATCAACACTTGCACACTATATAGAATGGTAATCTTTGGGGGATAAAAAGAGCGCAGAGTGTGGTTTTATTGAGAGTTAACACAAATAGGTCCTGATTGTCTAGTTTATGGTCTCATTTTTGGGTAGAATTTATGATTTAGTTGCTGAAGTTATCATGGACTTTGACATTAAGTGTTGATACTTTTATGATATTTTCCTCAAACTATAGACATTGGGTTTACTCTTATTTATGTAAACCTTTAATGATAATGTCATGTTATATGGACTATCTATATTAGTTTTTCATGTGGTTAATGAATGTTCCTTAAGGTGGTTACAAATATGCAATTATTGTGCATACTAACATTTCCATGTAGATTTAATTTGAGGATGCTAAATTGAGAAAGACACTGCCAGTTGGGCATGCGCCATAATGTCCAACAAGAGAATCCTTCAAAGGTCAAAGGAGGTCAATGGTAGGAGATTCCTCATGCAAACTAAATGTAACTACCTTATAGTGGACTTTAATGATGTTGAGCAAATGTGGGCGTTACTGTTGTGCTAAATTTGCATTTGAACCTGCATGTTTGATTGGATTCCATGCATGCATAACCGTCGCCACTCCAATTTCTCTGTTTTCCCTAAATGTCATCCTCATAGTTTGTGGAGTTGACTGCCTTGTTTAGTTGGTAGTATAAATAAAGATCAAACACTCCTTTTCTAAAGGTTGCACAATCTGATATTGTACTTGCATTCTTGAGTTTTGAGTAATACAAATATATGATTCTTTTGTACTCATGATTTATTGTGAATAAAATGAAGTTATAAGTTTGAGCATCTGAGTTCTCATTAGTTTTAGAGGATAATTATCCAAGGGGGCCCACTTGGTCTATAATCCATCCTTTAGTTTAGTATTATTTTAGTATTACTTTCTGTTCAATAATTAGTTAAGAATCTGGCACTGACTGTTCCTATAGCCACTAGAATTCCATTATGTGATTGTTCTTGCAGCCAAAGTAAACAAAGTAGAGCCCTGTTTGTTTGCTCAAATTTTCATTTGTCATTCATTTTAGCTTGGTTTAATTGTTGATTGATGGTTAGCATTTATTTTATTCCTTTCTACGAAATTTACTTTTAGCATTGTGTCTTTCTTAGCGGTAGAATGGAAATGGCTACTTTGGGTTCCTAGTGCACATATTGTGCTGACCCATTTCAAGTTCATGTCCCTAGGTTGAAAACTTAAATGCACCTTCATGATGATTGAAATAGCTATTTAGGTTATATTTCTAATCTCTAAATCACGACTGTAAAGTCCTAGTTGTTGAATCATTGTAGGAGGCAGACATTTTTGGTGCCATTGTTGGGGATGGTGTCAAACTAGGAAGTTCTTTGGAGTCATTGATAGTTTTCTTGTTGTAGTATTTCTAAGAGTTTTTCTTAGCATACCCCTCATTTAGGAAGTAATGACCCCCCTTATTCTTTACCAATTCTTTGTGTGAGTTGGTTGATAGTAAGTTGATACCACATGCATAGAGGAATGAGAAGAGATGCTTATGGGAGATTCCTTCCTAACAATCCTGATCCATTCCAACTAGAGGAGCTTCCAAATCTACCAAGGAATGAAGAAGGAGAAGAGCTAAACCCCTTTGTTGATGAATTTCCTGATTTGACCAAAGACCAAAATTAGTTTGAGAATCCCTTTGTTTGGGAAATCCATCCAATAGGAATGGGTGATACAAATAGAAACAAACCCAACCAACCAGCTTTTCCTTTCCCCATTTTCCATAAAAATGAAGTGGACAACCTCAAGAATATCCCTACTTTAGCCCTTCCTAAGTTTTATGGACTTGTCATAGAAGATCCTGATACCTTTTTGTTTGAGTTTTCCATACTCTGCAGGAGTTATGATTATACCACCGATGCCCATAGGCTTAAAATATTTCCTACCACTTTGAAAGAAGCTACATTAAGATGGTTCATAAGCTTAGGTAGAGATACTATGGAAACTTGGGAGGAAATGAAGACAAAGTTCCTTGAGAAATACAAGGAATATTACAGGGGCAGTGACATGAGAGGAGGTGACATTTTCAGGATGCAACAAAAGGAGGATGAGAGTCTAGAAGATTACATTTCAAGGTTTTTGTTTTGATTACATAAATCTCCACACCATACCCTCAATGAAGAATCACATAAGCATTTTTCTTAAGAGGAATCAATGAGAGTTGCATTGATGTCTTGGACCTGATAGTAGGAGGAGATATCACCCAAGTTCCTTTGGAAGACATCAAGAAAATATGCCAAAACTACTCTAGGGAAACTTCAAAGAAAGGGAGAGCTTACCAATCCTCTATGGGTAAGTCATCTATCAGTGGAGTCTCAAGAATGGAGATCACAAAATTGCTAGCATATTTCAAGCAAGAAATTATAAACAATCTAGCTACTCAACTGGATACATTTTAGGCCAAGAAGAAACAAGAGGAGGTAGAGGCAATGTTGGTAGAGTATTTCTGCCATTGTAGACAAAAGAAGAACTGCAGATGCAAGATGGTAGCTAATATTGAAAGCAAGCAAATTTCTCTCGAGTTCAATCCAATCCAGGTTGAAGAAGATCAAGTCTACTATGTTGCACAAAGGAAGCCCTGGGCTCCAAGACAAGGTATGCCACCCGATCCACTATCTTATGTTGGGCCATATTTCAATTCCTATTCATCTGGTAACCAATGGCAACCCCCATATCCATCCAGCTATGGAGGATGTCCACCACAACCTTGGGGTAACCCTCTAAATGCTTGGACCAATCATCAAAACTCTCCACCCCAGTGGCAACAACCTTAGAGGAATTGGAAACAATTTCAAGGGAATTGACATCCACCTCCAGGAAATTGGTAGTAAACAAATCAATGGAGGGGAGGACAACAATGGCCAACCCAGAAAAATAGTTATATGCAACCACCTTCTCAGCCCCAACAACCTGCTATAATGCCTCCACCTACAAATTCAAGCTCAAACCCACCTAAACCTACTCAACTACCAGCTCAACCCACACCCAATTCAAATAACAAACCACAACAACAACCTACATACTCTGTTGATTCAAATAAATTCCTTGCATATGCTGTGAGTGTAAGTGACATGCACTTGCATTTATGAACTACTTTTCCAGCCCCTTCCAAGCCAATTATCACTTAGCTTCCTATGGAAGAGGAAGAGGAACCTATGGATGATCCCATTAGGCCAAGTGCACCTAAAAATCCTGAACCAATCCTAGCCAAGTAGACTAATCAAGAACCACCATTTCCTCAGATATTGGAAGTTTCCAAGAAGAAGGAAGAAAAAGAGGATACAAATTTTGACATCCTAGATTAGCTGAAGCATATATGTGTCTAGATTCCTCTATTCTAGGCCATAAAGGATGTCCCAATCTATGACAAGGCAATCAAGGAAGCATGCCTCAAGAAGTTAGGCAAGAAAAAGAAAGACCCAACTATAGTTCATGTGGTGGGACAACTAGCTAACATAATGCTTGGAAAAGTGACTATCACCAAGTACAATGACCCAAGTAGTCCTGTGGTAGTAGTTGTTATAAACAAGATTCAAATTAAGAATTCTTTGATTGATTTAGGGGCAACAATCAATGTAATGACCAAGGACATCTTGCAGCAACTAAACATTGCAAGCATGAGATATACTCCTACTATCCTACAACATGTTGATAGTTCTACTGTTAAGCTTGATGGTATAGTGGAGGATCTTGTGGTAGTTTTAGACTCCTAGGAGTACCCAACAAACTTCATGTTTCTTTCTCCTAAAGCTACACTAGTCGGGTATCCCATTATTGTTGGAAGGCCATGGTTAGCAACTGGAAATGCATATATTGGATGCTAGTCAAGTGACATGACCATTTCAGATGGGAGGAGCACTAAGAGGTTTGTTCTTTATCCTCCTACTAAGCCATCTCATGATGAGGATGATCCCATATGGCCACATGTTGGTGAAGGGATCGAGGAAGTTAATTCTGTGGCATAACTTATGATGTTAGGCAGAAGCTCCTTCATACAACTTCAAGATGAGGATGAAGTGTTGACTAACATCATTCAAAATTATTGTGAAGTAGAAGAAACATTATCTTCTCATTCTGCTACTCCCGTCAAAACATTTCTTCCTTCTCTTCCCGCATCCACCATTCGTACAGATGTTCTTCCTATAGCCACTCTTCCTGTAGATGAAATTCGTACAGCAATAGGTATGAACCATACATTGCTTCCATATGAACTAAAGGTACCATGCGTTAATGAAGTAGCCATGATAGAGTTGACTACTCAAGTGCAGGTGTCAGATGGAAAGTATCTGAATGTTAATAGTAAACTGAGTGAAGAACATCAATTGTTATTGGAAAACTTATTGAGGACCCACTAGCATGCATTTGCATGGGATTATCATGATATGAAGGGATTGGACCCTAAAATTTGTACACACAAAATTTACATTGGAGATGATTGCACCCTAGTGAGGCAACCACAAAGAAGAATTAACCTTGCACTAAGAGAAATTATAAAAGGGGAATTACATAAATTGCTAGATGCAAGATTTATATACTCCATTTCAGATAGCTAGTGGGTGTCTCCATTAGTGATTGTGCCTAAGAAAGGATGGAAATGATGAGTTTGTGTTGATTATAGGGAAATTAATGCTGCCACCAAAAAGGACCATTTTCCCTTACCCTTCATAGATCAAGTTTTGGACACACTTGCATGAAATCAATACTTCTCTTTTCTAGATGGATTTAGTGACTACAACCAGATCCAAATTGCACCAGAGGACCAGGAGAAGACCACCTTTACTTGTCCATGGGGGACCTATGCCTACTCAGTACTCCCATTTGGCTTATGCAATGCACCTGCAACCTTTCAGAGGGCAGTCATTAGAATATTTTCAGACATTTCCCATGATTGCATGGAAATTTACATGGATGACTTTACCACTTATGGTGCTGATTTTAATCAAGCATTGGAAAATATCAACAGAGTCCTATAGAGATGTGAATACCAAAAATTTTCCTTAAATAGTGAAAAGTGCATCATGATGATGCAGGAAGGTGTAGTTCTTTGCCATTACATCTCCCACATAGGAATTCAAGTAGATCCTGCAAAGATTAAGGTGATCACAAATCTTCCCAAACCTGCAAAACAAAAGGATGTTAGGAGTTTCTTAGGCCATGCAGGATATTATTGGTGTTTCATCAAGGATTTCAACAAGATAGCAACACCATTATATACTCTTCTCACTAAAGATGGTGAATTCTAGTGGACTGAAGCTTGTGACAAGGCAATTTCTGACTTGAAGGTAGCTTTGACTCATGCTCCTATACTCAAAGGGCCTAATTGGGAGCTTACTTTCCACATCCATACTGATGCATCAACTTATGCTATAGGAATAGTCCTAGGATAGAAAGAAGGAGCTATTGAAAATTCCATTTATTTTGTTAGCAAGAATTTACAGGGAGCTAAATTCAATTATACAGTGATAGATGCTAGCAGTAATCTATGCCTTGAACAAATTCAAGTGTTACATAATAGGTTACCAAATATTTTTGCACACTGATCATGCAACCATTAAATATCTCATGAATAAACCTTTTATCACAGGTAGGATGGCAAGATGGTTATTGTTGATACCTCTTTTTTGCTGCAGTATCCATCTTCTTTTCACCTTTTTCCTTCACGCTATCCTCAAAGCATACTTTTGTAATATTTTCTCCATACTGTTCACCTGCATACACAACTATGAAAAAATTATTGCCTTTCTTCTTTGTAATTTCATCAAAAACTTTCCACACTATCTCAAACTTCAACCTCTGAGGTATAGACTACCTCACAATTGGTGATTTGTCTACACACAAATCACACACACACCACCACAAGTCCTAGCGCAAACTACCTCACATCGGCACTTTTGCATACACACTTAGGAACTCCTACTATAATACCACTGATGTAGAGAGTTAATACAAAACCCCCAAAAAAAAAATATTTTCTTAAAACATAAGAAATAATAAGAAATACTCGTTCAAACATTGCTGCAAATAAACACAAAAATCTGCTCTCTTCTTGCAACCAAATCACATACTTTAATTACAAATTCATTAGAATTGATTACATCAGTCCTCAAGGGACTCAAGGGCTAAAAAATGTCCCATTTAAACTCAAAAAATATAGAAAAATAATCTCAACAACAAAAAATAAATCTTCTCATACAATCTTCAAACCCCTCTCCTGCATTAACACACAAAACAATGGATTGCAAACTTGCAATCAACAACTACCAATGGAAGAAAACTATTGTAACTTAAATTTCATGACTTCAACCTGAAAAAACACTCAAAAAACCTTTCCTACAGAAGAGCCATGCCTTTCTTAAGTCTCTCCACCAAATCCCCCTAAGAAAAACTGCCCCCAAAAATTTTCCTTAAATTTTTTTTTTCTTGCTTTCCCCATTCTCCAAATTCTCCACCACTTCCTCATAGAATTAATTAAAAAATAATTTTCTTCCCTCTCTTCCTAGGTACACCATCTTCTCCATGGCTGCAAATTCAAACTTCTCAAAAATAATTAATGCACAATAAAATCCATTTAAACTGCCTGGCAAAAGATAGGAGTTGCTACTTTAATTCCCCACTTGCAATTTTAGAAAAAGTAAGAAAAGGAAAAAATCAAGTCATGGGAATCCACCTCCAGTCCCTACTTTTTAGGGATCAATATTTTGTTCTTTAAATCCCCACTCTTCATTTCTCAATGTCTCTTCTTGAAATTTGAACAATTAAATTTAATTGTTTTAGAATTTTCTTTTTGCTTTCCACCCCACAAGTCAATTTGTCAAAGTTGCACAAGAAATTTAATTGAAAAATTAAATTATTTGAAAATAAATAATTTTCCAAACCTCAACATGTAATCCAAGCCCAAAATTAATTTATTTCAAAATTCCAAAAATGCTTCCACAAAATTCACCTCAAGATTGCCATGGATGCTCCTACATCAGAATTGTTATGGAAATTTTATCTCCTAAGGCTCTCACATTATGAGCTAGTAATATAAATAACATTATGTAATTTTTATTTTATCTAACATCATGTTGTAAGTGGAATTACTCTGAGAGGGGGTGGGGGTGAATCATAGTAATATATTTAAAAAAATTATAACTTGAAATGCAGATTTAAACCCCTTTTAATCTTAAACAATGGTGACATTATAAGTGCAATGTAAACACAAAGTTTTGAATGACTATTTTTAATGATAACCAAATATAAAAAATCATATCAAAGAATATTATAAATTGTTCATATAGTACTGAATGAACAATTTTTGATGCTTTCTTTTGCACAAAACAACAGACTCACTTATGGCAGAGTTTCACACATTGAACATGAGCAAATGAATTATGATCTTGAAAACAACTTGAAATAGTGAAAAGTATCAGAGCATTGCATAAACAACTTTACAAATAATTGAAAGAAAGATTATGCAAGATAGACATAAACCACACAAAAGAGAGACACAAAAATTTCCGAGTCGAAAACCCTCTTGGGGTAGAAAAACCACTCCAAAATGCCTTGTAGGCTTAATTTCTAAAAATGTTTACAATACTTTCTGAGCACCAACTCAATGATAATGTGGAGCACCAACTCCTATAATAAACTGAATCACCCACGTCAGATTAGAAGCACCAACTTCATCAAAAACTAATAGTATTGCAACCTATTAGAACCTTATAACTGCAATGACTATCTACAGTTACAAAATTACAATAGGATATAAGATGATTTTTCAATAATGCCCAACTCAAAATAATCTCTGTAAAACAAATAGAGATGAAAATAAGATAAACCCTCTTTTCTTCTTTACAGAATGATATCATAGTAATAATCTCTCTTTTTCAACAATATACTATTCAGTTTATAACTTCTCTCTTTTCATCACTGAATCATGGCTTTTTGCGATGTATTTATACAATGCACAAAAACAATTATTCCTTTTCAAAAAACCCGTAACACAATAACAAGGGTTTGTATAAACAATGTTGCTAAATCATGATACCCATAATGGGTTTTTGAAAAACCACTAATATGTTGATGAATGCCAATGAAACCCTTGAGTATAAACTCAAGTTGATGAAAAACTAAGATTAATCTTTAACAAATTTACTAATCTTCAACAAATTTCTTAACCACAAAATCAGTTGCTTAAAACCGATGCAAGATTTTCCAGATTGAGAACCAAATACCTGTCATGGCAGCCAAAATATTACCAATTGATTGTGCAACTTCTTAATAACGGTCTCACTGAAGCTCATCCAACATTCTGCTTCAAAACTAGCTACAAACTGTAGCTTTCTATTCTCCATGGCGGTGCTGTGACTTCTTCAGATCAAAAAACAAACAAAATGACTTTTCCCTAACTCCTTTGCAAAGACTATTGAGTGCCTTTTCACTTTTTGATAATGTTTGAAGTCCGAAGGGACTTTAATCAAATAACCATAATCACTTAAAGTTTGACATCATTAATGAAACATAATAATGGCTTTAAGTTCACTGTCAAAGAACCAACAATGTTACAAACAAAACAAATGATAACTGTCATTGACACAAGTGATAACTAATGTTACTGTTGCTTGAAAAATTCAACTTCCTTGTGATGTGGTCGATACAATATGCTTTATAATGTATGCTCGATGTAATATGAAGTGAAGCCCAATACAAGTGATCACCGAATAAACTTTATTCTGAGTCAAAGATCCTCAAAATGTTGACTTAGAATATGGAAAATGATGTTTTCCAAGAGTTATAACCAAGTAACTTTTCACAAAGTCAAACACAATATCACCACTAAAGCATGCTTAGGGAAACTCGATAGGGTTTAGTTCTTTTTTAGATACTGACTCCATAATACCAATCAATGATAAAGACCAATATCACAAGCACCGAAATAAAACTTTTACCTTAGCTTTTTCACAAGAGCTTTTAACCTTTAGATCCCAATTTCTTTGTTGAGGAAAAAATCTCATATCACTTTAGTGCCCGATACCATGTATGGTGTAAAATATCCTCACCATAGGACATATCAACCTTGAAGTCCTTCAAAAGAAAACATATACCAAAGTAATATAATAACATACTGGCTGCCTGAATTCGAATGCTTCAACCAAGGTGATTGCTAATAGAGCAATGTATACACTATGGACCAGATTTCATGATAATTTACAAAGATACCATCCATGGTCAATAAAAATGCAAAGAGACACGATATCAAAGTGACCTCTTTTCTCTTAGCCAACCATCAACCTGGTAAAATAATAATGAAGCCAAAAATAAACTAAAAAAGATCAACTGAAATAATAAACCTGCTGAATATACTTGAACTTGAACACCAAGAACATGAACAACCTGAAGCATAAAGATACTAGGACCTATCAAGATAATAATGACATATATTGAAAGTAAATGCATGCCCTGTCACAATGAACACCATGTCAAATATCAGTACCAATATGCAAAAATTGAAACTTGAAAGTGTATGCCATGAACCATGTGAACCAACTGTAACATGTAACTGCAAATCATATATCAATCTTCATCCTGTCAACATCCATCAAGCATGTCAAACATTGTAAGCATCCACATGTATCAAAGATACATGATACATAGCATTCAAAGACAAATTGAGCATTGAGATAATCACCAATACAACTAAAATACTGAAAAGACCACTGAAGATATCATCAGGTGTAAACCAAGATGACAATCAATGTAACCAAGCCATTTTGAAATGTTTTGACATCAAGGACAAATGTCACAAAGAGAAATTCAACACATCACTTAGTGTAAATAAATGATATTTATTTATTTATTTATTTAGGCCAGTAATAAGATTTTATTTTATTAAAAGGTAAAGTCAAAATACATCATCTTCTTGTTTTTCATGAAACCCATCTACCACCCAAAAATCACCTACAAATAAAACCAGTATCACAACATTAACTTAAATCTATACCAACCACATTGCAATTGAATGCAACCAACCACTACATCTCACGCAGGGTTTAACCCCCAAAATGCACCAAAATTAAGCACATGATAATCGAAAGTTTCATTAAACAGAGATAAAAGAGCTAAAAAGATCAGGCCAAGCTACCCGGGATTACACCACCCTCTAACGTACTCTTCTTCTTCTTCTTTCAAGGATGAAGTTCCTTTCATTCTAGATGTTCAACTTCAACTTGGGCCTAATCAATCACTGCTTCTATTGCCATCAACTCCAAAAAAAGCTTCAAAGCTTCCCATCCACACTTGGCATCCTCTCTCCAGCGAGATTTGAGACTCCCTTCTGGTCACCTCACAAACAGAATACATTTCTTGACCTCTTTGATTTCATCACTCTCAATCCCTTCACAAATATCTAGAACATCACCCAGGATGGCCTAATCTAGGATTGAATCCATGCCCTCTAGGAAGTCTCTGTGAACAATGGCTTCCATTACTGCCTTCACCATTTTCACTGTCTCCCCTAAATCCATACCCCATGCCATAATAAGAGAGTAAACATCCAAGTTGGTATGATAGTTGTGCCTTAGATCCCCAAACCCTTTGCCCAAAATTAATTGCATTCACTACACCAACCTTTCATCACTGTATAAAAACATTCCTTTTAACCTCATGTCTGAAACTTCACCAAAAAATGGAAAAAGTTGTCACTTCGAAAGGAGTGATAAATTTTCTTCCATTGTAAGTCTGTAACTCTAGAGACGACACCCAAAAACAAACCGTTTCACTACTTCTTCTCCACCACAAAAATCAAAGGAAGCATCGAGAGTGAGTTTAATCAAAACTAACTCTCCACACTTGGCCATTAATGCAGAGCATATGCTCAACAACACCGCCCAATTTCACAACATTCCTTCATACTCTTTGAAAACTACAATCATTCATTATCATTAACTACTATGTGAAGCTAAAAAAATTATTGATTAACTTCTATACTATTGTATATATGGTTTAATTGCATTAATAAGTGAAGCTAAAAAAATTATTGAGAGGTACCAATTATGATATTTATTTTTTGATACGTAATATTTTTTTATTAATTAAAAAAGGAAACATACAATCCATCTGCTATGTAGGAAATTTCATTATTTCAACCCAAAACTAGAAGCTACCATAATGCCCCCACCTAGAACACAGAATTTAACCATAGATTTTTTTTTTAAATTGGTAGAGCCATAGCCTAACCCAAAAAACCCTAATCCCTCATAACCCCTATACCCTCTACCCTATACATTGGACCCTCAACCCTAATACCTCAACCATATATGTACCCTCAACCCCTATACCCTCTACTGACCTATACAATATTGGATCCTCAACCCTAGTAATACCTGAACCATATACCCTCAACCCTCAAATCTCTACCCTCAACCTTAAACCCTCAAGCCTTGACCCTTAAACACTCTACCCTTTGATCTACCCTATACATTAAACCCTCAACCCTCAATTCTCAACCCTCAACCCTTAATCCCTCAACACTCAACCCTTAAACCCTAAACCCTCAACCCCTATACCCTCTACACTCTACATTGAAACCTCAACCATAATCAACCTTCAACCATATTATACCATGAAATGTCCTAGCTATACCCTAAACCCTCTACCATCAACCATTAACATCCCTCAACCCTAAACCCTTAAACCCTATACCGACCTTAAACCTTCTACCCTCTTATACCATCAACTCTATTACCTCAACCCTATAACCTCAACCCAATACCCTAAACCCTAAACTGTTAAACCCTCTATGTCCCTCTACCCTCAACCCAATACCCTAGTCTTATACCCTCGACCCTAATCCCTCAACCCTAGTAATCCATCAACCTTTAAACCCTTAAAACCCAAGTAAATTACTCTCTACCCTAATCTCTCAACCCTCAACCCTTAATCCCTCAACCCTTAATCCCTCGACCCTCGACCCTCTACCCTCAACCCTCTGCAAGTACCTTTAAACCCTAATCCCTCTACCCCTATACCCTCTACCCTATACATTGGACCCTCAACCCTAATCTTTGAACCATACACCCTCAACCCTCAACCCTTAAATTCTAAAGTACCCTTACACCCTGTACCCTGTACCCTGTACCCTATATATACATATATTGGACCCTAAACCCTAATCCTTGAACCATATACCCTAATCCCTCAACCCTAATCCATCAACCCTAGTTAAAACCTTAAACCCAATTACTAAACTCTCTACCCTAATCCGTCAACCCTTAAACCTTAATCCCTCAACCCTTAATTAACCCTCTACCCTCTACCCTCAACCCTAGTTAAACCCTAATACCTCAACCGCTATACCCTCTACCCTATACATTGAACCCTCAAACCTAATCCCTCAACTTGCATATACCCTCAATCCTATACCCTCAACCTTGAACCCTCTACCTTCTACCCTTTGATCTACCCTGTACATTAAACCCTCAACCTTCAATTCTCAACCCTCAACCCTTAATCCCTTAGCCCTCAAACATTAAACCCTAAACCCTCAATCCCTATACCCTCTACCCTCTACATTGGAACCTCAACCCTAATCAACTTTCAACCATATTATACCCTCAACCATCTACCCTAAACCCTAAACCCTTAACCCTAAACTGTCCTTAAAACTTCTACCCTCTTATACCTTAAACCCTAAACTGACGCTAAACCCTCTACGTCCCTCTACCCTCAACCCAATACCCTATAGTTATACCCTCAACCCTAATCCCTCAACCATTAAAACCAAGTAAATTACTCTCTACCCTAATCCCTCAACCCTCAACCCTTAATCCCTCAACCCTTAAACCCTCGACCCTCTACCTTCTACCCTCAACCCCTATACCCTCTATCCTATACATTGGACCCTCAACCCTAATCCTTGAACCATATAACCTCAACCCTCTACTCTCAACCTTAAACCCTCAAACCTTAACTCTTAAACCCTAAATTACCCTTACACCCTCTACCCTCTACCCTCTACCCTATATATATTGGACCCTAAATTACCCTAATCCTTGAACCCTATACCCTCTAATGTCGACCCTAATACCTCAACCCTAATCCCTCAACCCTAATCAAATCCTTAAACAAAATCACTAAAATCTCTACCCTAATCCCTCAACCCTCAAACCTTAATCCCTCAACCCTTAATTAACCCTCTACCCTCAACCCTAGTCAAACCCTGATCTCTCAACCCCTATACCCTCTACCCTATACATTGGACCCTCAGCGTACCATATACGTACCCTCAACCCATATAGTACCCTCTACCCTATACATGATTGGACCCTCAACCCTAGTAATCCCTCAATCATATACCCTCAACCCTCTACCCTCAACCTTAAACCCTCAAGTCTCAACCCTTAAACCATCCACCCTCTACCCTTTGATCTACCATATACATTAAACCATAAACCCACAATTTTAAACCCTCAATCCTTAATCCCTCAACCCTCAACCCTTAAACCCTAAACCCTAAACCCCTATACCCTCTACCCTCTACATTGGAACCTCGAACCTAATCAATCTTCAACCATATACCCTCAAACGTCCTAGATAGTATACCCTAAACCCTCTACCCTCAACCCTTAACATCCCTCATCCCTAAACCCTTAAACCCTAAACCGACCTTAAACCTTGTACCCACTACCCTAAACCCTAATCCCTAAACTAGCCTATACCTTCAACCCAATACCATAAACCCTAAACCGTTAAACCCTTTATGTCCCTCGACCCTCAACCGGCCAATACTCTCTTATACCCTGACCCTAATCCCTCAACCCTTAAACCCTTAATACTCTCTACCCTAATCCCTCAACCCTTAAACCCTCTAACCTCTACCCTCAACCCTCAAATACCCTTAAACCCTTATCCCTGAACCCCTATACCCTCTACCCTTTACATTGGACCCTCAACCCTAATCCTTGAACCACCCTTACTCTCTACCCTCAACCTTAAACACTCAACCCTCAACCCTTAAACCCTAAAACCTTACAGCCTCTACCAGCTCTACCCTCTACCCTAGTATACATTAAATTTCACTCAACCCTCAATTCTCAATCCTCAACCCTTAATCAATCCCTCCCTCTCTACCTAATCCCTCAACCCTATACCCTCAAACCAATAACCTAAACCCTAAAGCGTTAAACCCTCTATGTCCCTCCACCCTCAACATCCCAATACCCTCTACCCTAGTCAACCCTAGTAATCCCTGAACCCTAAACCCTTAACCCTTAAACCCTTAAACCCAAGTAAACTCTCTACCCTAATCCCTCAACCCTCAACCCTTAACCCTTAATCCCTTAAGCCTTAAACCTTCAAGTACCCTCTACCCTCTACCCTCAAACCTCAAGTACCCTTAAACCCTAATCCCTCAACCCCTATACCATCTACCCTATACATTGGACCCTCAACCCTAATCCTTGAACCATATACCCTCAACCCTCTACCCTCAACCTTAAACCCTAAACCTTCAACCCTTAAACCATTAAACCCTAAACCATTACACCCTCTACCCTCTACCCTCTACCCTATACATTAAACTACCCTTAACCCTCAATTCTCAACCCTCAAACCTCAATTCTCAACCCTCAACCCTTAATCCCCCAATCCTCAACCCTTAATTTGCACAAAGTACTATGGTAAAGGAAAAATTTGCTTTGTTTATGATTATTTGGAGGAATGAATGGGTATATAAAAAGGGAATACTGGTGATAGTATGGATCTTTTCACACAAATTGTTGTATTTCATGTTAAATATAATGAAAAATCAAAGGAAATAGATCTTTTGATGCAAGTGAAATCTAGGCAAGCAATTGAAGGCTAGTGAATATTAGGGAAGGATTTTTTGTTGTAACACCCTTAATCCCTACTAGATCAAAACAATTAGGTGCTAAATTATGTGCTAAATTAAATGCTAAAATAGGCTCTAAAGCAGGTGCAAAAAAAGGCATTACATCAGCTGCTAATATGGGTGCTAACATAGACGCTAATCTAGTTGCTAATTTAGGCACTAATTTGGGGATTATCGTAGGTGTCATTTTTGGTGCTAATCTTGGCATTAATCTAGGCATTAATATGGGCACTATACTAGGAATTAATAGCAATGCTAATCTTGGTGCTAATTTCGGCTCTAATTTGCACCTGAATTAGCACTTGCTTGTTCTGGTTGGCACAAAAAATGCCAAAAAATAGCGCCATCCCAAAAAATGGTATAGAATTTTCCTAGAAAATGGAGAAACATACACTAAAATAGTGGGTGGAAGCAAAAATAAATAAAAAATGGGATCTTATCACAGGGATTTGTTGTAGTGTGCGCATTCCTAGAAGTTCCATGAGAGAGAATTTGATCAAAGAGAAGCATAGTGATGAATTTTCAGGACACTTTGGTTGGGATAAGACCATTTCCATTATTGATGAACATTATTATTGGCCATAGTTACAACAAGATGTGAAGAAGTTTTTACAAAACTATAGAATATGTCAAATGACAAAAGGAGCAAGTCAGAATACATGATTATACCAGCCATTACCTATACTAGAAAGGCCATGGGGAGATATCAACATGGACTTTGTTCTTGGTTTTCCAAGGACGCAGTGTGGTCATGACTCTATATTTGTGTTGGTGGACAGATTCTCGAAGATGGAAAACTTCATTTTGTGTCATAAGACCAGTGATGTTCATGTTACAAAATTATTCTTTAAGGAGGTGGTAAGACTACATGGTCTACCCAAGAGCATAGTGTCAGACCGAGATACCAAGTTTGTTGGGTATTTCTGGAGGACATTGTAGAAGTTAAAAAATGATGTGAAATTTAGCTCAACACATCATCCGTAGAAAGATGGACAAATGAAGTCAGTGAATAGGAGTTTGGGTAACTTGCTAAGGTGCTTAGTAGGAGACAGACCCAAGGGATGGGATATGATTTTACCCCAAGTGGAATTTTCTTACAACAATTCTATCAATAGGAGTACTGGTAGATCACCATTCCAAAATGTGTATAGGAGTAGTCTAAGAACTACTACTAAATTGAGGAAGATGGATAAGGAAGGGAAGCATAGTGCTGAAGCTGAGGATTTTGTTGAACATATGAAGAATGTGCATAGAGAAGTCAAGGAGCATATTACTAAGATGTATATACAGTACCAGGTAAAGGAAGATTAGAAAAGAAGGAATAAGGAGTTTGTTGTTGGAGATAAAGTCATGGTTCATTTGTGGAAGGAAAGGTTTCCAGTTGGTACATACAATAAGTTGGAGATGAAGAAGTTTGGACCATGTAATATTTTGAAGAAACCTGACTCAGGAAATGTATACGAGGTGGATTTTCCAAGTGGGATTCATGTCTCACCTGTATTTAACATCTTAGATCTGACTGAGTATCATGAAGGTGATAAGGAGCATGAGTTGTTAGAGGTACAATAGAGTGTTCCAATAGTAGCCATGGAGGAAGAAGAAGTCAAAGAGATCTTGGATAGTCATGTGGGAAGGAGTAGTAAGAATAGGTAGTACAATGAATACCTCGTAAAGTGGAAAGGAAGGCCAATAGAAGATTCAAATTGGTTTTCCAAGTAAAAGGTTAGCCATCTTGGTTTTCCCCTAACTCTCGAAAAGTGATAGAGTTACTTTCAAACTACCTCGGGTGTTTGATGTAGGAGCATCCAGGGTGAAGATAAATCTTGCATCACTCAAATTCTGTGTTTTTTTGATCAAATAAGGGATGACATGGCCTATCAGTAATACCTTGACATATCAGTGTGAATTTCCTACAAGTTACAATGACATAATGATGACAATAGTGAGTGAGCAGTGCATGGAGTTATATTGTCCAGGAATGATTACTTATCGATAGGAAAATATCTAGTGTCCTAGCGATGGGCTGATATCCCTTATGAGTGGTGGTATGTATATCATTAACAAGAGTGAGCTTCATCAACGAGATGCTAACTTAGGTCTTCCTGATGGACTGATGACCATCTATCAGTGGGAAACTTGCATATCGGTAAGAGTCTAATGTGAGTCCCTCTGACAACCCGACGTTCATAAGGAAGTTAACAAATGACATCGGGAGGACTTGGGTGTATCAGTAGGATGGGGAAGTGAGTCCTAGTGATAGAATGATAATGCATGCATCAGAGTGACTATAGGCTATCGATGAGAAATGATAATGAGTCTTAGTGATGGGGTGATGGAAGGTTGGGTGACATGTGGGACTCGACATGATGGTGATGTGTATAGACCAATGGTGATTGATGAATGGTCATGCGATTCACATCCTTGTTGTGAATTGCATGGTGACAGGGTGGAATCATATCATGATAACGTGTTGATCGGCATGATAGACCTTCATTGGCAGGACTCTTAAGATGGTCCCAATGATACAATGATAAGGAGGCGATGACAAAGGATGACTGAATGATGAGCTAGAAAACCTAGTGGTGGCACATAACATGTTGGTATTCATCGATTCACATTGTTGTTGCTAATCAACTAGGGAAAAATGGATTTATAGGCATGTAATGAATGACTAAAAGATGACTTACTAGGAATGAATGGGAACATAGTCACAAATGTCTATTTACCAACCTAGAGAATTAAAATTCTACGAAAGTTGAAAGAAGAAAATAAATTAGAGGTAGTATGAGGGTATCTCACAACGTGATAGTGAAGCTTGATGTTGAACTCAAATTTTCTAAATGGTAGATGCATGTCAAAAGCCACCCATGAGATGGCATGTAACTCTGTAACTTTAGTCCAATAATAAAGATAATATTTGTTGTGCAAATTTTTTTGTTTATGTTGTTCCAACTTGTAAGGGGAGTCCCCTTCACCAAAGGTATTTTATGATTCTTTTTGATGATTATTCTAGAATGACTTGGATTACCTTTTTTGAAAGAAAAATAAAAATCTTTTGAGAAGCTTAAAGAATTTAAGGCTATGGTTGAGAATGAAACCAAAAGAGTAATCGGGTGCTTGAGATCAGATAGAGGTGAATAATTTACTTATGATAGGTATGATGAATTCTATGAGTTGAATGGGATCCAAAGACAATATTCTACTCCTAGAACTTCACAACAAAATGGAGTAGCTGAGAGGAAGAACTGAATTGCATAGGAGATAGCTAGAACAATGTTAAGTCAAGAAAAGTTGTTAGATATGTATTGTAGATAAGAAGTTTAGACCATAGTTTATATTTTGAACATAGCTCAAATCAGAACAAAGATTTCCAAAACACCATATGAACTGTAGAAAGGAAGACTGGCTTCAATCAAACATCTCAAAATATTTGAAAGAAAATGCTACATCAAGAGGTATGAAGAAAATTTGGGTAAGTTTGATTCTAGATCTAATGAAGGTTTTTTTTGGTTATTTTATGAAAATCTAGGAATATAGATGTTATAACAAAAGGTTGAAAAGGTTTGTGGAAAGATCTAATCCACAGTAGTGATGAAGGCTTAGAAAATGACTCTGAGAACACAAGTATAAAGACTTCGGCCAGGTATGTTCAAAAGAATCATTCTAAAGATCAAATTATAGGAGATAAAGATAGTGGAGTCTAGACACAGAGATGAATTGAGAAAGAAAATGAACAAGTAAATTTTTATTATTATCAAAAATTGAACCAAGTTCTTATACAAAGGCAAGAAAAGAGAAAGGTTGGGTAGATGCTATGGAAGAAGAGTTAACTCAAATAAATAAAAATGAAACTTGGGAGCTGGTTTTGATACCTAGAGACAAAAATTTCATTGGTACCAAATGAGTCTTTAGAAATAAGTTAAATGAAGATGTAAAAGTAATCTGGAACAAGGCCAAACTTGTATGCAAAAGATATGCTCAAGTTGAGGGAATCGATTTTGAGGATATATTTTCTCCGATAGCAAGGTTAGAAGCAATCATAATGTTTTTGGATTTATCAACATTCAAGAATTTCAAGGTATATCAAATGGATGTCAAAACTGCATTTTTGAATGGAGAATTAGAAGAGAAGTCTATATTGAACAACCAGAAGGATCCAATGTTTAGATAAACTAAATTTTATGTGTAGATTGAAGAAGGCTCTTTATGGACTCAAAAAAGCTCCTAGAGCATGGTATTCTAGATTGGATAAATATCTTCAACAAAGAATTTTCAAGAGAGGTAGCACAAATAACAACTTATGTATAAAAATAAAAGCTAATCAATGATTGATTGTTTTTTATTAATGTAAAACAAGTTCTTAAGGGGCTCTAAAACCTTGTACAAAAGAAATGGTAGCAAAGATAAAGCAGTTGAGCTGCCCCACCAACACCAAAACCAAGCTAATTAAATAACAATCAACACACTATCAACAAAAAACAATCAAAGACATGACGAACAAAACAAGAGAGGACAAAAAAAGCAGTGACTATAGAAGTTCCTTGAACATCCTAGTTGCTTCTAGATCCTTAGATATCACCTTATTGTGTATTTCCATGATCTCTTCAACATCTTTCCTCAACACCACCTTGTTATTTTTTGTTTTTCTCTATGTACGTACACTTGACCCAGTTCCCAAGTCAACAGCCTACATACCCTTCTCGATGTCATCAAACCCATCCTAGTTCACCAACTCATTAAACATGGATTTACTAGTCCATTCCCTAGATTTTTTGTTTAGGAACACCAAACCTTTAGTAGAGGACTCAAGCTTCTCCTTGTTGAGATTAATCAGAGCATTGAGATCTTTACACATATGTAGGGAATTCCTCTCCATAGTGGAAATCCTAGGACCATGATCTCTCTTCAAATTAGCCACATCCTCCACCATAGGGCTGAGGTTGGAATTCAATTATTTTACCATACTAAAGATAGAGTCCTTCTCCCTTAAGCTTCTTAGGGTAGATATATTGTAGCGAGAAATTGTGTCATACTTGCCATGGAGGTCTTGGACCTCTTGAACTAGCCACATAAGCAGATTAAAAAAGATATCTTCCCCTTCCTTGACCAACCCAAAATCTATGAAAATTCCATCGCACCCAAATACAAACCCCTCCCTTGATGGGAGCTCATGGGAGGGTCTTCATCCTGGAATCCCTTGGGTGGATCAATCTTTTCTTTGCCTTTGTATTTAGATACTGACATAGCAGGAGAATCCTCCAAATCCATAACACTATTCACCTTCCCCACAACTGGGACCTCCCACCACCACCAGAATCCTGAATATTCTCCTCATTCACAAAATCTACCACCTCACCAACCTTATTAAGCCCAATTCCCTCCTACATATTTTCCACCAGTTTATGGGAACACACTAGCCCCTGTTTCAAAGTCTTCCTTCTACTTGCTTTACCATCCACAACCTCCTCCTTGCAAGTAACCTAAATTTTACATTTCACACATGAGAAAGAGGGCTTAGCCTTTTTAAAATATTTTGTTACCCCCATTAGATGGGGTATAATCTAGGTCCATGTGGTAACCATCCAACCATGTAGATGATTCATCCTCAATTTTTGTACCAACATCATCTTCCACCTCCTCAATCTGGCATTTCCCACTCAACTTCTCATTCTTCTTAGACTTAATAGGATTAATAGGAACATGGGACTCAATAACAAAATTATCTTTTATATGTTCCACTATCAACAACATCAAACCCTCATGTAAGAATTGATTTCTAGGATTCCTTCTGAAGTCTACAATCCCATCTTCCAAAGACAATAGAAGATAGAAAGGGAAATAAACAAGCTTACCATGATGGAAATGATTAAGCAACACAAAGTGGTGCCCATACAAAGCCGTGAACCTCTCGTCCAAGGTAAATTAATGTATCAATGACATGGAAACCTCACCCAAAATATGATTGATTTTGGTGTGATCATAACCCCCACATTGGAGTCTCACCATTTTTTCCTTCTCCTTGTCTCGTAGGAAGATCATTCTGGCAACTCCAGACATGGATTTCTCTCTATAAAATTTCCTTCCTTGAATCAGCATCCCTGTTACTTCCATGATAAAATCCTCATTAATAGTGATGTCCATACCAAACAAACATAGCACTGGACCATGCCAAGCATCGACAAACTCTTGTGAGACATTTGACTCAAACCCATGTAATTTCTCCATGAATGGGGTAACCCCTCCCTTCTGTAAAATTTTCCACACATTGACATTTTCTTTGGTCTCATCACATGAGAATGGCTATGTTCTACACCTATCCCCACCCATCTTCAATGGAAAAAAATTCATAGGAGAGAGACCACACATAAAATAAATGCAAATAAGCAATAGGGCTGAAGATAAAATTACACCTAGAAAGCCTGTGGGCATTCCTTTTGAGGTACAAAGAAAAATAATCACCAAAATCCTCCTGCACATACAACTCATACTCCCATAATTACCGATGAGCACCACCAATGTCAAGTGTCTTATCATCATGAAATGATAATAATTAACATGCCAACCCTTGAAAACACCTGAAGATATGACCCCCTCCAAAAAATTAGAAGCTATCATTATTAAGCAAGATATAAGCTTCACCAATAGGCTATCATTAACCTCCCATGATCTAGCTAATGCCACACCAAGATTCATCAAAAAATACGCCACCCCATTTTCCTCATGAAAGGCATGGAAATTATAAACCTCATCAAAATCATTCAACATAGAGAGGGCGTCCATAATAAATCTTTCAATTGACCAAGGAGGGGAAATTTTCCTAAGGAAATTAATAATATTCAATGAGTCCTCTTCAACCCAAATTTTGGAAATCCCCTTCTCCCTATCTAGCTTAATACCATGATAGGTCGCCGCTGCTTGAACATAATGGTTTATCTGGATTCCCAAAGGGAGTGCCAAATCAATTATTGATTGATGTTATTTATTTTGATGACATTATCTTTGGTGATAGTAGTGATGCTATGTGTAAAGGGTTCTACGATGTAATGTAGAATTAGTTTGAAATGTCAATGCGTAGTGAGCTATCTTTATTTCTTGGTTTAAAAATATCTCAATTAGAAAAAGGTATATTAATTTCTCAAAACAAGTCAATAAAAGAGATATTGAGAAAGTTTAAAATGGAAGAATGCAAATTGGTAAGTACACCTATGGTTACTGGGTGCAAATTGAGTAAGCATGATAAATTTTCTCTAGAAAATCAGACATTGTATAGGTCAATGATTAATAGTTTGCGACATGTAACTACATCTAGAACATAAATAATGCAAGTAGTAGGGATGGTAGCTAGATTTTAGGCAGTGCCTAAGGAAACTCATGCCAAGACACTAAAGAAGATATTTAGATATTTGAAGGCTATAATAGATTTTGGCTTGTGGTATCCTAAGAGTGAAAACTCCCCATTAAATTCATACATAGATGCATATTGGGATAGAAGCATAGATGACTGAAAGAGTAAAAGTGGTGGAGATTTCTTTCTTGGTGACAGTCATATATCTTGGTTAATCATGAAGGAAGATTTAATATATTTATCTATAGTGGAAGTAGAGTACATAGAAGCAGCTTCAGGTTGCACAGTTTAGGTATTATGGATGAAGCAAAACCTGAAGGAGATGAAAATAGAGCTTGATTAACCCATTTCCATTCTTTGTGACAATACTGCTACTATAAATATTCTAAGAATTCGGTAATGCATTCAAGGACAAAGCATATTGCAATTAAGTATCATTTTTTGAGAGAGAAGTTTGTAGATAAAGAAGTGAAGTTGGAGTATGTTGAGACTAATGAGCAAATATAAATCATTTTCATAAAACATCTTCCCAAGGATACTTTTGAGTATCTTCGACAAAAATTGGGAGTGGTTTCTCCCTCCTCTTTAATCGAGAGGAAGTACAGGTTGAGGGGGAGTATTGACTCCCTGCTGCAAGCATGCTTGGTGGCCTTGCACAATGCTTATTAGACAAGAAATGTCACAGGGAGAGAGAGAAGATCAAAATGAAGGGAGGAAAGAATCCAAAGAGATTCTAATTATTGTGACTCTCAGTTTTTATCCTTTCCCATTCATGTAGAAGAGGGAGAAAGGAATACAAAATGCTATATACTTCAAAAGCTCAGGAACTCTAGTTTGTATCTCATAGGGGGATTTCCAGATTAAGGTGTTGATGTGCTAACAACATTTTTTGTTTTCCATTAATAACAAAGGGGGAGATTTTTGAACATATGTTGTCATCGATGTCAAAGGAGTAATGCTAGTAGATTGGTAAAAATTAAATGTAATCATTACTGCCTTGTTCGATATTTTTAAATTATGGTGTATTATTGTCATGATCATGTCATGTTAGAGATTTTGAGAACAATGTGCTAGTGTGATCTACACTATGTAGAAGACTACATGTATTATTCTTGAAATATCAATTTCGTATCTATTCCAGTTGCTAAAAATAGTCTAGAAGTGTTTGCAAAAGTATTATGTGGATTGTTACTCATGCACTGTATTAGACTGTAAAAGTATTTTTTTTTTCATTCTATCATAGTTGAATGATGTTCCCTCTAGTTTGGACCTAAATTAATGTTATTCATGTAGTATTAGATTCCAGAGTTTTAGAGGTTGAGCTTCAACAAAAATAAAGATAGATGTAACATAGTATTATTTGTGTTGAATAGCTAACAGTGATAATTTTTGAGTGTTTGCACTAGAGAAGGGAAGCATGCACCAGCTAGAGTAAGTGTGTGAAGATAAAATAGGTCTAGGTTAAGTTCTCTAAAGGAAGTGCATAACATTATCTATTATTGGCGGTGACAAATTTGATTTAGGACTAACCCACTACACTTTTCATATCAATTTGAATTTAGGTCCACCCTTAGCCAACCTGGCTAATTGTGGATGTTGTTAAGAGGTTCTTAGCCGATATGAAATATTGTTAATGTATTGGAATGCATATATTTATGTCTATTCAATGACTAATCATAATAATATGTATGAGTAAGTGTGAATTCTAGTGATGTAATGGGAGTTGTATCCCAATCATTATGCACCATTATTAGATCATATGCTATGTAGGAGAGTATCTGAAGGTAGACCAGACCAAGTGTAAGCTATGCAATCAACAATGAAGATCCGTAAATCATCTTTGTAATCCAATAGAAATGGTTTCTTTCCTATTGAGCTGGTGCTCAAATCTGTATGTTGGGGACTGGTGTCTCCAGTAGGTTGGCACCTACATAGTCTGGGACTAGTGTCTCTAGTAGTTATTCATTATTTCTATGAGGTTAGATTTGGAAAATAGCTCAATCTCTTCTCACCATTGTTTTCCCATTCTAAGTTTCCATGTATATTTGGTGTTCATTGTGTGAACGTGGGCTTGATTATTGCTTCTTTCCTTGGTTCATGTCTGGAGAATTTATTAATAGTAACTCACGTTGAATTAAATATTTTTAAATAGTTTTAAATATACTAATTCACCCCTCTCAGTATATTGTGTTCCCTTCATAGTTCACCTAAACAAGTTAGCATATTAGTTCAAAATGATTAATCAATGTATTACAAAATAACTATATCTATTTATGCTCTTAACCCCTAAAATTTGTTAAGACAACACTAGTTGTAATAGAACTTGTAGACATCTAAATTTGACCACTTCCATATGGTCAAAGATGCCTCCTTAACCATCCCTTTGCTCATCCACTTCATCCTCTTTGTTGGTATTAATTAAATCATTCATTTAATTACTATTTTGTATCCTACATAAGGTTTCCAAAGTATTTAATTTAATAAATACTTTTTCCCTTTTTCCTCTCTAAATTAAATAAATATATCACTTTATTTAATTTAGTCATATTAACTCTTGGAATTTTAAATTTATTTTTAATTCCTCACTCCCCCTCTCATTGTCACATCCTCCAACTTTTTCATTTTGGTCTCTAATCCCTCTTAACCAGAATAATTAATTTATGGTTAAGATGTGCACACCCCTAATCATCATTAGGGTCACATCCTCCATAATTTCCCACTTGCCTCTAATATGCTATTAATCTATTTAATTAGGTACTTGCACAACCTTAATCACTTAATTAGGTCAACCTAATCCCCATGTAATTTATGGAATGTGTCCTAAGTCAACCTTATTAAAGGCTTTCTCCTTTTGGAGAAGGCACTCCATTCCCCATGTGAATTTTTAATTTACATTTAATCCCCCAATGCATTCCAAGGAATTTAAAATTCCTTCTCTCATCCCCATGTGGATATTTAAGGAATTTTTAATTCCTCACATGTCCTCTCACCCATATGGGGACAAGGACCTCCTTTATGAGGAGATCTTGTCCCAATCCCAAGGTACTATGTACTACCTCCATGTCATGTACTCTCCTTCCAACTCATGTACACATCATCTTTTTTAAGCCACTTCACATGCCACATGTCAAGATGTGAGGGCTTGTGAGTTCTCAACTCACCATAGCCCTACATCTTGGCCTTGTTGGTTTAATCTCAAGCATCCATTTCTCTAGAGAATCCAAAATTCTCTATAAATACCCCCTCTTTTCTCTCATTTGGGAGAGATCATTTATGCTAGCCAAACTCTTACAAAATTTTCTCTTGAGCCATACTTAGCCAAATTATTGCATTTGCATCCATTTTCACCTATTTTCCATCCCCATTGCATCTCACAAATTGCATCTTTTTCCATCAAAGAAGCATACAACATCAAATATCGAAGGGCCAACCAAAGGATCGATTCGATACAAGGTGAATCAACTTCATTTGTTATCTAAAGTGCTTTGTTTTTTAATCCAACTAGGTCAATTTTGAGGTGTAGGGTGTTCATAGTTGTTGTTTTCACTCTTTTGTTTGCTACTCATTTTCTAACAATTATTTTCCCCTGTTCACATTTCTGGCACACCCAATGGGACCCACAAACAGGTCTGTGTTTTTCACGTTTGTTGTTTTTTCACTTTTTGCAGGTGCATGTTGCAGAGGGGCGGACCCGACCATCCAGGGGTGGACCCGACCTCGAGGGGTGGACCTGACCTGCTAGGCAGGCGAACTGACCTCCTGGGGTGGACCTGCCCTCCACAAACTCCAGAAGTTAATTTTTGTAGATTTTTCATAGAGGGGTGCACCTGCCCTCTAGACAGGTGGACTTGACCTGGACAACTTTTTTCAGAAGGTGAAATTTTAGTTTTTAGCACTCCTTTTGGCTGTTTTAAGTGTTTCTAACCCCCTAACATGTCTTGTTTGAGTATGTGCAAGCATCTAATTGATATTTGGCAAGGAAAAATGACAAGATTCACTAACAATTTTTCTTGCAGGGTTAGTTACTTATTAGCCATTACTTTCTATTTTGCATAACTTAGGCACATAGTCTAACTAGGGGTGTTAATTAATCTTGTTTTCCATGCTTGTTGGTAAGCTATTTGACGTATCCAATCCCCTTGCACCATTTGGTGATAATGGGTGATGAGAAATCGTAGCTTACCAAGTCTTTTTGAGTCACCCTCTTTTTTTTTTCTTAGCGGGACCTGCTTGGGGATTTCATGACCCCAAGGGATGATTCCAACCACACGTACTAGTGGGGTATATAAAGGAGGAAGAGTGAAATATGTACCTCAATCCAACCACGTTGTAATTGGTGAAGCGTCAAGATGACGTGAAGAGTTGGTCTGAGCCTCTAGTATCTCGCTAAGGTTCCCGACTCATGCTTGTAATAGGTTGGTGTTCATGGTTTGGGCCTCACATACCAAGTGTGTATTGAGGACTCCTTAGCAACCATGCTCATCCTAGAATAGAAGACTTTGTTAGCCATACCCCTTTCTACTAATCTTAGGATTGTGTTGTCTAAATTGTCTTCTTTGTGCAAAACCAATAATGTTCTCTTTAGCCATATCCTTTTGATTGATGTTTGTTGTGTTTTAGGTCCTTTGCCTTAGTCATCTTTTGAAAAGTCAAGTTTAAACCTGTCTAGGGGCAGACTTGACGTCTAGAGGCAGACCTGACCCATCCAGGGGTGGACTTGACCTTTGAACCAACCTTTTTAAGCCTGTTTTAGCCATTTTTGACCAAGTTTTGTCCGACAGGCAGACCTTCCCTCCCGACAGACGGACCTAACCTCCAGGGGCAGATCTGACCCATCTAGGGGTAGACTTGACCTTTGAACCAGCCTTTTTAAGCCTGTTTTAGCCATTTTTGACCAAGTTTTGTCTGACAGGCAGACTTTCCCTCCTGACAGGTGGACCTGCCCTCCACAGGTCAACCTGACCCATCCCAGGGGTAGACTTGACCCTTCACTAGTCAGTTTTATCATCTATTTTGTCATTCGGGACACCCATTTCACTATTTCGATCATTCATCTCCCTATTCTGAATATTCATACACTCATTTCGAGAGTCCATTCGCCATCCTAAATGTTCATCCCCTTAGTTCGGACATCCATTCACTCCTCCATAATCCTCATTTACCCATTTCGAACCCACATTCTGGTTATCGTTTCCCCGTTTTGGATCACCAGTATTTCATTAAAATTCATTAAAGTAGTTGTCCAAATTAACCTAGGTGTTCATCTCTAATCGTCATCTATCACAACCGACTTTGGATTGTCATCCATCCTAATTCAGTCATCCTTTTCGACCCAATCAATCCACTTCTATCTCAAGTTGGATTCGGTGCCATTATCATACATCCACCCTTTAGTCGATTAATCAACACCTAGCATTACCAAGGATCACTCTTGAAGTCAATTTTAGATTTCGGTCATTATCATTCATCCTGCCATCCAATCCTATTAATCGATCATCAATCCAAATAAAATCCTCATATCATCAAATCCAGGTTGACCAATTGTCTACCAATTAGCCCAATCTGATCTCCTCAAACAAATCCAGTTCAATTGAATCAATCCTATTGAGCCACATCCTTGTTGGCTAATCAATCATCGAATCAAATCAATCCTTTCATCACCAAGGTCATCCTAGCATCCTAGTCCATCATATCATCTTACATGCTCATTCAGACCTGGTCACAAACAAGGAAAATGGCCAAGCAACAAGCCCAAAATTCCCAACCAAACATCCCTCAAGATCCCAACAACACAGCTAATGTCTCACAAGATCCCAATAATGGTATGAATATCCCTCGAGACCCTCACAATGGCACATCATCACAATCCAATATTGATGGTCAAAACACATCACCACCCAGGGATGAGAACATGGTGAACCAATCCAAACCTACATTTGAGGAACACTTTAGTAACCTTATCAATGTGCAAATGACAGATCGCCTTCTCGAGAAACATGGGGAAGAAATCTTGGCCTATCTAATTGGAAAAGGTGTCAAGCCTCCATCAGGTGTCGACCTATCCAAGTATGGAAAATCCATGTCTAACATACCCCAAGGCTCACAAAACGCACCAGGTGGTTCATACGGCCCCAATGTTCCTCCAGTGGAAGGTTAGCATCAACCTGAATTTGGAAACACCGTTATGTATCCCGTTAACAATCCCATACACCCCGTAATATCATTCATGGGAGCTCCTCAAGCACCTGATCCCAATGATCCTTTTTCCTATGGCATGCCACAAAACATTTCACAACTGACACCATTAATGATAACAACACCATCCCTTTCAAATCAACCTCCCATGAACGTTGGGGGCACCCATTTTACCACATTGTCTCCACCTCTTGGGGCCACAAACCTACCATCGCCTTCGTACAAATCTCAACAACCTATCCAATCTAAGATACCACCTCCATTACTACCACAAGGTACATCCCAACCGAATGTCCCCTTTGGTACCCAACAACCTCCATTGTAGAACACCTCTACATTATCTCAACCACCTCATCCGCAACAACCTCCACATAACCCATTGATTTCTTCACAACAACCACCACACCAATCGCAAGGAAATCCATCCTGACCTCCCACCTAGACCATATCCCCATTCCTCGCATCCATTCTACGTGCACAAGTCCAATCACAATACAACATCCCATCTTGGCCCACACAACACCTCACATCACATCAGCAACCTCCCCAACATTATTATTATCCTAACCAACAACCACCTTATGTGGCTTCCCAACAGTCACAACAGTACCTTCAGTACCAGTAGGCCAATCTGCAACATCACATTCAAGCTCCTTAGCATCCCACCACACAGTTTTAGCAAAAAAATTTGTACTATATCTCACAACAACAACCCCAACACCAACAAAATTCCCCAGCGTACCAGCAAGGGGTATCATCATCTCACTGTCAAAATACATACCTCAACCTTTATGCACTGTCTCAGTAAGATCCTTCGTCATCCTATCATCCATATCCATCTAACCCATCATTGGCTCTCGCGCCACCAGTCAATTTAGATCTGTTAGAAATCAAAGCCGCTCTGAAAAATCTTCAAGCTGGGACTGGAAAACAATTGTTCAAATTTGAAGACATATGTCCCTATCCATTTGATCCCTCCATCTCATTGATCCCCTTCCCTAAACATTTCAAAATACCAGAATTCGATAGATACAAGGGAAACAAAGATCCTAAGGTCCATTTGCAAGAGTTTTACTCACAGTGTCAGGAAGTTATGCACAACAACAATTATCTCTTGCGTCTGTTTCCACGAAGCCTAACTGGAAATTCCCTAGAATGGTTCATGGGACTAGAATGAGGGTCCATAAAATCCTTCGCAAATCTTTCAGAAAAAATTGTTTCTTACTTCTTCAATTTGGAGAAGCACACCAATACATTGGATCTCCTTAAAGAGAAACAACGGGAAGGTGAAACCTTTGCTAGCTACCTACAGAGGTGGCATGCACTAGCGAGCCGAATGTAAACCCCTCTCAAAGAGAAAGATATGGTCACCCTCTTTGTGGAAAACTCTTATCCTGACATGGCTCATAATTTTAGGTTACACTGTGTCACCACATTCATTGAGATAGTGGAAAAGGGACCCATCCTTGAATGCACCCTTATTGCCAAAGAGCACAACAAGATACACCACTATGATAGAGAAAGGCCATCCGGTGATAAGTCTTGCTTTTGGAACAAGAACAAAAATGCAGTGAATGATGGTGTCACTAATACTAAACATGTTCAAGTGGAAAATACATCCTAGAGACAACAACCATTTGTACCTAATGCCATATTCGTGCCACAGGGGGCATCTTGTCCTCCTCAACAGTTGAACCAAAATAGTCAAGGGAACGACAAACGCCAGTATGCTCAATTAGGAGAACCCTTGAGTGTCGTCTTCAATAAGTTGTTACACGTCAACTATCCGATCACCTACCCTATCACCAAACCACTTGATGAATCCAAGCCTAAACCTACTTGGTTTAGGGAGAATGAATATTGTGAATTCCATAAAATCAAAGGACACACTTTGAATAAGTGTCAAGGTCTCAAAAAATATGTCCAAGATCTTATTGATCGAGGAGATATCAAAGTCGACACCGGTCAAGATTCATTGTCTAATGCTCATTTGCAGATATACCAAAATGCCTTCCCTAACCATAATCAAGGTGCAAGCACCTCCAACAACAATCCCCAAGACAACAACACAAATAATATAAGCTATAAAAATGTACCCCTCAATTATGATGGCATTGTCCATTACATTGAGCAGGTAGAACCCTGTGTGTCTATAATTCATGTTAAAGCTAAAGATCCTCAATGTGTTGTTACTACATGACGATCCCACATTACTATCCCAACAACCTCCACATCCACTCAATCAACTCTTGTAAACTCTCAGTACAACATTCTTGATCACTTAGGAAAGACCCCTGCTCATATCTCCATCTTGGATTTGCTTAAGTCTTCTCCCGTACATCAAGAAATTCTCAATAGAGCCTTATAGGAAACCCATGTACCTAATAACATCGATCCCACATGATTCCAAGCCCTAGTGGGACACATAGCTTTGTCTTACCAGCTACACTTCAGCCATAATGATATGCCAAATATTGATGCCAATCACAACCGTCCATTGCACATTGAAGTCTTGATTGCCTGTAATAAAATAAAAAGGGTCCTGGTAGATAATGGCTCTGCCATCAATCTATGCACTCTGAAATTCATAAAATAGGTGGGGTATACCCAAGTGGATTTGAGTAACCAAATCATTACAATCAAGGCTTATGATAATGCAGAAAGAAATTTTGAAGGGATTATCAGTATTCATATTCAGGTTGGACCAATAGTTCAGTATACTACTTGTCATGTCCTTGATCTAGACTTACCATATAATCTCCTCCTCGATCGCCCGTGGCTCCATGCCATGCAAGCCATCCCATCCATGTACCATCAGTGCCTAAAATTCTTGATTAATGGACAAGAGATCACCATTTATGCTGATCCACAACCATTTGACTACTATCTTACTTTAGAAGCATCTTTTCCCCATTTACATTATTGTCCTGGTGTCGAAATGGGAGCATCTCAGTCATCATCCTCCAATCCATCATCTACCACAATGGCCACACCATCTCCCGCAACCAATTCCTCTGTTAGCAAAGTCCAGATCATTGACAAGGGGTGTGGTGAATATGAAATGCATACAACCCTAAATGTGGCAACTATGCCACCGTCACCACACATGTACGACCAACCTTTGCAGGCTACTCCAAAAGAAGACAAGACCGTCACCTTCAGTGTTAAAAACATCCCCACCACCACTTTCCGGTCTCCTAGTATAAAGACGGATGCACCAGAAGAAGATATCAGTCAGTGGGTATAGCGTGAAGAATCCCAATTGGATCCAACTCTAAAGGAATATTTTCAAGAAGTATACCCTTGGTCAGCTAAGTTTGCAGAAAAGTATAACTACCAAGGCAGGGGCCTAGGTAAGGAAGAGTAGGGGTGGTTGCAACCTATTGATGTATCAAAGATGCCAAGTAATATAGGCCTTGGATATGACAAAAATAAAAAAAGGCCCTACAACATCATCTAATACTTCCAATAGTGTTACTATGGACAATGGTCCCTTGGAAGACATACCCAAGGAGGAATCTATTATACGCGTGTACGATGATGTTGATCACATAGATCTGTCATCCCTGTTTGATTGCTTATCCTTCTTTACCATTAGCCCATCCCTTCGTCATCATGAACTTATCGATTGGGACCTACATGATAGCGCACCTGTCAATGTCTCCTTGGATACATATGTCAACCTCATGGGATTGGGGGAGGATGAACGCTCCAGTCGCAAAAATAAAAACAAGAAAAATAAAAAATGGTCATCTAGTGAAAACCTCCCTAAGGCACTTCTTGACCTAGAAAAAGTAAAAATAAAGGACACATTTGACAATGAAAATGTCAAAGAGGCGCTAGAGTATGGAGACACTCATCTTCCCCTTGTAGGAACTCAATTATCCACAAGGTCATCCATCCTAATTGAGGAAACTCAAGAAGTTAATTTGGGTATGCAAAAAACTCTAAAATCACCTATGTGGCCAAATCTTTATCAGAGCAAGAATATTCAGTCATTGTTTAGCTACTCCAAGATGGTATCATTAATTTTGCTTGGTCATACTTGGATATTCCAGGCTTAGACCCTACTTTAGTAGTTCATCATCTGGATGTTCGTCCAGATTCCAAGCCTGTCAAATAGAAGCTCTACAAAATGCATCCACGGGTAGCATTATTAGTCAAGAAGGAATTGGAGAAACTACTGGATTCTGGTTTTATCAGACCCATTGACTACTCTAAGTGGATGTCCAACATAGTGCCTGTTGCCAAACCAAACAGAGACATTCGGATTTGTACAGACTTCTAGGACCTTAACAAAGCCTATCCAAAAGATGACTTCCCACTGCCCAATATTGACATGCTGGTCGACATGACTACAAGACATGAGATGTTATCCCTTATGGATGGTTTCTCTGGTTACAATCAAATTCGAATTAGACCTGAAGATCAACACAAGACCGCTTTTACGACACCTTGGGGTACTTTTTGTTACAATGTTATGCCCTTTGGTCTCAAGAATGCAAGGGAAACATATCAGAGGGAAATGACTGTCATCTTCCATGATCTCATCCATATTATCATGGAGGATTATGTCGATTACTTGCTAGCAAAATCCAGAACCTGAGTAGAGCATCCTGTCATCCTGAAAATATCTTCGAGCGGTTAGAACATTACAAGCTGCGACTAAATCCAAAAATATGTCTTTGGTGTCACATCAAGAAAATTGTTGGGTTTCCTAGTCTCTTGAAGGGGTATTGAGGTTAATCTCACCAAGGTGAAAGATATTTTGGACATGCCACCCCTGCACAATCTGAAACAATTAAGAAGTCTCCAAGGGAAGATGCAATCCATCCATCGGTTCATAGCCCAGCTTGCAGATAAGTGTCAGTCATTCACCCATCTTCTAAAAAAAGACTCCACCTTTCGATGGAACCAACAGTGTCAAACAGGTTTCGATAAAATCAAGGAATACTTAGCTCATCTATTGATCTTGATGCCACCTATTTAAGGGAAACCCCTCCTACTTTACATCTCTGCCACTTCAGTCACACTGGGGGCATTTTTGGCACAACATGATGAATCGTCAAAAGAAAGAGAAATCTACTACATCAGTCGAACATTGGTCGACTATGAATTAAACTACTCTCCCATGAAGAAAGCTTTCCTTGTGGTAGTCTTAAGCACACAGAAACTCTGACATTACATGCTCAGCCATCTAGTCAAATTAAAAGAAAAAATTGATCCACTAAAGTATCTATTATCTAGAACCACTCTAATTGGTCGCATGGCTAAGTGGGTCATGCTCCTAAGTGAATTTGACATAGATTTCATGGATTGCAAAGCCATAAAGGGACAAGTCATAGCTGATCAGTTGGCTAAGGCACCATTAGTGGATGCTTACCCTCTACTCACTGAATTTTCATATGAAGAAGTTTTCACAGTTACAGAAGCACCTGTCTGGATATTGTATTTTGACGGTTCATTAACTCATAATGGATCAGGCGCAAGAATTCTGTTTGTTACCCCTCAAGGTGACTTCATTCCAAAATCATTTAGGATAGAATTCCCACGTACTAACAACATAGCAGGGTTCGAATCCCTCCTCATAAGCCTCTGAATTGCAAAGCAGTGGCACATAACTCACTTGAGAGTCTTTGGTGATTCATTGTTGGTCATTGAGCAAGTTAATGATGAATTCCTAACAAAAGATGATAAGCTGTTACCATACAAATGCATGGTGGATGAATTCAAGAAATATTTCACCTTCATACAATTTGATCAAATTCCCAGAGAACAGAACAAATCAGCTGATGCAATGGCTACTATTGGCTCCCTGATTAACATCCCTAAAGATCAAATAGAGTGTGAGTTCCTTGTGGAAGAACTTTTAATCCCAACATATGATATCCCTGAGAATGACATGGTGTACGACATTGTGGGTCCCACTTCCCCATGGCACCAAGACATATATACCTATTTGCATGATAATATTCTCCCCCCAGATCTCACACACAATCAACAAAAATCCTTTGTTCACAGCTCTTCTCGATACATTATTGTCGGTGATACGCTTTATCATCGTGGGTATGATGGAATCCTCCTTAGATGTCTGAATGAGACTGAAGCCCATACTGCACTAACAAAGGTACATAGTGGTGTTTGTGGGGCTCATTCAAATGGTATGGATTTGGCCAAAAAGATTCTTCGAGCTGGATATTATTGGCCTACATTAGAACATGATGCTTGTGAATTCATGAAGAAATGCCTTCCCTACCAACAACACGTAGATTTGATTCATGCTCCAGCACAGGACCTTCAGCCCCTCCTAGCACTGTGGCCCTTCTCTCAATGGGGTTTCGACTTGATTGGAAAGATTTACCCACCATCTTCTGACGGCCATACATTCATAATTACTGCCACTGAGTACTTCACCAAGTGGGTGGAAGCAATGCCACTCTCACAGATCACCGGTACTCAAATTTCAAAATTCATCCTTTACCATATTCTCTACAGATATGGTATTCCATCCACCATCCTCTCTGATAATGGAAGAAATTTTAAAAACCAGGCCATGAAACATCTCTGCAACACCTTTCATATCCAGCATCGTTGGTCAACGCTTTATTACCCCCAGGGTAATGGTCAGGCAGAAGCAACCAAAAAGATCCTTATCTTCATCCTCAAAAAGGTGGTCAATAACACTGGTTGAGATTGGCACCTCTATATTCATCTCGCCCTCTGGGAATATCGCACATTCATCCACACCCCTACAAGCACCACCCCCTATTCTTTAGTGTATGGTGCTGAAACCATCTTGCCAATCGAAGTTGATCTCCCATCACTGAGGATTTCTCTGAAGAACCTTATCAGTGAGGAGAATGCTCGTGTTGCATGGCTTGCACAACTAGAGTTACTTGATAAAAGAAGAATCAAAGCCTTGATCATTTGCAAGCATACCAACACCGCCTCAAGTGTAACTACAATAAAAAGGTTCATCCTCCACAGTTCCAGGTTGGTGATCTTGTCCTTAAAGAGAACCAGTGCACCCAGCAGGACCGTGATAAAAAGGGAAAATTTGAGGCAAACTGGTTGGGTCCCTACATCATAACTATTAAATATGGCTCCGGGGCATACAAAATTGCTACCCTTGAAGCAGAGCCTCTTGAAGAACCTATCAATATCATTCATCTAAAGAGGTTCTACACCTAAGTTTGCTTGGTAACCCCACCTATCAAAAAATCAAAATAAATAAATCCAAAAATAGTAAAGAGAAATAAATTCATCCTATGGTGAAAACCACTTTTTGGTGGCACCTCGAATAAGTACAGGTGGTGAAAACCTAGTAAGATGCATCATCCATAGAGGGCTTAATCATTATCTACCTGGAATCCTAGTTATTTTATGCTTTCATCCACCCTATCATCCTCACCCATCCCATCCTTGGCCGCTTGATATATCTCTTGATTGAGCATTGGACAATCCATCTTGTCTATCCTTCATCTTGAGCTTTTCAGTATCCCACTTTGAGCTTATGTCATTCATCTAATCGTTGGTCAGCTTGTGTCTTCATATAGCCCCCCCATCATGTCGGTCTCCATCTATAATTCATCTGGTCGTGTCCTTAGTGAAACTACGTTGCCCCTGCATTGTCACGTAGGCAAGGTTGATCATTTGACCTGCCCCCGAGGTATTCTTACCATCTCGTGTTGGTTGTCCATCATCTGCCTTCATCGTCCTCTTTTCACTTTATCCATGGTCTTTTCTTGAACTACAAGGGCTCTGCGCTTTCATGTAGGAAAGGCTAATCTTTGATCAGCCCTTGAGCCCCTAGGTCTATAGGGTGTGTCAGTCTGTGTCCTTGTCTTGATCGTTCTTCACAAACAAAATCCCCTAGTGTCAAGACATCTGGTTAATGAAAAACATCTTGCGCCAACTAGATCATTCTAGTTTAGTATCCATCATCGGTCTCAACAAGATGCATCCTTCCTAGTAGACCACATGAATCCCATCCATCCCCTTGATCCTATGTCATAAGACGTTTGAAATTGATTGCAATTTTTGATGCTTTTGGACTTTGTTTATCATTTGATCTCCCTATCATCACTTGTCATGGTCACCTTGATCCATGATATCATGGTGCACTTTTGACTCGTCAACATAGGGGCGTATCTTGATCTTTTCTTTGTCACTGTCTTTTCGGTTGTCCCACGTAGTACCCACCAAGATCCTTGAGGTCTTGTGTTACTCTGGGGAATCCTTGTCTGTTTGTGGTTATCCCAATACCTGGCCCGACCAAGGTCATCGCGACCTTGGGGTGTCGGGATAGCCTTTTTGTTTGCTGTTTGTTCCATGCATTGGATGCCAACTCGCCTTGGTCTTACATATCAGGGTATTCGGTATCTAATGCTATAGAAAAAAAATCAATGCTTTGAAGATGGAAAATTGTGTTCTTGACTGCATTTCATTTCATTACATACACTCTTCATTCAACCTTGTTCATGACCCATGACTTGTGATTTAGGTTGTGCAAAACTTTGACTCTTTTCCCTCTTGATTTTGCTTTTGGGGTACTAATGGTTTTTTGATAGGTTCAGTATCACACCCACAGTACACCTATCGCCTATCCACATTCCCATGCAAGTCCTTACTAACACTTAGGTTTGCATTATAGGAACTCTTCTTTCATTCATATTTCATGTTACATTATAGATTCAATATATTTCATAGTTCATAGACTGATTAGATTAAGCATCATGGTTTCATTTAACCCATACATGTCCATATTAACATTTACATAATACATTCATCCTACATTATCAACATTAATACATGCATAATCATCCATCCACATAAGCATGAAATATCATATACATGTGCATACATAAACCAAATCATCCATCCACATAAGCATGAAACATCATATACGCATGCATACATAAACCAAATCATCCATCCACATAAGCATGAAATATCATATACATGTGCATACATAAACCAAATCATCCATCTAGATAATCATGAAATATCATATACATGTGCATACATAAACTAAATCATCCATCACAAAAAACATAATGCATAGTGTCAATAAGGGCTGTTACATTTCTTAATCAAAATAATACAATGTACATCTCGTCACAAAGTCTCAAGCATAATCTACCACATATCCATTATATATCATCGAATAAGATACAAAATCCAAAGATGTAGAGCACCTCTGATCTCTGTCGATAAGTACTAAACCCCCATCATGTTTCTGTCAAAAAATTGGTATTCTGTCATCTGCTCTCTAATTGCTCTACTGTGAGCTACCCACGTCTAATCTTTGCGGAGAGTCAGACTCTGGCCCTCTGTGCATAGGAGTTCCTTCATACTCACGGGTGGGGGTCCCCTGGTAACCACTATAAGGAGACGAAGTCTGCCGATAATCACTATACCCCCTGGTATGTGTCCTTAATGACTGGGATGGTACTGGCATCTGAGGTACTTGTCTAATGTAGTGTGTTGTGTGCTGCACCAGATCTGGAATGACATGCTCATACACACACTTCCAGTAACTCACCTCTTGCATATAGTCATATCTCTGCCTAGCTTGATGTCTGGCGGCATTCTGCTCATGCCTATACCTATCTCGATCTCCACTAATAGCTCTCCACTCCTCTCCTCAAGCCTCCTGTTCCAATATCAGCTGCTATACCTGCTCTGTGGCCCTGTCCCTCTTAGCCTGTGCAGCCTATAACTATGCATGTAACCCCTATACCTCTGCCCCTGACTCCCTCCCCTCACCATGCATTGCCTATAGCTAAGCCTATGCTATGTCCCGCTCACTCTGCAACGTCTGCATCTGTACCTCTACATCTCTCTCCCTATGTGCGGCCTGTGCCCAAGCCTCCGCTGCATCCCTATCCCTCTAAAGTGCCTAAAGTCTCAACTTGGTAGCATCTCGCTCTCGCAAAAGACCTGACACTTGTGACACCGCTGCATCCCTCTCTCTCCAAAGAGACTGAATCTTTGCCTCTGCCACCTACCTCTCACTCTATAACACCTAAGCACATTCTTGTACCACATCCTTCTCTGCCTCTATGACTTATACTTGTTCCTATTCCATGTCTCTCTCTCTATCCGTAGCATGCGTATCTCCCTCCTCATCTCCTCCTCTCTCTGCTGCATCAATCCCATATCCCCAACTGTCTACTCTAAACAATGCACTCTGTCTCTAAGCTCAACCTGCTCTCGGTGCAGATCTCCTCTCTCTCTCCATAACCACTCTGGCTGTCCCCACAAACCCTCTATATCTTCTACAGTCCCTACCCCAATCTCTGATGCCTCCTATCCTGTCCCTCCTCCAACTTGTCGTATCGCCATCTCCACCACCAAATGGTCTCTCTCCCATCTCATTGCATCCCCCTCATGCTCCCTAGCCACCTCCACTCCCAACCTCTCTACTTTTTCCCACAGGTCAACTGCCTCATCTCATGCCTCATCCCTCTCTCTCAACCATCCCCTCTCCACATCTATCACTAGCTTAGCCAAGTCAGAGTAATCCCTCTCACTCTGGATGAATTGTGCCTGTAGCTCACTCATATCTACCTCTAATCTAACTCGATCTACCTTTGTCTACTGTAATCACTGCTCACTAAGTCGCAGTCTCTCCAAGGTCTCTCTTAATATCACCATCGGATCCTCTCCTCTAGGTGGTGCTGTCAATAGTGGTGGGATGTCATACACATCAGAATTAATGTCCATCTTCCGTGGCTCATACCCCTCACTCTCTGTCGATGCCTCGATCTCATCCACATCAATCACCCCGTAGGTTCCCCGTACCTGCCCTCCACTGGAAGTGCCCTCCTCCTGCCCCTTCTACTATTGCACTCCTATGGCCACATCTACCTCCCATCCCTCCTACTCCTCGCTGGCCTCACCCACCCCCTATCTATCCTACTGCTAACCTCTTGGGGATGCAAGCGCCTCCTCCCTCCTCTCTCTCTGGACATTCGACCCCCTATCCTGTTGCATCGCAACCTTGACCTCCTCTTGTCTATCCTTCTGCTGACCTCCTGGGGATGCACACACCTCTTGGCTTCTCTCTCTATCCTACTGTGCCGCAACCCTGGCCTCATCCTCTCCCTCCTCTACTCCATCTCCTCCTCGGGCTCTACGCTGTTGTCTCCTCCTCCTACCTACCCTCACCGGCTCCTCCACTTCTTTGACTGCCCGCTATTCTCCTCTCCCCTGCCCTCCTCCACGTCGTCCTCGTGGAACCTATCCATCCTCTCTCAGCCGTCTCTCATCCTCTGACCTGAAACCTAGTGCCCCCTCAATCGACACCACTGGTGTAATCCGTGGAGGCAGATGTCGCCTGAACTACTGACCATATCAATTTGTTGTCCTTGCATCTCTCAGCCCCTCTAGCCTGCCTGGGTATGGCACAAACTACAGTGCCTCCAACTCTTCCCACACTGCATCCAGATCCAACTCATCCCCCCATGGCCACTCTTGTGTCAATCGTCAGAACATTACTTGCCCCGCAGGAATATCCTGCCTCACTCTAAATTGTTGCATCACCCGATCGAGTCTATGTAGCTCCACTACACGCAGGCCTCTCCCAATAATATAACATCGGGTAAAGAAATACCCTCTGTGTGCCTCCTCATCATCCGTCCAGTCCCTGAATTGCTGCAGCATATACGGCCGCCATACTATCATCTCCCCCTGCACATCATCAAGTCGTCTCCTCCACACATCCACATCTCTGACATCCCGATACCGTAGTATCACTCCCGCCTCTGTCCGCCATCCCCAAGCTATAGTTGCTCTATCATCCTAATCTCCTGCTCTTCGCATGATCGGCCTGGTCACCCTAATGTGCTCCCAAGCCCACACCTGTAGTAGTGTGACGTGTGTCACACTCAGCAATTATCGATAACATACCACATGCATATCCTGGTACAACTGCTTCAGCATACAGGTCCCCCACGCAAACTGACCCTCTCGGCCCTCGATGATGTGTCAGATCACCTCGACAAACCTAAGATGCAAGAATCAACCACTCTGATCTGGCACCAATATCCCACTAATCAACCCCGCTAAATACGACAATGCCGATACCCTACAAGACAAGCATCTGTCCACATCTAGCTATTGTGGCTGAATCGGTAGTTCGTCATCGTCAAATACAACCTGCAAAGACTCATCCAGTGCCTCGCTCGCTACCCAACACTTGCTAACAGCGAGCCCTGCTATGGGGAGCCTCAAAATTGGCCAAACATCCTCTAGGGTCACCGTCATCTCCCCAGTTGGTAGATGAAATTTTGATGTCGCCGAGTCCCAATGCTTTATCAAGGCTGTCAGTATGGCCTTGTGGGCCTTAATCGACAGATACGATAGCATGTGGAATAGTCCTGCCTTTGCTAACCTCTAATGATTTGTGCCTTTCATTGCCGCTATGCATCTCCTCAGTACCTTCGACTGTCTCTCCTGCGTCCTCAAGCTATCAACATTCTGCATCCATGACATGACCATTATATTAATTTCTCCTTTTTTCTTGCATTGTTTTGTTTCCCTTTTTTCCCCCCTGGCCCCGGGATTTCCCTTCAATGTCCTTTCTCTTTCCTCCCTTTTCCCTCGCCTTTCCTCATTCTTCTCGGATCCCCCGACCAAGCCCTTGACCTTGCCCGTGACCCCGGATGACCTTGCTCGAGCTCAGGCAGACCCACCCTACTCCATGGGCAGCCCCGCTTGGGTCACTGGGCGGACCCGCCCCAGCTCAGCTGGACCTGTCTTGGCCTAGGAAAACCCGCCTGGGTCCCTGGGCAGACTCGCCCCGACTTAGGCAGACCCACCTTGGCCTGGGCAGACTTGCCTCAACTCGAGCAGATCCGCCCGGGCTCCTGCCCAGTTGTGGGCAGATCTGCCTGGGCTCCTAGGTGGATCCCTAGGTTGCACGGGCGGACCCACCTGAGCTTGGGCAGACCTGTCCACGTCCGCGGGTGGACCCGCCCAAGCTTAGGCAGACTCACCCCTGTTCGTGGGCGGACCCGCCCTCGTACATGGGTGGACATGCTCGGGCGTGGATGGATCCGCTCCTCTTCTAGACCTAAGCACAATCCCCCTGCCCCTAGTTTCTTCACACCCCCTGGGTTAATTTTATTTTATTTTTATTTTTATTTTTTTTACCCTACCTGAGTGAACCCAAAATCCCATGTTTTTTTCCTCCTACCCATTTTTCCTCCCTTCCCCCCCAACAAAACCCATACTTTCAAATTTTTGAAAAACTTAAATGAAATGAAAAAAATCACAAAATTGGGTTTGGAGCTAACCTGACGTGGCACGACACACTCGTTGAAGAATCGCCACCTCTCATCCCCCCAGTGGATGATGTCACTATCGTATTTCAACATCGTGCACTTACACTCTTGCCCTCTCCTTTTCTTCCTCTCCTCCTCACTTGACAATTGGCCAAATGAGGAGAGGTAATTCTTAGAATTATCTTTTATAACCTTTTTCCCTTCTTTTTACCTGTTTTAAATAAAGGGAATTTTTTCCCTTTATTTAAACCAAAATTTCCCCCAACTAATTCCTTCACCCTATATCTTCCTGGGGCCACCATTTGCACACTGTATACCCGTTTTCCTCCGTTCAAACACTAATCTTCCTGGTTTGTCATGCTCTTTCTAACAACATATCCCACTCCATACTTTCAAGAAGTTTCTCGGGGCCCCTTTTCCTTCCCCATCTGCCTTCTTGAGGGGACATACCCTACCATTCTCTCCCAATATTTTGCCATAAGATTTCTCTTGCGAGACCAGGGCATCCCCTTTAATTCCCCTCCATTCGGGTAGCTCATGCAATCTCTCCCATGCTGGGGCATCTCTTTTCTGGCTGCTTCCTCTATAGAGTCATCTGTATTTTATCTTCTTCGAAACCCTATTATCCTAATAGTGTTTCGAAGAGGGGAAAAATGTAGACATCTAAATTTGACCACTTCCATATGGTCAAAGATGCCTCCTTAACCATCCCTTTGCTCATCCACTTCATCCTCTTTGCTGGTATTAATTAAATCATTCATTTTAATATTTTGTGTCCTACATAAGGTTTCCAAAGTATTTAATTTAATAAATACTTTTCCCCTCTTTCCTCTCTAAATTAAATAAATACATCACTTTATTTAATTTAGTCATATTACCTCTTGAAATTTTAAATTTATTTTTAATTCCTCACTTTCTCTCTCATTGTCACATCTTCCAACTTTTGCAAGTTGGTCTCTAATCCCTCTTAACCATCATAATTAATTTATGGTTAAGATGTGCACACCCCTAATCATCATTAGGGTCACATCTTCCATAATTTCCCACTTGCCTTTAATATGTCATTAATTTGTCTAATCAAATACTTGCACAACCTTAATCACTTAATTAGGTCAACCTAATCCCCATGTCATTTATGGAATGTGTCCTAAGTTAACCTTATTAAAGGCTTTCTCCTTTTGGAGAAGGCACTCCATTCCCTATGTGAATTTTTAATTCACATTTAATCCCCCAATGCATTTCAAGGAATTCTTGAAACTCCTCTTCATCCCTCATGTGGATATTTTGAGGAATCTTTTAATCTCCCCTCACATTGTCCTCTCACCCACATGGGGACAAGGACCTCCTTTATGAGGAGATCTTGTCCCAATCCTAAGGTACTATGTACTACCTCCATGTCATGTACTCTCCTTCCAACTCATGTACACAACATCCTTTTCAAGCCACTTCACATGCTACATGTCAAGATGTGAGGGCTTGTGAGTTCTCAACTCACCATGGCCCTACATCTTGGTCTTGTTGGTTTAATCTCAACCATCCATTTTTCTAGAGAATTCAAAATTCTCTATAAATACCCCTCTTTTCTCTCATTTTGGGAGATCATTTTATGCTAGCCAAACTCTTGCAAAAAAAATTCTTGAGCCATACTTAGCCAAATTCTTGCATTTGGATCCATTTTCACCTATTTTCCATCCCCATTGCATCTCACAAATTGCATCTTTTTCTATCAAAGGAGTATACAACATCAAAGATCGAAGGGCCAACCAA
>VDFB02358134.1:111424918-111497527 GCA_007258455.2 Sequoia sempervirens | reverse complement strand
GCCATGGTGGAAGAGCTGGTAGATGACCATATGGAGGTCAAAATGGTGACCAAAGGAAGGCTGAGGGAATTAGCACCAAAAAATTTCGTAAACATGAAGATTCATATCAAAATCATTATAAGAATAATGGAGATCGATAGGGAAGAGGACAGTCTGAATGCAGACTAGGAAAAGGAGGTTTTAGAGGAACATGTTTCAAATGCGGAGAAGGACTTAGGATAAATGAATGCCCTCAACATCAAGGAAAGTCAAATAGGAGGCCTGGCAACAATGCTCAAGTGGCCCATGTGGATGAAGATGCGCAATCCTCTCATTCTAAAGATGCTGAACAGGGTGAGACCCTTGTTGTTAGGAGAGCATTGTTGAGTGAAGAGAAGGAAACCAATAAAAGGAAGAATTTGTTCCACACATGTTGCAAGTGCGAAGGTAAGGTTTGTAGTGTTATCATTGATGGCGGTAGCACAAATAATTTAGTGTCCGAAGAAATGGTTAGTAAATTGCAGTTGGAAGGGAAAAGGAATCCAAATCCATACTGGATTGTGTGGTTGCAAAAGGATCAAAGAGCATTGGTCAATGAGAAATGCCTGATAAAATTCAAAATTGGTAATTACCATGATGAGGTTCTATGTGATGTCATACCTATGGATGTCTGTCATATGTTGCTGGGAAGACCCTGGTAGTTTGATTGGCGAGCAGTACATGACGGAAATGGTAATACATATTCATTGAAAAATAATGGAGTTCGACATAAGTTAAAAACCTTGGAAGATGTAGGAGAGAAGGTGTGCAACAATGGAAGGATTTTTTTGGTTGATGGAAGAAAATTCCTGGAAGGTATGAAACATGAGTACATGTGTTTTGCATTAATTTCAAAAACTGAAAAGGAAGTTAGCAGCAAAGTTCCCTATAGAAGTGCATGGTTTTTTGGATGAATTCCAGAGTATTATTTCTAATAATGTTCCTGAAGGATTACCACCAGTGAAGAAGACTAGTCATTAGATGGATCTGATTCTCGGAGCCATTTTCCCAAGTAAGGCAGCCAATCGAATGACTCTAGCAGAGAATCGAGAGTTGAATAGACAAGTGCAAGAGTTGTTGCAAAAGGGATTATTAGAGAGAGTTTGAGTCCATGTGCAATACTTGTAGTACTAGCACCTAATAAGGATGGAGAATGGTGGATGTGTACTAATTCAAGAGCCATCAATAAGATTACCATCAAGTATCAATTTCCCTTGCCAAGGATGGACGACATTATGGATTGCCTGAGTGGAGCTGAGTATTTCACAAATATTTATCTAAAGAGTGGTTATCACCAGATTCGAATCAGAGAAGGAGAAAAATGGAAGACCACCTTCAAGACCAAGGAAGGCTTGTACAAGTGGTTAGTCATGCCTTTTGGGCTGACCAATGCACCTAGCACATTTATGAGGCTCATGAATGAGGTATTGAAAGATTTTTTGGGTAATTTTTTCATTGTTTACTTGGATGACATTTTTTATTTTTAGTAAGACGTTGGAGGAGCACTTGAGTCATAACTGAGAAGTTTTTGAGAAGCTGAGAGGAGAATTCGCTGATCAATTTGAAGAAATGCAATTTTGCAAACGCGAGTTGGTGTACTTGGGATTTGTTATCTCAATAGAGGGTCTAAAAATGGATCTAGAAAAGGTGAAAGATATTGTGGAGTGGCCAACACCAAGAAGCGCTATTGAGGTAAGATATTTTCATGGTTTAGGAAGTTTTTACCAAAATTTCATTAAAGGATTCAGTAGTATTTGTGCACCCCTAACTGAAACAATGAGAGGGGATAGAAAAGAATTCAAATGGAGTATAGGAGCAGCAAGGAGTCTCAATTTGCAGAAGAAGGTCACGAAGCAACCTGTTTTGGCACTCCCAGATTTCAATGAAGTTTTTCAGGTAGACTGTGATGCCAGTGGAAATGCCATTGGAGCTGTATTAAGTTAAAAAGGTAGACCCATTGCCTATTTTAGTGAGAAGTTGAATGATGCAAAAAATAAATATTTTGTTTATGATCAAGAATTCTATGCCATAGTTTAGGCTTTGAAAAAGTGGAGACATTATTTGTTGCCAATTTTTTTTGTTTTGTTTACTGATCATCAGGCATTACAATATTTGCACAATCAAGGAAAATTGAATAAAAGGCATTTGAAGTGGATTGAATTTCTGTAGAGTTATACATTTGTGTTAAAACATAGGAGTGGAAGGTTGAATAGAGTTGTAGATGCCTTGAGCAGAAGGAAAAATTTGTTAAAAAAATTGCAGGTGGAAGTGGTTGGGTTCAATGAACTCAAAAGTCTGTATCCGGAAGATCTTGATTTTGTAGAGGCTTGGAAAGCTTGCATGAATCCTGTCACGTTGGATAGGACGAGATGGTTGGATTTTATAGTCTAGGATGGTATGTTGTTTAGAAGGAATCAATTGTAACAATAGCACAATAGGAAATTAGCGCTGACTTTTTCGTTGGATTTTAGTGTATTTGAGTCCATCAATTGGACTCATCTCACAGTGCAAAAGTCGACGAAAAAAGCTTTCTTCTTTTCATTTCCGATTTTTGTGTCGTATTTTGTGTTGGATTTGTTGCCCACTTTAGTACCGGATTTTGCGTCAAAAATGTGGTGTCTCCTTTAGCGTCTGGAATAGCACTGAGAAATAATGTTGGAAATAGCACCTAAATTAGCGCACAATTTGGCTTCTAGTTTTGCTTCCATGTCCGATCCCATTTTTGCTTCTAGTTTTGCTCCCAGTTTTGCTTCCAGTTTTGCTTCCAGTTTTACTTCCAGGTTTGTTTCCAGTTTTGCTTCCAATTTTGCTTCGGGTCTTGCTTCCAGGTTTGCTTCTTGTTGTGCTTCCAGGTTTGCTTCTGGTTGTGCTTCCAATTTTTCTTCCACTTTTGCTTCTAGTTTTGCTTCCATTTTTGCTTCCAATTTTGCTTCCACTTTTGCTTCCAATTTTTCTTCCAGTTTTGCTTCTAGTTTTTCTTCCAATTTTGCTTCCAATATTGCTTCCAATTTTGCTTCCAATTTTTCTTCTAGTTTTGCTTCTAGTTTTGCTTCCAGGTTTTCTTCCAGTTTTACTTCTGTTTATGCTTCCGGTTTTGATTCCAGGTTTGTTTTTTATTTTACTTCCAACTTTGCTTCCAAATTTGCTTCCAGTTTTGCTTCCATTTTTCCTTCCAATTTTGCTTTCAGTTTTGCTTCTAGCTTTTCTTCCGGTTTTTCTTCCAAGTTTGCTTCTAGTTTTTCTTCCAATTTTTCTTCCAAGACTGCTTCTGGTTGGCTTCTAGTTTTTCTTCTATTGTTGCTTCCTTTTTTTCTTCTTCAAATGCTTCTTGTGTTGCTTCTAAAAATGCTTCTTGTTTTACTTCTAAAAATGCTTCTTGTTTTGCTTCCAGTTTTGCTTCCAGGTTTGCTTCCAATTTTGCTATCAATTTTGCTTCCAAGATTGCTTCTAGTTTGTTTCTAGTTTGGCTTCCATTGTTGCTTCCTTTTTTTCTTCTAAAAATGCTTCCTGTTTTGCTTCCATTTATTAATTTAATATGCTTTATTTCAATTTAATTAGTTAAATATATGATGCCTCTTAAATAAATCATATGATTATAGAGTAAGTAATTTAATTATTTAACTCATGATTAAATAACAAGATAATTATTAGAACATGATCATCATCTATAATTAAAACAAGTGAGTCAAATATCTATAATTTAATTGAATTTGACAACATCCATCTTGAGCAATAAATTAAAATCATCATATGTAATAAATATCCATCCAAAAATCATTGACCACTTTTAATATATATAAATTGACAAGTCAGTACTGATAAGATCATCATCATATATAACTAAAACAAGTGAAAGTCAAATATGCTAGTAGATCAATAACATGTCAAAATGATACATGTCCAATAGTCGACATAAGTCAAAATGATACATGTACAAATGATATAAGTAAAAATGATAAATTATTTAACTCAAATTGATACAAGTCAAGATGATACATGTCCAAATGATATAAGTGAAAATGATAAATTTCAATATGATACAACTCAATAATATGGTACTATAGGCCGTGAAAATAATATATAAGATAGTAACCATGAAAAGATGCATCATAATCATATATCAACAATGATCCATGATGCAGTCTATATGATCATGAATGTCACTAGGTACTACCAACAACTACATCATCATCATCACCACCATCATGATTATGATCATCATGATCATCATCTTCATAACAATATATCAACAATGATCCATGATGCAATCTATATGATCATGAATGTCACTAGGTACTACCAACAACTACCTCATCATCACCATCATCATGATCATGATCATCGTCATCATCATTGTCATCAGCCTCGGTGTCTTTTGTATCTATGTCATCATCATCCTCTGCCATGTGATTTGTATTGGTAGAACCAATATTTTATGGATCTATATCATGATGAGGATCATCTTGATCTTCTAGAAGACCTGTTTTCTACAAAAAAAAACATTTAAAATGAAAAGTTATTATTTATTTCATGCAATAATTTATTTTTCTTTTATATATCTAATATTACAACATATGAGACGAAACCATAATCATATTGTACATCATATCAAAGTGCACATACCATAATAAAATTTCAAAAAAATTACAACTAATATGTGATTCCAATGATGTAAAACATGCAAAAATTCTAATAAACGTTAGTAAAGATCATAAAAAAATTTGTTATACAATTTAACTATCAACTGTAAATTCTATTACATAACCTTAAGTTCCAACGCTCTACAAAAGAATGAGAATACTGCAAGAAGATTGGCTACAAGGGGAATTGGTATAGGAGATGAACATGGCTCTTCCAAGCCATCCACTGAGATAGTTTCATACAAAAATGTGGATGATATCCCCGTTTCTAGAGAGCTCATGATTTAGGTTGATACAAAAAATGATGTTGTTTTGGTACCTATATATGGAATCATGGTTCTATTTCATGTAGCCACCATCAAGAGTGTTACAAGCCAACAAGATGGAGCTAATTCTTATATAAGGATAATTTTCAATGTTCCAAGTACCAAATTTAATGCCAACTACATGCCAACATTGAAATTCCATAGCAGTATTTATGTTAAGGAAATTTCCTTTAGATCTAAGGATTCAAAGCACATCAATGATGTGGTACAAATGATTAAATCCAATAGACGATTTGTAGCAATGAAAGAGTATGAAAAAGCAGAGAGAGCTACACTGGTGACTCAAGAGAAAATTCAACTTAAAAAAAAAAAGGCAATTAGGTTGGCAGACTTGTGGATTAGGCTAGCATTTGGTGGAATAGGAAGAAAGATGATTGGAAATCTGGAGGCCCACCATATTGGATTTAGGTATTCAATCATGAGAGTAGAAGAGAGAGTTGATATCATGTATCAAAACATTAAGCACACATTCTTCCAGCCAGCGGAGAAGGATATGATTACTTTGCTTCATTTTATTTGCATAACCATATCATTTCATGAGAGCCAAGAAGACCAAGGATGTCCAGTTTTATGTGGAGGTAATGGATGTGGTCCAAAATTTAGGAGGGGCAAGAAGGTCAATGTATGATCTTGATGAAATTGAGGAAGAACAGGAAGAGAGGGACATGAAAAATAAAATCAATGCAGAGTTTCAAGGATTTTTCAAGCGAGTAAGAGAGTTATGGGAGTAGCCTCATGTAAAATATTTTGAACTAGAGTTTGATATACCATTTAGAGAGCTTAGTTTTCATGGAGTTCCTTTCAAAGCCTCTTCTTTTATTGTTCCTAGGGTAAACTATTTGGTAGAGTTGGTGGAATTACCTTTCTTAGTAATCACTATTAGTGAGATTGAGATTGTTAATCAATTAGGTGCTAATTTCTTATAGCAATGAAATATTTTGAAAAGGAAGAGAGAGCTACACTAGTGACTCAGGGGAAACTTCAACTTTTAAAAACAAAGGCAATTAGGCTGGCACACTTGTGGATTAGGCCACTATTTGGTGGAAGAGGAAGAAAGATGACTGGAACTCTAGAGGCCCACCATAATGGATTTCAGTATTCAACCATGAGAGCAGAAGAAAGAGTTGATATCATGTATCAAAAAATTAAGCATGAATTCTTCTAGCCAATGGAGAAGGAGATGATTACTTTGCTTCATTTTTATTTTCATAACCATATTACGGTGTGGGAACCAATAAGACCAAGGATGTCCAATTTTATGTGGAGGTAATGGATGTGGTCCAAACTTTAGGAGGGGCAAGAAGGTCAATGTATGATCCAGGTGAAATTGAGGAAGAACAACAAGAGAGGGATAGGAAAAATAAAATCAATGCAGAGTTTCAAGGATTTGTCAAGCGAGTAAGAGAGCTATGGGAGCAGCCTCATCTAAAATATTTTAAACTAGAGTTTGATGTACCATTTAGAGAGCTTGGTTTTCATGGAGTTCCTTTCAAAGCCTCTACTTTTATTGTTCCTACGAAAAACTATTTGGTAGATTTGGTGGAATTACCTTTCTTAGTAATCACTATTAGTGAGATTGAGATTGTTAATCAATTAAGCGCTAATTTCCTATAGCAATGAAAGAGTCTAAAAAGGCAGAGAGAGCTACATTGGTGACTCAGGAGAAAATTTAGCTTTAAAAAACAAAGGAAATTAGGCTGGCAGACTTTTGGATCAGGCCAACATTTGGTGGAAGAGGAAGAAAGATGACTAGAACTCTGGAGGCCCACCATAATGTATTTTGGTATTCAACCATGAGATTAGAAGAGAGAGTTGATATCATGTATCAAAACATTAAGCATGAATTCTTCCAACCAATAGAGAAGGAGATGATTACTTTACTTCATTTTCATTTGCATAACCATATCATGGCGTGGGAACCAAGAAGACAAAGGATGTCCAGTTTTATGTGGAGGTAATGGATGTGGTCCAAAATTTAGGAGGGGAAAGAAGGTCAATGTATGATCTTGGTGAAATTGAGGAAGAACAACAAGAGAGGGACAGGAAAAATAATATCAATGCAAAGTTTCAAGGATTTGTCAAGCGAGTAAGAGAGCTATGGGAGCAGCTCATCTAAAATATTTTGAACTAGAGTTTGATGTACCATTTAGAGAGCTTGGTTTTCATGGAGTTTCTTTCAAAGCCTCTAATTTTATTGTTCCTACGATAAACTATTTGGTAGAGTTGGTGGAATCACCTTTCTTATTAATCACTATTAGTGAGATTGAGATTATTAACCTTGAGAGAGTAGGACTTGGGAAAAAGGAATTTGATATGGCTATTGTTTTTAAAGACTTCAAGCAGGATCTACTCCACATTGACGCCATTCCTTAATCTTTGCTTGATGGCATCAAGGAATGGTTGAACTCCATGGATATAAAGCATTATGAAAATAGAATGAACTTGAACTAGCGGCCAATTTTGAAGACTATTACTGATGATCCAAATAAATTTATTGAAGATGGTGGTTGGGAATTTTTGAATATGGAAGCTAGTGATTCTGATTTTGAGAATTCAGAAGAGTCAGATCAAGGATATGAATCCTCTGATGTAGAAGAGTAATTAGAATCAGATGAGGAAGGTTCAGAAGATGAATCTATTATGGAGTTAGATGAGGATGATGAAGAAGAAGATTCTAAAGGGGAGGAAGGGAAAACATGGGATGATTTATAACCCAAATCCATAAATGTAGATAAGGAAAAAGGAGACAATTCTGACAGTGAAGAGGAAAGGTGGTGATGAAAGGTAAAAGCTATAGGGAAGTCTTGAGCACCTAATATTAGAGATTCAGGAGGAATTCCTACCAAGAGGCATAAAGTCAGATGAATTGAGTTCATCTACACCTTTCTACTATTTATTCATGCACATAAATGGTTCAGTTGTTTATGCAAATGATGCATATATGTTAACTTGATTAGTGTTGTTACTTTGGTAGTTTGAATTCTATGAAAACCAGCCATTAGGCCATTGTGTGCAAGAGCATGTTTGTGTTTTTAGTTAGCTTTTTTGGATAGCTATACTTGATGTTAAGGACATTCCATTTATATTTTGAATGCTAAGAAGTCTAGTATTACATGCTTATCTATGTTGATCATATCAGGTTATAGGTTTTTAACTGCTAATTTCTTTATTTATTGAGTTTTTTTAACTTCGAAGACATGAATTTACTGCCTTTTTTTAAAATTAGATGGACAAATTAAGTGGTTGGTTAGCTACGCCAAGTGATGTAGGATACAAGGATGTGTTGTATCATGAGGAATGATGGAAAAGATGCATGTGGATCACTTAGTATAATGGCAACATGAATTCAAGAAAGCACTCCTTGAGATACCATGTTTGAGAGAAAAGAAGATAAATCAAATCAACATGGGACTAAGTTACTCAAATGATACAACTCATAACTTAAATGAGGACACTTAAGAGATATTAAAAGACAATGGTCATTAATTAAAAGATGCGATGAAAATAAGGCATGAATGTCACCCACTACCCTTTAAGGAAAACAATATTTTTTTCCTCAACATGAAATAATGGGACAATTGAGTGGGATCTAGGGCCAACGAAGAAGCACTTTAGAAGTCATCCTACACATCAATAAACAAATCAACACAAGAAATGAAAATTGACATATTAACACAACAATATCCAACTAAGTTATTGAAATTCAACTATTGATACCTCATTCTCCATCTAGATTAAAAAATCAGCCCACTTTTTTCTTTGTAACTTTTCTCTTTCAAATTGCTCTGGATGCCGGTCATATTTATCCTCCTGTCAAAACATGCCACATGGACTAGTTAAACTAATTAATATGCAATCATTTAATTTTTCCTAGGAAATTAAAAAAAAAATGATTTAACATATTAAATATACTTACAAATTTACAAATCAAGGCCTGTAAACCTTTCTGGCCACTGTGATGCATGACACAATTTTTTTGAAGCCTAGCCTTGGAGGCCTTATCCTGAAACATATACTAATTCAATTAAACTATGTACAAATAAAATTAAAAAATCATTTAATAAATTTGATATAATCTTATGAGAAAATTCAAATCCCTGTGTACTCTCCTCACCAGACTTCCTCTATGCATTAGACTTATCATATGCTTTTACAAGATCTTTCCATACTTTGACACTTACATCAATTGGAATTTTTTTGAGCCTTAGCTCAGGAGGGATTTTTTTTATCTTGTTTGTTTGGTTGCACCGAAATCTCTTACAATTTTGAGACATTTGTAGCTTTACCTTCTTCACAGACTAACTTATGCCAAATTCAGTCTCCATGTCATTGATAATTGCTTTTTGCAGGTGTATGGGTATCTTTCAGAATGGAAAATGTAGATGGTCTTTGAACCATTGAAGGAATGATTCCTTCAACCTATTCACAAACCCTTTTCCAGCATCTGTCATTTGAACTTCCCCTGAAACCACATCGTATTCTATCTTGGTATTGTAGCTACCAATGCAAGATAAAAAAGATGGCATGGTGGAAGAATTGTGTCCTAGAAGTGGGTGGGATAGTGGAAGCCTCTACTCCCTGTTCTACATTCCTAGAGTTTTCTATTATTGATTTCCTCCTGGATCTTTTACTCGATCTAGGACTGCTTGGGGAATCAATTGATTCCCTTTGATATGGTTGATTTGGTTGCAATGTTTGAGGGGCTTCACTAGATCAGTTTTATATGTATCTGGCAAGCATTATCCAGTGCACATCATCCAACTTGTTCACTGCCTCTACCCTCAATATGGAAGCCAATATCTCTTTATCTTTGTCAGTCACATGTCCTTATATATATATATATATAAAATAAATTTCTTCTTTTAAATTTAAAAATAAAAAACTAAAAACTAAAAATGAAAAAAAAAATGGAAACATTTACAAATCTATAAATTGACAATGAATTACCTCATTGTGGCCAGAGTTTGCTCCCTTTGTTCTCTTCCCTCTATTGCTTGAAATTTTGAGGGGACCTAGGGAAAATTATTTTCGTCCAATCTGTGGGAGGCAAATGAAGTGCACACTATCAAGTATGAAAGTTTTTGTCCAATTTGTGGTATGAAAGTTTTACCTTGAATGACTCTCTTTTTGGATTTAAACGCCTATGAATCAATTGCTTGTGCACCTGTATAGAATATAAATATATTTGAAAGGATATAAATATATGAAAAATGAAACAAATGTATTGTAAAAAAAACAACACTTGCACACCTATATAGAATGGTAATCTTTGGGGGATAAAAAGAGAACATAGTGTGGTTTTATTGAGAGTTAACACAGATAGGTCTTCATTGTCTAGTTTATGGTCTCATTTTTGGGTAGAATTTATGATTTAGTTGCTGAAGTTATCATGGACTTTGACATTAAGTGTTGATACTTTTATGATATTTTCCTCAAACTATAGACATTGGGCTTACTCTTATTTATGTAAACCTTTAATGATAATGTCATGTTATATGGACTATCTATATTAGTTTTTCATGTGGTTAATGAATGTTCCTTAAGGTGGTTACAAATATGCAATTATTGTGCATACTAACATTTCCATGTAGATTTAATTTGAGGATGCTAAATTGAGAAAGACACCGCCAGCTGGGCATGCACCATAATGTCCAACAAGAGAATCCTTCAAAGGTCAAAGGAGGTCAATGGTAGGAGATTCCTCATGCAAACTGAATGTAACTACCTTATAGTGGACTTTAATGATGTTGAGCAAACATGGGCATTACTGTTGTGCTAAATTTGCATTTGGACCTGCATGTCTGATTGGATTCCATGCATGCATAATCGTCGCCACTCCAATTTCTTTGTTTTCCCTAAATGTCATCCTCACAGTTTGTGGAGTTGACTGCCTTGTTTAGTTGGTAGTATAAATAAAGATCAAACACTCCTTTTCTAAAGGTTGCACAATCTGATATTGTACTTGCATTCTTGAGTTTTGAGTAATACAAATATATGATTCTTTCGTACTCATGATTTATAGTGAATAAAATGAAGTTATAAGTTTGATCATCTGAGTTCTCATTAGTTTTAGAGGATACTTATCCAAGGGGGCCCTTTTGGTCTATAATCCATCCTTTAGTTTAGTATTAGTTTAGTATTACTTTCTGTTCAATAATTAGTTAAGAATCTAGCACTGACTATTCCTGTAGCTACTAGAATTCCATTATGTGATTGTTCCTGCAGCCAAAGCAGACAAAGTAGAGCCCTGTTTGTTTGCTCAAATTTTCATTTGTCATTCATTTCAACTTGGTTTAATTGTTGATTGATGGTTAGCATTTATGTTATTCCTTTCTAAGAAATTTACTTTTAGCATTGTGTCTTTCTTAGCGGTAGAATGGAAATGGCTACTTTGGGTTCCTAGTGCACATATTGTGCTGACCCATTTCAAGTTCATGTCCTTGGGTTGAAAAATTAAATGCACCTTCATGATGATTGAAATAGCTATTTAGGTTAAATGTCCAATCTCTGAATCACAACTGTAAAGTCCTAGTTGTTGAATCATTGTAGGAGGCAGACATTTTTGGTGCCATTGTTGGGGATGGTGTCAAACTAGGAAGTTCTTTGGAGTCATTGATAGTTTTCTTGTTGTAGTATTTTTGAGAGTTGTTCTTAGCATACCCCTCATTTAGGAAGTAATGACCCCCCTTATTCTTTACCAATTCTTTGTGTGAGTTGGTTGATAGTAAGTTGATACCACATGCATAGAGGAATGAGAAGAGATGCTTATGGGAGATTCCTTCCTAACAATCCTGATTCATTCCAACTAGAGGAGCTTCCAAATCTACCAAGGAATGAAGAAGGAGAAGAGCTAAACCCCTTTGTTGATGCATTTCCTGATTTGACCAAAGACCAAAATTAGTTTGAGAATCCCTTTGTTTGGGAAATCCATCCAACAGGCATGGGTGATACAAATAGAAACAGACCCAACCAACCAGCTTTTCCTTTCCCCAATTCCCATAAAAATAAAGTGGACAACCTCAAGAATATCCCTACTTTAGCCCTTCCTAAGTTTTATGGACTTGTCATAGAAGATCCTGATACCTTTTTGTTTGAGTTTTCCATACTCTGTAGGAGTTATGATTATACCACCGATGCCCATAGGCTTAAAATATTTCCTATCACTTTGAAAGAAGCTACATTAAGATGGTTCATAAGCCTAGGTAGAGATACTGTGGAAACTTGGGAGGAAATGAAGACAAAGTTCCTTGAGAAATACAAGGAATATTACAGGAGCAGTAACATGAGAGGAGGTGACATTTTCAGGATGCAACAAAAGGAGGATGAGAGCCTGGAAGATTACATTTCAAGGTTTTTGTTTTGATTACATAAATCTCCACACCATACCCTCAATGAAGAATCACATAAGTATTTTTCTTAAGAGGAATCAATGAGAGTTGCATTGATGCCTTGGACCTGATAGTAGGAGGAGATATCACCCAAGTTCCTTTGGAAGACATCAAGAAAATATGCCAAAACTACTCTAGGGAAACTTCAAAGAAAGGGAGAGCTTACCAATCCTCTATGGGTAAGTCATCTATCAGTGGAGTCTCAAGAATGGAGATCACAAAATTGCTGGCATATTTCAAGCAAGACATTATAAACAATCTAGCTACTCAACTGGATACATTTTAGGCCAAGAAGAAACAAGAGGAGGTAGAGGCAATGTTGGTAGAGTATTTCCCCCATTGTAGACAAAAGAAGAACTGTAGATGCAAGATGGTAGCTAATATTGAAAGCAAGCAAATTTCTCTCGAGTTCAATCCAATCTAGGTTGAAGAAGATCAAGTCTACTATGTTGCACAAAGGAAGCCCTGGGTTCCAAGACAAGGTATGCCACCCGATCCACTATCTTATGTTGGGCCATATTTCAATTCCTATTCATCTGGTAACCAATGGCAACCCCCATATCCATCCAGCTATGGAGGATGTCCACCACAACCTTGGGGTAACCCTCCAAATGCTTGGACCAATCATCAAAACTCTCCACCCTAGTGGCAACAACCTTAGAGGAATTGGAAACAATTTCAAGGGCATTGACATCCACCTCCAGGAAATTGGTAGCAAACAAATCAATGGAGGGGAGGACAACAATGGCCAACCCAAAAAACTAGTTACATGCAACCACCTTCTCAGCCCCAACAACCTGCTATAATGCCTCCACCTACAAATTCGAGCTCAAACCCACCTAAACCTACTCAGCTACCAGCTCAACCCACACCCAATTCAAATAACAAACCACAACAACAACCTACATACTCTGCTGATTCAAATAAATTCCTTGCATATGCTGTGAGTGTAAGTGACATGCACTTACATTTATGAACTACTTTTCCAGCCCCTTCCAAGCCAATTATCACTTAGCTTCCTATGGAAGAGGAAGAGGAACCTATGGATGATCCCATTAGGCCAAGTGCACCTAAAAATCCTAAACCAATCCTAGCCAAGTAGACTAATCAAGAACCACCATTTCCTCAGAGATTGGAAGTTTCCAAGAAGAAGGAAGAAAAAGAGGATACAAATTTTGACATCCTAGATCAGCTGAAGCATATATGTGTCCAGATTCCTCTATTCCAGGCCATAAAGGATGTCCTAATCTATGGTAAGGCAATCAAGGAAGCATTCCTCAAGAAGTTAGGCAAGAAAAAGAAAGACCCAACTACAGTTCATGTGGTGGGACAACTAGCTGACATAATGCTTGGAAAAGTGACTATCACCAAGTACAATGACCCAAGTAGTCCTGTGGTAGTAGTTGTTATAAACAAGATTCAAATTAAGAATTCTTTGATTGATTTAGGGGCAACAATCAATGTAATGACCAAGGACATCTTGCAACAACTAAACATTGCAAGCATGAGATATACTCCTACTATCTTACAACATGCTGATAGTTCTACTGTTAAGCTTGATGGTATAGTGGAGGATCTTGTGGTAGTTTTAGACTCCTGGGAGTACCCAACAAACTTCATGATTCTTTCTCCTAAAGCTACACTAGTCGGGTATCCCATTATTGTTGGAAGGCCATGGTTAGCAATTGGAAATGCATATATTGGATTCCAGTCAAGTGACATGACCATTTAAGATGGGAGGAGCACTAAGAAGTTTTCTCTTTATCCTCCTACTAATCCATCTCATGATGAGGATGATCCCATATGGCCACATGTTGGTGAAGGGATCAAGGAAGTTAATTATGTGGCACAACTTATGATGTTAGGCAGAAGCTCCTTCATGCAACTTCAAGATGAGGATGAAGTATTGAATAACATCATTCAAAATCATTGTGAAGTAGAAGAAACATTATCTTATCATTCTGCTACTCCCGTCAAAACACTTCTTCCTTCTCTTCCCGCATCCACCATTCGTACAGATGTTCTTCCTATAGCCACTCTTCCTGTAGATGAAATTCCGATAGCAACAGGTATGAACCATACATTGCTTCCATATGAACTAAAGGTACCATGCGTTAATGAAGTAGCCATGATAGAGTTGACTACTCAAGTGCAGGTGTTAGATGGAAAGTATCTGAATGTTAACAGTAAACTGAGTGAAGAACAACAATTGTTATTGGTAAACTTATTGAGGAACCACTAGCATGCATTTTCATGGGATTATCATGATATGAAGGGATTGGGCCCTAAAATTTGTACACACAAAATTTAAATTAGAGATGATTGCACCCTAGTGAGGCAACCACAAAGAAGAATTAACCCTGCACTAAGAGAAATTATAAAAGGGGAATTACATAAATTGCTAGATGCAAGATTTATATACTCCATTTCAGATAGCTAGTGGGTGTCTCCATTAGTGATTGTGCCTAAGAAAGGATGGAAATGATGAGTTTGTGTTGATTATAGGGAAATTAATGCTGCCACCAAAAAGGACCATTTTCCCTTACCCTTCATAGATCAAGTTTTGGACACACTTGCATGAAATCAATACTACTCTTTTCTAGATGGATTCAGTGACTACAACCAGATCCAAATTACACCAGAGGACAAGGAGAAGACCACCTTTACTTGTCCATGGGGGACCTATGCCTACTCAGTACTCCCATTTAGCTTATGCAATGCACCTACAACCTTTCAGAGGGCAGTCATTAGAATATTTTCAGACATTTCCCATGATTGCATGGAAATTTACATGGATGACTTTACCACTTATGGTGCTGATTTTAATCAAGCATTGGAAAATCTCAACAGAGTCCTACAGAGATGTGAATACCAAAAATTTTCCTTAAATAGTGAAAAGTGCATCATGATGATGCAGGAAGGTGTAGTTCTTGGCCATTACATCTCCCACACAGGAATTCAAGTAGATCCTGCAAAGATTAAGGTGATCACAAATCTTCCCAAACCTGCAAAACAAAAGGATGTTAGGAGTTTCTTAGGCCATGCAGGATATTATTGGTGTTTCATCAAGGATTTCAACAAGATAGCAACACCATTATATAGTCTTCTCACTAAAGATGGTGAATTCTAGTGGACTGAAGCTTGTGACAAGGCAATTTCTGACTTGAAGGTAGCTTTGACTCATGCTCCTATACTCAAAGTTCCTAATTGGGAGCTTACTTTCCACATCCATACTACATCAGATTATGCTATAGGAGTAGTCCTAGGATAGAAAGAAGGGGCTATTGAAAATTCCATTTATTTTGTTAGCAATAATTTACAGGGAGTTGAATTCAATTATATAGTGATAGATGCTAGCAGTAATCTATGCCTTGAACAAATTCAAGCGTTACATAATAGGTTACCAAATATTTTTGCACACTGATCATGCAACCATTAAATATCTCATGAATAAACCTTTGATCACAGGTAGGATGGCAAGATGGTTATTGTTGATACCTTTTTTTTGCTACATTATCCATCTTCTTTTCACCTTTTTCCTTCACGCTATCCTCAAAGCATACTTCTATAATATTTTCTCCATACTGTTCACCTGCATACACAACTATGAAAAAATTATTGCCTTTATTCTTTGTAATTTCATCAAAAAATTTCCACACACTCTCAAACTTCAACCTCTGAGGTATAGACTGCCTCACACTTGGTGATTTGTCTACACACAAATCACACACACACCACCACAAGTCCTGGCGCAAACTACCTCACATCGGCGCTTATGCATACACACTTAGGAACTCCTAATCTAATACCACTGATGTAGAGAGTTAATACAAAACCCCCACAACAAAAATATTTTCTTAAAACATAAGAAATAATAAGAAATACTCGTTCAAACATTGCTGCAAATAAACACAAAAATCTGCTCTCTTCTTGCAACCAAATCACATACTTGTATTACAAATTCATTAGCATTGATTACATCAGTCCTCAAGGGACTCAAGGGCTAAAAAATGGCCCATTTAAAGTCAAAAAAGATAGAAAAATAATCTCAACAACAAAAAAATAAATCTTCTCATACAATCTTCAAACCCCTCTCCTGCAATAACACACAAAACAATGGATTGCAAACTTGCAATCAACAACTACCAATGGAAGAAAACTATTGTAACTTAAATTTCATGACTTCAACCTGAAAAAACACTCAAAAAACCTTTCCTACAGAAGAGCCATGCCTTTCTTAAGTCTCTCCACCAAATCCCCCTAAGAAAAACTGCCCCCAAAAATTTTCCTTAATTTTTTTTTTCTTGCTTTCCCCATTCTCCAAATTCTCCACCACTTCCTCATAGAATTAATTAAAAAATAATTTTCTTCCCTCTCTTCCTAGGTACACCATCTTCTCCATGGCTGCAAATTCAAACTTCTCAAAAATAATTAACGCACAATAAAATCCATTTAAATTGCCTGGCAAAAGATAGGAGTTGCTACTTTAATTCTCCACTTGCAATTTTAGAAAAAGTAAGAAAAGGAAAAAACCAAGTCATGGGAATCCACCTCCAGTCCCTACTTTTTAGGGATCAATATTTTGTGCTTTAAATCCCCACTCTTCATTTCTCAATGTCTCTTCTTGAAATTTGAACAATTAAATTTAATTGTTTTAGAATTTGCTTTTTGCTTTCCACCCCACAAGTCAATTTGTCAAAGTTGCACAAGAAATTTAATTGAAAATAAATAATTTTCCAAACCTCAACATGTAATCCAAGCCCAAAATTAATTTATTTCAAAATTCCAAAAATGCTTCCACAAAATTCACCTCAGGATTGCCATGGATGCTCCTACATCAGAATTGTTATGGAAATTTTATCTCCTAAGGCTCTCACATTATGAGCTAGTAATATAAATAAAATTATGTAATTTTTATTTCATCTAACATCATGTTGGAAGTGGAATTACTCTGAGAGGGGGGGGGTGAATCAGAGTAATATATTTAAAAAATTTATAACTTGAAATGCAGATTTAAACCCCTTTTAATCTTAAACAATGGTGACATTATAAGTGCAATGTAAACACAAAGTTTTGAATGACTATTTTTAATGATAACCAAATATAAAAAATCATATCAAAGAATATTATAAATTGTTCATATAGTACTGAATGAACAATTTTTGATGCTTTCTTTTGCACAAAACAACAGACTCACTTATGGCAGAGTTTCACACATTGAACATGAGCAAATGAATTATGATCTTGAAAACAACTTGAAACAGTGAAAAGTATCAGAGCATTGCATAAACAACTTTACAAATAATTGAAAGAAAGATTATGCAAGATAGACATAAACCACACAAAAGAGAGACACAAAAATTGCCGAGTGGAAAACCCTCTTGGGGTAGAAAAACCACTCCAAAATGCCTTGTAGGCTTAATTTCTAAAAATGTTTACAATACTTTCTGAGCACCAACTCAATGATAATGTGGAGCACCAACTCCTATAATAAACTAAAGCACCCACGTCAGATTAGAAGCACCAACTTCATCAAAAACTAATAGTATTGCAACCTATTAGAACCTTATAACTGCAATGACTATCTGCAGTTACAAAATTACAATAGGATACAAGATGATTTTTCAATAATGCCCAACTCAAAATAATCTCTGTAAAACAAATAGAGATGAAAATAAGATAAACCCTCTTTTCTTCTTTACAGAATGATATCATAGTAATAATCTCTCTTTTTCAACAATATACTATTCAGTTTATAACTTCTCTCTTTTCATCACTGAATCATGGCTTTTTGCCATGTATTTATACAATGCACAAAAACAATTATTCCTTTTCAAAAAACCCGTAACACAATAACAAGGGTTTGTATAAACAATGTTGCTAAATCATGATACCCATAATGGGTTTTTGAAAAACCACTAATATGTTGATGAATGCCAATGAAACCCTTGAGTATAAACTCAGGTTGATGAAAAACTAAGATTAATCTTTAACAAATTTACTAATCTTCAACAAATTTCTTAACCACAAAATCAGTTGCTTAAAATCGATGCAAGATTTTCCAGATTGAGAACCAAATACCTGTCATGGTGGCCAAAATATTACCAACTGATTGTGCAACTTCTTCATAACGGTCTCACTGAAGCTCATCCAACATTCAGCTTCAAAACTAGCTGCAAACTGTAGCTTTCTATTCTCCATGGCAGTGCTGTGACTTCTTCAGATCAAAAAACAAACAAAATGACTTTTCCCTAACTCCTTTGCAAAGACTATTGAGTTCCTTTTCACTTTTTGATAATGTTTGAAGTCCGAAGGGACTTTAATCAAATAACCATAATCACTTAAAGTTTGACATCATTAACGAAACATAATAATGGCTTTAAGTTCACTGTCAAAGAACCAACAATGTTACAAACAAAACAAATGATAACTGTCATCGACACAAGTGATAACTAATGTTACTGTTGCTTGAAAAATTCAACTTCCTTGTGATGTGGTCAATACAATATGCTTTATAATGTATGCTCGATGTAATATGAAGTGAAGCCCAATACAAGTGATCACCGAATAAACTTTATTCTAAGTCAAAGATCCTCAAAATGCTGACTTAGAATATGGAAAATGATGTTTGCCAAGAGTTATAACCAAGTAACTTTTCACAAAGTCAAACACAATATCACCACTAAAGCATGCTTAGGGAAACTCGATAGGGTTTAGTTCTTTTTTAGATACCGACTCCATAATACCAATCAATGATAAAGACCAATAGCACAAGCACCGAAATAAAACCTTTACCTTAGCTTTTTCACAAGAGCTTTTAACCTTTAGATCCCAATTTCTTTGTTTAGGAAAAAACCTCATATCACTTTAGTGCCCGATACCATGTATGGTGTAAAATATAAATAATTTAATATCCTCACCATAGGACATATCAACCTTGAAGTCCTTCAAAAGAAAACATATACCAAAGTAATATAATAACATACTGGCTGCCTGAATTCGAATGCTTCAACCAAGGTGATTGCTAATAGAGCAATGTATACACTATGAACCAGATTTCATGATAATTTACAAAGATACCATCCATGGTCAATAAAAATGCAAAGAGACACGATATCAAAGTGACCTCTTTTCTCTTAGCCAACCATCAACTTGGTAAAATAATAATGAAGCCAAAAACAAACTAAAAAAGATCAACTGAAATAATAAACCTACTGAATATACTTGAACTTGAACACCAAGAACATGAACAACCTGAAGCATAAAGATACTAGGACCTGTCAAGATAATAATGACATATATATCAAAAGTAAATGCATGCCTTGAAATCAATGCATGCCCTGTCACAATGAACACCATGTCAAATATCGGTACCAATATGCAAAAATTGAAACTTGAAAGTGTATGCCATGAACCATGTGAACCAACTGTAACATGTAACTGCAAATCATATATCAATCTTCATCTTGTCAACATCCATCAAGCATGTCAAACATTGTCAACATCCACATGTATCAAAGATACATGATACATAGCATTCAAAGACAAATTGAGCATTGAGATAATCACCAATACAACTAAAATACTGAAAAGACCACTGAACATATCGTCAGGTGTAAACCAAGATGACAATCAATGTAACCAAGCCATTTTGACATGTTTTGACATCAAGGACAAATGTCACAAAGAGAAATTCAACACATCACTTAGTGTAAATAAATGATATTTATTTATTTATTTATTTAGGTCAGTAATAAGATTTTATTTTATTAAAAGGTAAAGTCAAAATACATCATCTTCTTGTTTTTCATGAAACCCATCTACCACCCAAAAATCACCTACAAATAAAACCAGTATCACAACATTAACTTAAATCTATACCAACCACATTGCAATTGAATGCAACCAACCACTACATCTCACGCAGGGTTTAACCCCCAAAATGCACCAAAATTAAGCACATGATAATCGAAAGTTTCATTAAACAGAGATAAAAGAGCTAAAAAGATCAGGCCAAGCTACCCGGGATTACACCACCCTCTAACGTACTCTTCTTCTTCTTCTTTCAAGGATGAAGTTCCTTTCATTCTAGATGTTCAACTTCAACTTGGGCCTAATCAATCACTGCTTCTATTGCCATCAACTCCAAAAAAAGCTTCAAAGCTTCCCATCCACACTTGGCATCCTCTCTCCAGCGAGATTTGAGACTCCCTTCTGGTCACCTCACAAACAGAATACATTTCTTGACCTCTTTGATTTCATCACTCTCAATCCCTTCACAAATATCTAGAACATCACCCAGGATGGCCTAATCTAGGATTGAATCCATGCCCTCTAGGAAGTCTCTGTGAACAATGGCTTCCATTACTGCCTTCACCATTTTCACTGTCTCCCCTAAATCCATACCCCATGCCATAATAAGAGAGTAAACATCCAAGTTGGTATGATAGTTGTGCCTTAGATCCCCAAACCCTTTGCCCAAAATTAATTGCATTCACTACACCAACCTTTCATCACTGTATAAAAACATTCCTTTTAACCTCATGTCTGAAACTTCACCAAAAAATGGAAAAAGTTGTCACTTCGAAAGGAGTGATAAATTTTCTTCCATTGTAAGTCTGTAACTCTAGAGACGACACCCAAAAACAAACCGTTTCACTACTTCTTCTCCACCACAAAAATCAAAGGAAGCATCGAGAGTGAGTTTAATCAAAACTAACTCTCCACACTTGGCCATTAATGCAGAGCATATGCTCAACAACACCGCCCAATTTCACAACATTCCTTCATACTCTTTGAAAACTACAATCATTCATTATCATTAACTACTATGTGAAGCTAAAAAAATTATTGATTAACTTCTATACTATTGTATATATGGTTTAATTGCATTAATAAGTGAAGCTAAAAAAATTATTGAGAGGTACCAATTATGATATTTATTTTTTGATACGTAATATTTTTTTATTAATTAAAAAAGGAAACATACAATCCATCTGCTATGTAGGAAATTTCATTATTTCAACCCAAAACTAGAAGCTACCATAATGCCCCCACCTAGAACACAGAATTTAACCATAGATTTTTTTTTTAAATTGGTAGAGCCATAGCCTAACCCAAAAAACCCTAATCCCTCATAACCCCTATACCCTCTACCCTATACATTGGACCCTCAACCCTAATACCTCAACCATATATGTACCCTCAACCCCTATACCCTCTACTGACCTATACAATATTGGATCCTCAACCCTAGTAATACCTGAACCATATACCCTCAACCCTCAAATCTCTACCCTCAACCTTAAACCCTCAAGCCTTGACCCTTAAACACTCTACCCTTTGATCTACCCTATACATTAAACCCTCAACCCTCAATTCTCAACCCTCAACCCTTAATCCCTCAACACTCAACCCTTAAACCCTAAACCCTCAACCCCTATACCCTCTACACTCTACATTGAAACCTCAACCATAATCAACCTTCAACCATATTATACCATGAAATGTCCTAGCTATACCCTAAACCCTCTACCATAAACCATTAATGTCCCTCAACCCTAAACCCTAAACCCTATACCGACCTTAAACCTTCTACCCTCTTATACCCTCAACTCTATTACCTCAACCCTATACCCTCAACCCAATACCCTAAACCCTAAACTGTTAAACCCTCTATGTCCCTCTACCCTCAACCCAATACCCTAGTCTTATACCCTCGACCCTAATCCCTCAACCCTAGTAATCTGTCAACCCTTAAACCCTTAAACCCAAGTAAATTACTCTCTACCCTAATATCTCAACCCTCAACCCTTAATCCCTCAACCCTTAATCCCTCGACCCTCGACCCTCTACCCTCAACCCTCTGTAAGTACCCTTAAACCCTAATCCCTCTACCCCTATACCCTCTACCCTATACATTGGACCCTCAACCCTAATCTTTGAACCATACACCCTCAACCCTCAACCCTTAAATTCTAAAGTACCCTTACACCCTGTACCCTGTACCCTCTACCCTACATATACATATATTGGACCCTAAACCCTAATCCTTGAACCATATACCCTAATCGCTCAAACCTAATCCATCAACCCTAGTTAAAACCTTAAACCCAATTACTAAACTATCTGCCCTAATCCATCAACCCTTAAACCTTAATCCCTCAACCCTTAATTAACCCTCTACCCTCTACCCTCAACCCTAGTTAAACCCTAATACCTCAACCCCTATACCCTCTACCCTATACATTGAACCCTCAAACGTAATCCCTCAACTTGCATATACCCTCAATCCTATACCCTCAACCTTAAACCCTCTACCCTCTACCCTTTGATCTACACTGTACATTAAACCCTCAGCCCTTAATCCCTTAGCCCTCAAACATTAAACCCTAAACCCTCAATCCCTATACCCTCTACCCTCTACATTGGAACCTCAACCCTAATCAACCTTCAACCATATTATACCCTCAACCCTCTACCCTAAACCCTAAACCCTTAACCCTAAACTGTCCTTAATACTTCTACCCTCTATGTCCCTCTACCCTCAACCCAATACCCTATAGTTATACCCTCAACCCTAATCCCTCAACCCTTAAAACCAAGTAAATTACTCTCTACCCTAATCCTTTAACCCTCAACCCTTAATCCCTCAACCCTTAAACCCTCGACCCTCTGCCTTCTACCCTCAACCCCTATACCCTCTATCCTATACATTGGACCCTCAACCCTAATCCTTGAACCATATAACCTCAACCCTCTACTCTCAACCTTAAACCCTAAATTACCCTTACACCCTCTACCCTCTACCCTCTACCCTATATATATTGGACCCTAAATTACCCTAATCCTTGAACCATATACCCTCTACTATCGACCCTAATACCTCAACCCTAATCCCTCAACCCTAATCAAATCCATAAACAAAATCACTAAAATCTCTACCCTAATCCCTCAACCCTCAACCCTTAATTAACCCTCTACCCTCAACCCTAGTCAAACCCTGATCCCTCAACCCCTATACCCTCTACCCTATACATTGGACCCTCAACTCTAATTGCTCAGCGTACCATATACGTACCCTCAACCCATATAGTACCCTCTACCCTATACATGATTGGACCCTCAACCCTAGTAATCCCTCAATCATATACCCTCAACCCTCTACCCTCAACCTTAAACCCTCAAGTCTCAACCCTTAAACCATCCACCCTCTACCCTTTGATCTACCATATACATTAAACCATAAACCCACAATTTTAAACCCTCAATCCTTAATCCCTCAACCCTCAACCCTTAAACCCTAAACCCTAAACCCCTATACCCTCTACCCTCTACATTGGAACCTCGAACCTAATCAATCTTCAACCATATACCCTCAAACGTCCTAGATAGTATACCCTAAACCCTCTACCCTCAACCCTTAACATCCCTCATCCCTAAACCCTTAAACCCTAAACCGACCTTAAACCTTGTACCCACTACCCTAAACCCTAATCCCTAAACTAGCCTATACCTTCAACCCAATACCATAAACCCTAAACCGTTAAACCCTTTATGTCCCTCGACCCTCAACCGGCCAATACTCTCTTATACCCTGACCCTAATCCCTCAACCCTTAAACCCTTAATACTCTCTACCCTAATCCCTCAACCCTTAAACCCTCTAACCTCTACCCTCAACCCTCAAATACCCTTAAACCCTTATCCCTGAACCCCTATACCCTCTACCCTTTACATTGGACCCTCAACCCTAATCCTTGAACCATACTCTCTACCCTCAACCTTAAACACTCAACCCTCAACCCTTAAACCCTAAAACCTTACAACCTCTACCAGCTCTACCCTCTACCCTAGTATACATTAAATTTCACTCAACCCTCAATTCTCAATCCTCAACCCTTAATCAATCCCTCCCTCTCTACCCTAATCCCTCAACCCTATACCCTCAAACCAATAACCTAAACCCTAAAGCGTTAAACCCTCTATGTCCCTCCACCCTCAACATCCCAATACCCTCTACCCTAGTCAACCCTAGTAATCCCTGAACCCTAATCCCTTAACCCTTAAACCCTTAAACCCAAGTAAACTCTCTACCCTAATCCCTCAACCCTCAACCCTTAACCCTTAATCCCTTAAGCCTTAAACCTTCAAGTACCCTCTACCCTCTACCCTCAAACCTCAAGTACCCTTAAACCCTAATCCCTCAACCCCTATACCATCTACCCTATACATTGGACCCTCAACCCTAATCCTTGAACCATATACCCTCAACCCTCTACCCTCAACCTTAAACCCTAAACCTTCAACCCTTAAACCATTAAACCCTAAACCATTACACCCTCTACCCTCTACCCTCTACCCTATACATTAAACTACCCTTAACCCTCAATTCTCAACCCTCAAACCTCAATTCTCAACCCTCAACCCTTAATCCCCCAATCCTCAACCCTTAATTTGCACAAAGTACTATGGTAAAGGAAAAATTTGCTTTGTTTATGATTATTTGGAGGAATGAATGGGTATATAAAAAGGGAATACTGGTGATAGTATGGATCTTTTCACACAAATTGTTGTATTTCATGTTAAATATAATGAAAAATCAAAGGAAATAGATCTTTTGATGCAAGTGAAATCTAGGCAAGCAATTGAAGGCTAGTGAATATTAGGGAAGGATTTTTTGTTGTAACACCCTTAATCCCTACTAGATCAAAACAATTAGGTGCTAAATTATGTGCTAAATTAAATGCTAAAATAGGCTCTAAAGCAGGTGCAAAAAAAGGCATTACATCAGCTGCTAATATGGGTGCTAACATAGACGCTAATCTAGTTGCTAATTTAGGCACTAATTTGGGGATTATCGTAGGTGTCATTTTTGGTGCTAATCTTGGCATTAATCTAGGCATTAATATGGGCACTATACTAGGAATTAATAGCAATGCTAATCTTGGTGCTAATTTCGGCTCTAATTTGCACCTGAATTAGCACTTGCTTGTTCTGGTTGGCACAAAAAATGCCAAAAAATAGCGCCATCCCAAAAAATGGTATAGAATTTTCCTAGAAAATGGAGAAACATACACTAAAATAGTGGGTGGAAGCAAAAATAAATAAAAAATGGGATCTTATCACAGGGATTTGTTGTAGTGTGCGCATTCCTAGAAGTTCCATGAGAGAGAATTTGATCAAAGAGAAGCATAGTGATGAATTTTCAGGACACTTTGGTTGGGATAAGACCATTTCCATTATTGATGAACATTATTATTGGCCATAGTTACAACAAGATGTGAAGAAGTTTTTACAAAACTATAGAATATGTCAAATGACAAAAGGAGCAAGTCAGAATACATGATTATACCAGCCATTACCTATACTAGAAAGGCCATGGGGAGATATCAACATGGACTTTGTTCTTGGTTTTCCAAGGACGCAGTGTGGTCATGACTCTATATTTGTGTTGGTGGACAGATTCTCGAAGATGGAAAACTTCATTTTGTGTCATAAGACCAGTGATGTTCATGTTACAAAATTATTCTTTAAGGAGGTGGTAAGACTACATGGTCTACCCAAGAGCATAGTGTCAGACCGAGATACCAAGTTTGTTGGGTATTTCTGGAGGACATTGTAGAAGTTAAAAAATGATGTGAAATTTAGCTCAACACATCATCCGTAGAAAGATGGACAAATGAAGTCAGTGAATAGGAGTTTGGGTAACTTGCTAAGGTGCTTAGTAGGAGACAGACCCAAGGGATGGGATATGATTTTACCCCAAGTGGAATTTTCTTACAACAATTCTATCAATAGGAGTACTGGTAGATCACCATTCCAAAATGTGTATAGGAGTAGTCTAAGAACTACTACTAAATTGAGGAAGATGGATAAGGAAGGGAAGCATAGTGCTGAAGCTGAGGATTTTGTTGAACATATGAAGAATGTGCATAGAGAAGTCAAGGAGCATATTACTAAGATGTATATACAGTACCAGGTAAAGGAAGATTAGAAAAGAAGGAATAAGGAGTTTTTTGTTGGAGATAAAGTCATGGTTCATTTGTGGAAGGAAAGGTTTCCAGTTGGTACATACAATAAGTTGGAGATGAAGAAGTTTGGACCATGTAATATTTTGAAGAAACTCGACTCAGGAAATGTATACGAGGTGGATTTTCCAAGTGGGAATCATGTCTCACCTGTATTTAACATCTTAGATCTGACTGAGTATCATGAAGGTGATAAGGAGCATGAGTTGTTAGAGGTACAATAGAGTGTTCCAATAGTAGCCATGGAGGAAGAAGAAGTCAAAGAGATCTTGGATAGTCATGTGGGAAGGAGTAGTAAGAATAGGTAGTACAATGAATACCTCGTAAAGTGGAAAGGAAGGCCAATAGAAGATTCAAATTGGTTTTCCAAGTAAAAGGTTAGCCATCTTGGTTTTCCCCTAACTCTCGAAAAGTGATAGAGTTACTTTCAAACTACCTCGGGTGTTTGATGTAGGAGCATCCAGGGTGAAGATAAATCTTGCATCACTCAAATTCTGTGTTTTTTTGATCAAATAAGGGATGACATGGCCTATCAGTAATACCTTGACATATCAGTGTGAATTTCCTACAAGTTACAATGACATAATGATGACAATAGTGAGTGAGCAGTGCATGGAGTTATATTGTCCAGGAATGATTACTTATCGATAGGAAAATATCTAGTGTCCTAGCGATGGGCTGATATCCCTTATGAGTGGTGGTATGTATATCATCGACAAGAGTGAGATTCATCGACGAGATGCTAACTTAGGTCTTCCTGATGGACTGATGACCATCTATCAGTGGGAAACTTGCATATCAGTAAGAGTCTAATGTGAGTCCCTCTAACAACCTGACGTTCATAAGGAAGTTAACAAATGACATCGGGAGGACTTGGGTGTATCGGTAGGATGGGGAAGTGAGTCCTAGTGATAGAATGATAATGCATGCATTAGAGTGACTATAGGCTATCAATGGGAAATGAAAATGAGTCTCAGTGATGGGGTGATGGAAGGTTGGGTGACATGTGGGGCTCGACATGATGGTGATGTGTACAGACCAATGGTGATTGATGAATGGTCATGCGATTCACATCCTTGTTGTGAATTTCATGATGAAAAGGTGGAATCATATCATGATAACGTGTTGATCGGCATGATAGACCTTCATTGGCAGGACTCTTAAGATGGTCCCAATGATACAATGATAAGGAGGCGATGACAAAGGATGACTGAATGATGAGCTAGAAAACCTAGTGGTGGCACATAACATGTTGGTATTCATCGATTCACATTGTTGTTGCTAATCAACTAGGGAAAAATGGATTTATAGGCATGTAATGAATGACTAAAAGATGACTTACTAGGAACGAATGGGAACATAGTCACAAATGTCTATTTAATCAACCTGGAGGATTAAAATTCTATGAAAGTTGAAAGAAGAAAAGCAATTAGAGGTAGTATGAGGGTATCTCACAATGTGATAGTGAAGCTTGACGTTGAACTCAAATTTTCTAAATGGTAGATGCATGTCAGAAGCCACCCATGAGATGGCATGTAACTCTGTAACTTTAGTCCAATAATAAAGATAATTTTTGTTGTGCAAATTTTTTTGTTTATGTTGTTCCAACTTGTAAGGGGAGTCCCCTTCACCAAAGGTATTTTATGATTCTTATTGATGATTATTCTAGAATGACTTGGATTACCTTTTTTGAAAGAAAAATAAAAATCTTTTGAGAAGCTTAAAGAATTTAAGGCTATGGTTGAGAATGAAACCAAAAGAGTAATCGGGTGCTTGAGATTAGATAGAGGTGAAGAATTTACTTATGATATGTATGATGAATTCTATGAGTTGAATGGGATCCAAAGACAATATTCTACTCCTAGAACTTCGCAACAAAATGGAGTAGCTGAGAGGAAGAACTGAATTGCATAGGAGATAGCTAGAACAATGTTAAGTCAAGAAAAGTTGTTAGATATGTATTGTAGATAAGAAGTTTAGACCATAGTTTATATTTTGAACATAGCTCAAATCAGAACAAAGATTTCCAAAACACCATATGAACTGTAGAAAGGAAGACTGGCTTCAATCAAACATCTCAAAATATTTGAAAGAAAATGCTACATCAAGAGGTATGAAGAAAATTTGGGTAAGTTTGATTCTAGATCTAATGAAGGTTTTTTTTGGTTATTTTATGAAAATCTAGGAATATAGATGTTATAACAAAAGGTTGAAAAGGTTTGTGGAAAGATCTAATCCACAGTAGTGATGAAGGCTTAGAAAATGACTCTGAGAACACAAGTATAAAGACTTCGGCCAGGTATGTTCAAAAGAATCATTCTAAAGATCAAATTATAGGAGATAAAGATAGTGGAGTCTAGACACAGAGATGAATTGAGAAAGAAAATGAACAAGTAAATTTTTATTATTATCAAAAATTGAACCAAGTTCTTATACAAAGGCAAGAAAAGAGAAAGGTTGGGTAGATGCTATGGAAGAAGAGTTAACTCAAATAAATAAAAATGAAACTTGGGAGCTGGTTTTGATACCTAGAGACAAAAATTTCATTGGTACCAAATGAGTCTTTAGAAATAAGTTAAATGAAGATGTAAAAGTAATCTGGAACAAGGCCAAACTTGTATGCAAAAGATATGCTCAAGTTGAGGGAATCGATTTTGAGGATATATTTTCTCCGATAGCAAGGTTAGAAGCAATCATAATGTTTTTGGATTTATCAACATTCAAGAATTTCAAGGTATATCAAATGGATGTCAAAACTGCATTTTTGAATGGAGAATTAGAAGAGAAGTCTATATTGAACAACCAGAAGGATCCAATGTTTAGATAAACTAAATTTTATGTGTAGATTGAAGAAGGCTCTTTATGGACTCAAAAAAGCTCCTAGAGCATGGTATTCTAGATTGGATAAATATCTTCAACAAAGAATTTTCAAGAGAGGTAGCACAAATAACAACTTATGTATAAAAATAAAAGCTAATCAATGATTGATTGTTTTTTATTAATGTAAAACAAGTTCTTAAGGGGCTCTAAAACCTTGTACAAAAGAAATGGTAGCAAAGATAAAGCAGTTGAGCTGCCCCACCAACACCAAAACCAAGCTAATTAAATAACAATCAACACACTATCAACAAAAAACAATCAAAGACATGACGAACAAAACAAGAGAGGACAAAAAAAGCAGTGACTATAGAAGTTCCTTGAACATCCTAGTTGCTTCTAGATCCTTAGATATCACCTTATTGTGTATTTCCATGATCTCTTCAACATCTTTCCTCAACACCACCTTGTTATTTTTTGTTTTTCTCTATGTACGTACACTTGACCCAGTTCCCAAGTCAACAGCCTACATACCCTTCTCGATGTCATCAAACCCATCCTAGTTCACCAACTCATTAAACATGGATTTACTAGTCCATTCCCTAGATTTTTTGTTTAGGAACACCAAACCTTTAGTAGAGGACTCAAGCTTCTCCTTGTTGAGATTAATCAGAGCATTGAGATCTTTACACATATGTAGGGAATTCCTCTCCATAGTGGAAATCCTAGGACCATGATCTCTCTTCAAATTAGCCACATCCTCCACCATAGGGCTGAGGTTGGAATTCAATTATTTTACCATACTAAAGATAGAGTCCTTCTCCCTTAAGCTTCTTAGGGTAGATATATTGTAGCGAGAAATTGTGTCATACTTGCCATGGAGGTCTTGGACCTCTTGAACTAGCCACATAAGCAGATTAAAAAAGATATCTTCCCCTTCCTTGACCAACCCAAAATCTATGAAAATTCCATCGCACCCAAATACAAACCCCTCCCTTGATGGGAGCTCATGGGAGGGTCTTCATCCTGGAATCCCTTGGGTGGATCAATCTTTTCTTTGCCTTTGTATTTAGATACTGACATAGCAGGAGAATCCTCCAAATCCATAACACTATTCACCTTCCCCACAACTGGGACCTCCCACCACCACCAGAATCCTGAATATTCTCCTCATTCACAAAATCTACCACCTCACCAACCTTATTAAGCCCAATTCCCTCCTACATATTTTCCACCAGTTTATGGGAACACACTAGCCCCTGTTTCAAAGTCTTCCTTCTACTTGCTTTACCATCCACAACCTCCTCCTTGCAAGTAACCTAAATTTTACATTTCACACATGAGAAAGAGGGCTTAGCCTTTTTAAAATATTTTGTTACCCCCATTAGATGGGGTATAATCTAGGTCCATGTGGTAACCATCCAACCATGTAGATGATTCATCCTCAATTTTTGTACCAACATCATCTTCCACCTCCTCAATCTGGCATTTCCCACTCAGCTTCTCATTCTTCTTAAACTTAATAGGATTAATAGAAACATGGGACTCAATAACAAAATTATCTTTTATATGTTCCACTATCAACAACATCAAACCCTCATGTAAGAATTGATTTCTAGGATTCCTTCTGAAGTCTACAATACCATCTTCCAAAGACAATAGAAGATAGAAAGGGGAATAAACAAGCTTACCATGATGGAAATGATTAAGCAACACAAAGTGGTGCCCATACAAAGCCGTGAACCTCTCGTCCAAGGTAAATTAATGTATCAATGACATGGAAACCTCACCCAAAATATGATTGATTTTGGTGTGATCATAACCCCCACATTGGAGTCTCACCATTTTTTCCTTCTCCTTGTCTCGTAGGAAGATCATTCTGGCAACTCCAGACATGGATTTCTCTCTATAAAATTTCCTTCCTTGAATCAGCATCCCTGTTACTTCCATGATAAAATCCTCATTAATAGTGATGTCCATACCAAACAAACATAGCACTGGACCATGCCAAGCATCGACAAACTCTTGTGAGACATTTGACTCAAACCCATGTAATTTCTCCATGAATGGGGTAACCCCTCCCTTCTGTAAAATTTTCCACACATTGACATTTTCTTTGGTCTCATCACATGAGAATGGCTATGTTCTACACCTATCCCCACCCATCTTCAATGGAAAAAAATTCATAGGAGAGAGACCACACATAAAATAAATGCAAATAAGCAATAGGGCTGAAGATAAAATTACACCTAGAAAGCCTGTGGGCATTCCTTTTGAGGTACAAAGAAAAATAATCACCAAAATCCTCCTGCACATACAACTCATACTCCCATAATTACCGATGAGCACCACCAATGTCAAGTGTCTTATCATCATGAAATGATAATAATTAACATGCCAACCCTTGAAAACACCTGAAGATATGACCCCGTCCAAAAAATTAGAAGCTATCATTATTAAAAAAGATATAAGCTTCACCAATAGGTTATCATTAACCTCCCATGATCTAGCTAATGCCACACCAAGATTCATCAAAAAATACGCCACCCCATTTGCCTCATGAAAGGCATGGAAATTATAAACCTCATCAAAATCATTCAACATAGAGAGGGCGTCCATAATAAATCTTTCAATTGACCAAGGAGGGGAAATTTTCCTAAGGAAATTAATAATATTCAATGAGTCCTCTTCAACCCAAATTTTGGAAATCCCCTTCTCCCTATCTAGCTTAATACCATGATAGGTCGCCGCTGCTTGAACATAATGGTTTATCTGGATTCCCAAAGGGAGTGCCAAATCAATTATTGATTGATGTTATTTATTTTGATGACATTATCTTTGGTGATAGTAGTGATGCTATGTGTAAAGGGTTCTACGATGTAATGTAGAATTAGTTTGAAATGTCAATGCGTAGTGAGCTATCTTTATTTCTTGGTTTAAAAATATCTCAATTAGACAAAGGTATATTAATTTCTCAAAACAAGTCAATAAAAGAGATATTGAGAAAGTTTAAAATGGAAGAATGCAAATTGGTAAGTACACCTATGGTTACTGGGTGCAAATTGAGTAAGCATGATAAATTTTCTCTAGAAAATCATACATTGTATAGGTCAATGATTAATAGTTTGCAACATGTAACTACATCTAGAACATAAATAATGCAAGTAGTAGGGATGGTAGCTAGATTTTAGGCAGTGCCTAAGGAAACTCATGCCAAGACAGTAAAGAAGATATTTAGATATTTGAAGGCTATAATAGATTTTGGCTTGTGGTATCCTAAGAGTGAAAACTCCCCATTAAATTCACACATAGATGCATATTGGGATAGAAGCATAGATGACCGAAAGAGTACAAGTGGTGGAGATTTCTTTCTTGGTGACATTCATATATCTTGGTTAATCATGAAGGAATATTTATTATATTTATCTATAGTAGAAGCAGAGTACATAGAAGCAGCTTCAGGTTGCACAGTTTAGGTATTATGGATGAAGCAAAACTTGAAGGAGATGAAAATAGAGCTTGATTAACCCATTTCCATTCTTTGTGATAATACTGCTACTATAAATATTCTAAGAATTCGGTAATGCATTCAAGGACAAAGCATATTGCAATTAAGTATCATTTTTTGAGAGAGAAGTTTGTAGATAAAGAAGTGAAGTTGGAGTATGTTGAGACTAACGAGCAAATATAAATCATTTTCATAAAACATCTTCCCAAGGATACTTTTGAGTATCTTCGACAAAAATTGGGAGTGGTTTCTCCCTCCTCTTTAATTGAGAGGAAGTACAGGTTGAGGGGGAGTATTGACTCCCTGCTGCAAGCATGCTTGGTGGCCTTGCACAATGCTTATTAGACAGGAAATGTCACAGGGAGAGAGAGAAGATCAAAATGAAGAGAGGAAAGAATCCAAAGAGATTCTAATTATTGTGACTCTCAGTTTTTATCATTTCCCATTGATGTAGAAGAGGGAGAAAGGAATCCAAAATGCTATATACTTCAAAAGCTCAGAAACTCTAGTTTGTATCTCATAGGGGGATTTCCAGATTAAGTTGTTGATGTGCTAACAACATTTTTTGTTTTCCATTAATAACAAAGGGGAGATTTTTGAACATATGTTGTCATCAATGTCAAAGGAGTAATGCTAGTAGATTGGTAAAAATTAAATGTAATCATTATTGCCTTGTTCGATATTTTTAAATTATGGTGTATTATTGTCATGATCATGTCATGTTAGAGATTTTGGGAACAATGTGCTAGTGTGATCTACACTATTTAGAAGACTACATGTATTATTCTTGAAATATCAATTTTGTATCTATTCTAGTTGCTAAAAATAGTCTAGAAATGTTTGCAAAAGTATTATGTGGATTGCTACTCATGCACTATATTAGACTGTAAAAGTGTTTTTTTTTTCATTCTATCATAGTTGAATGATGTTCCCTCTAGTTTGGACCTAAATTAATGTTATTCATGTTGTATTAGATTCCAGAGTTTTAGAGGTTGAGCTTCAACAAAAATAAAGATAGATGTAACATATTATTATTTGTGTTGAATAGCTAACAGTGATAATTTTTGAGTGTTTTCACTAGAGAAGGGAAGCATGCACCGAATAGAGTAACTGTGTGAAGATAAAATAGGTCTAGGTTAATTTCTCTAAAGGAAGTGCATAACATTATCTATTATTGGCGGTGACAAATTTGATTTAGGACTAAACCACTACACTTTTCATATCAATTTGAATTTAGGTCCACCCTTAGCCAACCTGGCTAATTGTGGATGTTGTTAAGAGGTTCTTAGCCAATATGAAATATTGTTAATGTATTGGAATGCATATATTTATGTCTATTCAATGACTAATCATAATAATATGTATGAGTAAGTGTGAATTCTGGTGATGTAATGGGAGTTGTATCCCAATCATTGTGCACCATTATTAGATCATATGCTATGTAGGAGAGTATCTGAAGGTAGACCAGACCAAGTGTAAGCTATGCAATCAACAATGAAGATCCGTAAATCATCTTTGTAATCCAATAGGACCGGTTTCTTTCCTATTGAGCTGGTGCTCAAATTTGTATGTTGGGGACTGGTGTCTCCAGTAGGTTGGCACCTACATAGTCTGGGGCTAGTGTCTCTAGTAGTTATTCATTATTTCTATGAGGTTAGATTTGGAAAATAGCTCAATCTCTTCTCACCATTGTTTTCCCATTCTAAGTTTCCATGTATATTTGGTGTTCATTGTGTGAACGTGGGCTTGATTATTGCTTCTTTCCTTGGTTCATGTCTGGAGAATTTATTAATTGTAACTCACGTTGAATTAGATATTTTTAAATAGTTTTAAATATACTAATTCACCCCTCTCTCAGTATATTGTGTTCCCTTCATAGTTCACCTAAACAAGTTAGCATATTAGTTCAAAATGATTGATCAATGTATTACAAAATAACTATATCTATTTATGCTCTTAACCCCTAAAATTTGTTAAGACAACACTAGTTGTAATAGAATTTGTAGACATCTAAATTTGACCACTTCCATATGGTCAAAGATGCCTCCTTAACCATCCCTTTGCTCATCCACTTCATCCTCTTTGTCGGTATTAATTAAATCATTCATTTAATTAATATTTTGTATCCTACATAAGGTTTCCAAAGTATTTAATTTAATAAATATTTTTTCCCTTTTTCCTCTCTAAATTAAATAAATATATCACTTTATTTAATTTAGTCATATTACCTCTTGGAATTTTAAATTTATTTTTAATTCCTCACTCTCTCTCTCATTGTCACATCCTCCAACTTTTGCATTTTGGTCTCTAATCCCTCTTAACCAAAATAATCAATTTATGGTTAAGATGTGCACACCCCTAATCATCATTAGGGTCACATCCTCCATAATTTCCCACTTGCCTCTAATATGCTATTAATCTGTTTAATCAGGTACTTGCACAACCTTAATCACTTAATTAGGTCAACCTAATCCCCATGTAATTTATGGAATGTGTCCTAATTCAACCTTATTAAAGGCTTTCTCCTTTTGGAGAAGGCACTCCATTCCCCATGTGAATTTTTAATTTACATTTAATCCCCCAATGCATTCCAAGGAATTTTAAATTCCTTCTCTCATCCCCATGTGGATATTTGAGGAATTTTTAATTCCTCACATGTCCTCTCACCCATATGGGGACAAGGACCTCCTTTATGAAAATATCTTGTTCCAATCCCAAGGTACTATGTACTACCTCCATGTCATGTACTCTCCTTCCAACTTATGTACACATCATATTTTTCAAGCCACTTCACATGCCACATGTCAAGATGTGAGGGCTTGTGAGTTCTCAACTCACCATAGCCCTACATCTTGGCCTTGTTGGTTTAATCTCAAGCATCCATTTCTCTAGAGAATCCAAAATTCTCTATAAATACCCCCTCTTTTCTCTCATTTGGGAGAGATCATTTATGCTAGCCAAACTCTTACAAAATTTTCTCTTGAGCCATACTTAGCCAAATTCTTGCATTTGCATCCATTTTCACCTATTTTCCATCCCCATTGCATCTCACAAATTGCATATTTTTCCATCAAAGAAGCATACAACATCAAATATCGAAGGGCCAACCAAAGGATCGATTCGATACAAGGTTAATCAACTTCATTTGTTATCTAAAGTGTTTTGATTTTTAATCCAACAAGGCCAATCTTGAGGTGTAGGGTGTTCATAGTTGTTGTTTGCACTCTTTTGTTTGCTTCTCATTTTCTAACAAGTACTTTCCCCTATTCACATTTCTGGCACACCCGATGGGACCCACAAACAGGTCTGTATTTTTCACGTTTGTTGTTTTTTCACTTTTTGCAGGTGCATGTTGCAGAGGGGCAGACTCGACCATCTAGGGGTGGACTTGACCTCCAGGGGTGGACCTGACCTGATAGGCAGGCGAACTTGAACTCCTGGGGTGGACCTACCCTCCACAAACTCTAGAAGTTAATTTTTGTAGATTTTTCATAGAGGGGTGGACCTGCCCTTCAGACAGGCAGACTTGACCTGGACAACTTTTTTCAGAAGGTGAAATTTCAGTTTTTAGCACTCCTTTTGGCTATTTTAAGTGTTTCTAACCCCCTAACATGTCTTTTTTGAGTATGTGCAAGCATCTAATTGACATTTGGCAAGGAAAAATGACAAGATTCACTAACAATTTTTCTTGCAGGGTTAGTTACTTATCAGCCATTACTTTCTGTTTTGCATAACTTAGGCACATAGTCTAACTAGGGGTGTCAATTAATCTTGTTTTCCATGCTTGTTGGTAAGCTATTTGACATATCCAATCCCCTTGCACCATTTGGTGATAATGGGTGATGAGAAATCGTAGCTTACCAAGTAATTTTGAGTCACTCTCTTTTTAATTTTCTTAGCGGGACCTGCTTGGGGATTTCATCACCCCAAGGGATGATTCCAACCACGCGTACTAGTGGGGTATATAAAGGAGGGAGAGTGAAAGATGTACCTCAATCCAACCATGTTGTAATTGGTGAAGTGTCAAGATGACGTGAAGAGTTGGTCCGAGCCTCTAGTATCTCGCTAAGGTTCCCGACTCATGTTTGTAACGGTTGGTGTTCATGGTTTGGGCCTCACATACCAAGTGTGTATTGAGGACTCCTTAGCAACCATGATCATCCTAGAATAGAAGACTTTGTCAGCCATACCCCTTTCTACTAATCTTAGGATTGTGTTGTGTAAATTGTCTTCTTTGTGCAAAACCAATAATGTTCTCTTTAGCCATATCCTTTTGATTGATGTTTGCTGTGTTTTGGGTCCTTTGCCTTAGTCATCTTTTGAAAAGTCAAGTTTAAACCTGTCTAGGGGAAAACTTGACCTCTAGAGGCAGACCCGACCCATCCAGGGGTGGACTTGACCTTTGAACCAACCTTTTTAAGCCCGTTTTAGCCATTTTTGACCAAGTTTTGTCCGACAGGCGGACCTTCCCTCCCAACAGATGGACCTAACCTCCAGGGGCAGATCTGACCCATCTAGAGGTAGACTTGACCTTTGAACCAGCCTTTTTAAGCCTGTTTTAGCCATTTTTGACCAAGTTTTGTCTGACAGGCAGACTTGCCCTCCTGACAGGTGGACCTGCCCTCCACAGGTTGACCTGACCCATCCCAGGGGCAGACTTGACCCTTCACTAGTCAGTTTTGTCATCCGTTTTGTCATTCGGGACACCCATTTCACTGTTTCGATCATTCATCTCCCTATTCTGAACATTCATACACTCATTTCGAGAGTCCATTCGCCATCCTAAATGTTCATCCCCTTAGTTCAGACATCCATTCACTCCTCCAGAATCCTCATTTACCCATTTCGAACCCATGTTCTGGTTATCGTTTCCCCATTTCGGATCACCAGTATTTCATTAAAATTCATTAAAGTAGTTGTCCAAATTGACCTAGGTGTTCATCTCTAATCGTCATCTATCACAACCGACTTTGGATTGTCATCCATCCTAATTCGGTCATCCTTTTCGACCCAATCAATCCAATTCTATCTCAAGTTGGATTCGGTGCCGTTATCATACATCCACCCTTTAGTCGATTAATCAACACCTAGCATTACCAAGGATCACTCTTGAACTCAATTTTAGATTTCGGTCATTATCATTCATCCTGCCATCCAATCCTATTAATTGATCATAAATCCAAATCAAATCCTCATATCATCGAATCCAGGTTGACCAATTGTCTACCAATTAGCCCAATCTGATCTCCTCAAACAAATCCAGTTCAATTGAATCAATCCTATTGAGCCACATCCTTGTTGGCTAATCAATCATCGAATCAAATCAATCCTTTCATCACCAAGGTCATCCTAGTAACCTAGTCCATCATATCATCTTACATGCCCATTCAGACCCGGTCGCAAACAAGGAAAATGGCCGAGCAACAAGCCCAAAATTCCCAACCAAACATCCCTCAAGATCCCAACAATGCAGCTAATGTCTCACAAGATCCCAATAACGGTATGAATATCCCTTGAGACCCTCACAATGGTACATCATCACAATCCAATATTGATGGTCAAAACACATCACCACCCAGGGATGAGAACATGGTGAACCAACCCAAACCTACATTTGAGGAACACTTTAGTAACCTTATCAATGTGCAAATGACAGATCACCTTCTCGAGAAACATGGGGAAGAAATCTTGGCCTATCTAATTGGAAAAGGTGTCAAGCCTCCATCAGGTGTCGACCTATCCAAGTATGGCAACTCCACATCTAACATACCCCAAGGCTCACAAAATGCACCAGGTGGTTCATACGGCCCCAATGTTCCTCCAGTGGAAGGTTGGCATCAACCTGAATTTGGAAACGCCGTTATGTATCCCGTTAACAATCCTATACACCTTGTAATATCATTCATGGGAGCTCCTCAAGCACCTGATCCCAATGATCCTTTTGCCTATGGCATGCCACAAAACATTTCACAACTGACACCATTAATGATAACAACACCATCCCTTTCAAATCAACCTCCCATGAATGTTGGGGGCACCCATTTTACCAAATTGCCTCTACCTCTTGGGGCCAGAAACCTACCATCGCCTTCGTACAAATCTCAACAACCTCTCAAATCTACCATACCACCTCCATTACTACCACAAGGTACATCCCAACCGAATGTCCCCTTTGGTACCCAACAACCTCCATTTTAGAACATCTCTACATTATCTCAACCACCTCATCCGCAACAACCTCCACATAACCCATTGATTTCTTCACAACAACCACCACACCAATCGCAAGGAAATCCATCCTGACCTCGCACCCATACCATATCCCCATTCCTCGCATCCATTCTATGTGCACAAGTCCAATCACAATACAACATCCCATCTCGGCCCACACAACACCTCACATCACATCAGCGACCTCCCCAACATTATTATTATCCTAACCAACAACCACCCTATGTGGCTTCCCACCAGTCACAACAATACCTTCAGTACCAGCAGGACAATTTGCAACATCACATTCAAGCTCCTTAGCATCCCACCACACATTTTTAGCAAACAAATCTGTACTATATCTCGCAACAACAACCCCAACACCAACAAAATTCCCCAGCGTACCAGCAAGGGGTATCATCATCTCACTATAAAAATCCATAACTCAACCTTTAGGCACTGTCTCAGTAAGATCCTTCATCATCCTATCATCCATATCCATCTAACCCATCCTTGGCTCTTGCGCCACTAGTCAATTCAAATCTGTTAGAAATCAAAGCCGCTCTGAAAGATCTTCAAGTTGGGACTGGAAAACAATTGTTCAAATTTGAAGACATATGTCCCTATCCATTTGATCCCTCCATCTCATTGATCCCCTTCCCTAAACATTTCGAAATACCAAAATTCGACAGATACAAGGGAAACAAAGATCCTAAGGTCCATTTGCAAGAGTTTTACTCACAGTGTCAGGAAGTTATGCACAACAACAATTATCTCTTGCGTCTGTTTCCACGAAGCCTAACTGGAAATTCCCTAGAATGGTTCATGGGACTAGAATGAGGGTCCATAAAATCCTTCGCAAATCTTTCAGAAAAAATTGTTTCTTACTTCTTCAATTTGGAGAAGCACACCAATACATTGGATCTCCTTAAAGAGAAACAACGGGAAGGTGAAACCTTTGCTAGCTACCTACAGAGGTGGCATGCACTAGCGAGCCGAATGTAAACCCCTCTCAAAGAGAAAGATATGGTCACCCTCTTTGTGGAAAACTCTTATCCTGACATGGCTCATAATTTTAGGTTACACTGTGTCACCACATTCATTGAGATAGTGGAAAAGGGACCCATCCTTGAATGCACCCTTATTGCCAAAGAGCACAACAAGATACACCACTATGATAGAGAAAGGCCATCCGGTGATAAGTCTTGCTTTTGGAACAAGAACAAAAATGCAGTGAATGATGGTGTCACTAATACTAAACATGTTCAAGTGGAAAATACATCCTAGAGACAACAACCATTTGTACCTAATGCCATATTCGTGCCACAGGGGGCATCTTGTCCTCCTCAACAGTTGAACCAAAATAGTCAAGGGAACGACAAACGCCAGTATGCTCAATTAGGAGAACCCTTGAGTGTCGTCTTCAATAAGTTGTTACACGTCAACTATCCGATCACCTACCCTATCACCAAACCACTTGATGAATCCAAGCCTAAACCTACTTGGTTTAGGGAGAATGAATATTGTGAATTCCATAAAATCAAAGGACACACTTTGAATAAGTGTCAAGGTCTCAAAAAATATGTCCAAGATCTTATTGATCGAGGAGATATCAAAGTCGACACCGGTCAAGATTCATTGTCTAATGCTCATTTGCAGATATACCAAAATGCCTTCCCTAACCATAATCAAGGTGCAAGCACCTCCAACAACAATCCCCAAGACAACAACACAAATAATATAAGCTATAAAAATGTACCCCTCAATTATGATGGCATTGTCCATTACATTGAGCAGGTAGAACCCTGTGTGTCTATAATTCATGTTAAAGCTAAAGATCCTCAATGTGTTGTTACTACATGACGATCCCACATTACTATCCCAACAACCTCCACATCCACTCAATCAACTCTTGTAAACTCTCAGTACAACATTCTTGATCACTTAGGAAAGACCCCTGCTCATATCTCCATCTTGGATTTGCTTAAGTCTTCTCCCGTACATCAAGAAATTCTCAATAGAGCCTTATAGGAAACCCATGTACCTAATAACATCGATCCCACATGATTCCAAGCCCTAGTGGGACACATAGCTTTGTCTTACCAGCTACACTTCAGCCATAATGATATGCCAAATATTGATGCCAATCACAACCGTCCATTGCACATTGAAGTCTTGATTGCCTGTAATAAAATAAAAAGGGTCCTGGTAGATAATGGCTCTGCCATCAATCTATGCACTCTGAAATTCATAAAATAGGTGGGGTATACCCAAGTGGATTTGAGTAACCAAATCATTACAATCAAGGCTTATGATAATGCAGAAAGAAATTTTGAAGGGATTATCAGTATTCATATTCAGGTTGGACCAATAGTTCAGTATACTACTTGTCATGTCCTTGATCTAGACTTACCATATAATCTCCTCCTCGATCGCCCGTGGCTCCATGCCATGCAAGCCATCCCATCCATGTACCATCAGTGCCTAAAATTCTTGATTAATGGACAAGAGATCACCATTTATGCTGATCCACAACCATTTGACTACTATCTTACTTTAGAAGCATCTTTTCCCCATTTACATTATTGTCCTGGTGTCGAAATGGGAGCATCTCAGTCATCATCCTCCAATCCATCATCTACCACAATGGCCACACCATCTCCCGCAACCAATTCCTCTGTTAGCAAAGTCCAGATCATTGACAAGGGGTGTGGTGAATATGAAATGCATACAACCCTAAATGTGGCAACTATGCCACCGTCACCACACATGTACGACCAACCTTTGCAGGCTACTCCAAAAGAAGACAAGACCGTCACCTTCAGTGTTAAAAACATCCCCACCACCACTTTCCGGTCTCCTAGTATAAAGACGGATGCACCAGAAGAAGATATCAGTCAGTGGGTATAGCGTGAAGAATCCCAATTGGATCCAACTCTAAAGGAATATTTTCAAGAAGTATACCCTTGGTCAGCTAAGTTTGCAGAAAAGTATAACTACCAAGGCAGGGGCCTAGGTAAGGAAGAGTAGGGGTGGTTGCAACCTATTGATGTATCAAAGATGCCAAGTAATATAGGCCTTGGATATGACAAAAATAAAAAAAGGCCCTACAACATCATCTAATACTTCCAATAGTGTTACTATGGACAATGGTCCCTTGGAAGACATACCCAAGGAGGAATCTATTATACGCGTGTACGATGATGTTGATCACATAGATCTGTCATCCCTGTTTGATTGCTTATCCTTCTTTACCATTAGCCCATCCCTTCGTCATCATGAACTTATCGATTGGGACCTACATGATAGCGCACCTGTCAATGTCTCCTTGGATACATATGTCAACCTCATGGGATTGGGGGAGGATGAACGTTCCAGTCACAAAAATAAAAACAAGAAAAATAAAAAAATAGTCATCTAGTGAAAACCTCCCTAAGGCACTTCTTGACCTGGAAAAAGTAAAAATAAAGGACGCATCCGACAATGAAAATGTCAAAGAGGCACTAGATGATGGAGACACTCATCTTCCCCTTGTGGGAACTCAATTATCCAAAAGGTCATCCATCCTAATTGAGGAAACTCAAGAAGTTAATTTGGGTATTGCAAAAAACCCTAAAATCACCAATGTGGCCAAATCTTTATCAGAGCAAGAATATTCAGTCATTGTTCAGCTACTCCAAGATGGTATCATTAATTTTGCTTGGTCATACTTGGATATTCCAGGCTTAGACCCTACTTTAGTAGTTCATCATCTGGATGTTCGTCCAGATTCTAAGCCTGTCAAACAGAAGCTCTGCAAAATGCATCCACGGGTAGCATTATTAGTCAAGAAGGAATTGGAGAAACTACTGGATTTCGGTTTTATTAGACCCATTGACTACTCTAAGTGGATCTCCAACATAGTGCCTATTGCCAAACCAAACAGAGACATTTAGATTTGTACAGACTTCCAGGACCTTAACAAAGCCTATCCAAAAGATGACTTCCCGCTGCCCAATATTGACATGCTGGTCGACATGACTGTAGGACATGAGATGTTATCCCTTATGGATGGTTTCTCTGGTTACAATCATATTCGAATTGGACCTGAAGATCAACACAAGACTGCTTTTACGACACCTTGGGGTACTTTTTGTTACAATGTTATGCCCTTTGGTCTCAAGAATGCAAGGGAAACATATCAGAGGGAAATGACTGTCATATTCCATGATCTCATCCATATTATCATGGAGGATTATGTCGATTACTTGCTAGGAAAATCCAGAACCTGAGTAGAGCATCCTGTCATCCTAAAAATATCTTCGAGCGGTTAGAACATTACAAGCTGCGACTAAATCCAAAAATATGTGTCTTTGGTGTCACATCAAGAAAATTGTTGGGTTTCCTACTCTCTTGAAGGGGTATTGAGGTTAATCTCACCAAGGTGAAAGATATTTTGGACATGCCACGCTTGCACAATCTAAAACAATTAAGAAGTCTCCAAGGGAAGATGCAATCCATCCGTCGGTTCATAGCCCAACTTGCAGATAAGTGTCAGTCATTCACCCATCTTCTAAAAAAAGACTCCACCTTTTGATGGAACCAATAGTTTCAAACAAGTTTCGATAAAATCAAGGAATACTTAGCTCATCTATTGATCTTGATGCCACCTATTTAAGGGAAACCCCTCCTACTTTACATCTCTACCACTTCAGTCGCACTAGGGGCATTGTTGGCACAACATGATGAATCGTGAAAAGAAAGAGAAATCTACTACATCAGTCAAACATTGGTCGACTATGAATTAAACTACTCTCCCATGAAGAAAGCTTTCCTTGTGGTAGTCTTAAGCACAAAAAAACTCTGACATTACATGCTCAGCCATCCAGTCAAATTAATAGAAAAATTTGATCCACTAAAGTATCTATTATCTAGAACCACTCTAATTGGTCAAATGGCTAAGTGGGTCATGCTCCTAAGTGAATTTGACATAGATTTCGTGGATTGCAAAGCCATAAAGGGACAAGTCATAGCTGATCAGTTGGCTAAGGCACTATTAGTGGATGCTTACCTCTACTCACTGAATTTCCAGATGAAGAAGTTTTCACAGTTACAGAAGCACCTGTCTGGATATTGTATTTTGATGGTTCATTAACTCGTAATGGATCAGGCGCAAGAATTTTGTTTGTTACCCCTTAAGGTGACTTCATTCCAAAATCATTTAGGATAGCATTCCCATGTACTAACAACATAGCAGAGTTCGAATCCCTCCTCACAAGCCTCTGAATTGCAAAGCAGTGGCACATAACTCACTTGAGAGTCTTTGGTGATTCATTGTTGGTCATTGAGCAAGTTAATGATGAATTCCTAACAAAAGATGATAAGCTGTTACCATACAAATGCATGGTGGATGACTTCAAGAAATATTTCACCTTCATACAATTTGATCAAATTCCCAGAGCACAGAACAAATCAGCTGATGCAATGGCTACTATTGGCTCCCTCATTAACATCCCTAAAGATCGAATAGAGTGTGAGTTCCTTGTGGAACAACTTTTAATCCCAACATATGATATCCCTAAGACTGACATGGTGTGCGACATTGTGGGTCCCACTTCCCCATGGTACCAAGACATATATACCTATTTCAATGATAATACTCTCCCCCCAGATCTCACACGTAATCAACAAAAATCCTTTGTTCATCGCTCTTCTCGATACATTATTGTCGGTGATATGCTTTATCATCGTGGGTATGATGGAATCCTCCTTAGATGTCTAAATGAGACTTAAGCCCATACTACACTAACAAAGGTACATAGTGGTGTTTGTGGGGCTCATTCAAATGGTATGGCTTTGGCCAAAAAGATTCTCTGAGCTGGATATTATTGGCCCACATTAGAACATGATGCTTGTGAATTCATGAAGAAATGCCTTCCCTGCCAACAACACGTAGATTTGATTCATGCTTCAGCACAGGACCTTCAGCCCCTCCTAGCACTGTGGCCCTTCTCTCAATGGGGTTTCGACTTGATTGGAAAGATTTACCCACCATCTTTTGATGGCCATACATTCATAATTACTGCCACTGAGTACTTCACCAAGTGGGTGGAAGCAAGGCCACTCTCACAGATCACCGGTACTCAAATTTCAAAATTCATCCTTTACCATATTCTCTATAGATATGGTATTCCATCCACCATCCTCTTTGATAATGGAAGACCTTTTAAAAACCAGGCCATGAAACATCTCTACAACACCTTTCATATCCAGCATCGTTGGTCAATGCTTTATTACCCCCAGGGTAATGGTCAGGCAGAAGCAACCAAAAAGACCCTTATCTTCATCCTCAAAAAGGTGGTCAATAACACTGGTTGAGATTGGCACCTCTATATTCATCCTGCCCTCTGGGCATATCGCACATTCATCCACACCCTACAGGCGCCACCTTCTATTCTTTAGTGTATGGTGCTGAAACCATCTTGCCAATCGAAGTTGAGCTCCCATCACTGAGGATTTCTCTGAAGAACCTTATCAGTGAGGAGAATGCTCGTGTTGCATGGCTTGCACAACTGGAGTTACTTGATAAAAGAAGAATCAAAGCCTATGATCATTTTCAAGCATACCAACACCGCCTCAAGTGTAACTACAATAAGAAGGTTCATCCTCGACAGTTCCAGGTTGGTGATCTTGTCCTTAAAGAGAACCAGTGCACCCAGCAGGACCGTGATAAAAAGGGAAAATTTGAGGCAAACTGGTTGGGTCCCTACATCATAACTGCTAAATATGGCTCTGGGGAATACAAAATTGCTACCCTTGAAGCAGAGCCTCTTGAAGAACCTATCAATATCATGCATCTAAAGAGGTTCTACACCTAAGTTCGCTTGGTAACCCCACCTATCAAAAAATAAAAATAAATAAATCCAAAAATAGTAAAGAGAAATAAATTCATCCTATGGTGAAAACCACTTTTTGGTGGCACCTTGAATAAGTACGGGTGGTGAAAACCTAGTAACAGGCATCATCCATAGAGGGATTAATCATTATCTACCTGGAATCCTAGTTATTTTATGCTTTCATCCACCCTATCATCCTCACCCATCCCATCCTCGGCCGCTTGATATATCTCTTGATTGAGCATTCGACAATCCATCTTGGCTATCCTTCATCTTGAGCTTTTCAGTATCCCACTTTGAGCTTATGTCATTCGTCTAATCGTTGGTAAGTTTGTGTCTTCATATAGCCCCCCCATCATGTCGGTCTCCATCTATAATTCATCTGGTCGTGTCCTTAGTGAAACTACGTTGCCCCTGCGTTGTCACATAGGCAAGGTTGATCATTTGACCTACCCCCGAGGTATTCTTACCATCCCATGTTGGTTTTCCATCATCTGCCTTCATCATCCTCTTTTTGCTTTATCCATGGTCTTTTCTTGAACTACAAGGGCTCTGCACTTTCATGTAGGAAAGGCTAATCTTTGATCAGCCCCCAAGCCCCTAGGTCTGTAGTGTGTGTCAATCTGTGTCCTTGTCTTGATCGTTCTTCACAAACAAAATACCCTAGTGTCAAGACATCTGGTTAATGAAAAACATCTTGCGCCAACTAGATCATTCTAGTTTAGTATCCATCATCGGTCTCAACAAGATGCATCCTTCCTAGTAGACCACATGAATCCCATCCATCCCCTTGATCCTATGTCATAGGACGTTTGAAATTGATTGTGATTTTTGATGCTTTTGGACTTTTTTTATCATTTGATCTCCCTATCATCACTTGTCATGGTCACCTTGATCCATGATATCATGGTGCGCTTTTGACTTGTCAACATAGGGGCGTATCTTGATCTTTTCTTTGTCACTGTCTTCTCGGTTGTCCCACGTAGTACCCACCAAGATCCTTGAGGTCTTGTGTTACGCTGGGGAATCCTTGTGTGTTTGTGGTTATCCCAATACCTGGTCTGACCAAGGTCATCGCGACCTTGGGGTGTCGGGATAGCCTTTTTGTTTGCTGTTTGTTTCATGCATTGGATGCCAACTCGCCTTGGTCTTACATATCAGGGTATTCGGTATCTAATGCTATAGCAAAAAAATCAATGCTTCGAAGATGGAAAATTGCGTTCTTGACTGCATTTCATTTCATTACATACGCTCTTTATTCAACCTTGTTCATGACCCATGACTTGTGATTTAGGTTGTGCAAAACTTTGACTCTTTTCCCTCTTGATTTTGCTTTTGGGGTACTAATGGTTTTTTGACAGGTTCAGTATCACACCCACAGTACACCTATCACCTATCCACATTCCCATGCAAGTCCTTACTAACACTTAGGTTTGCATTATAGGAACTCATCTTTCATTCATATTTCATGTTACATTATAGATTCAATATATTTCATAGTTCATAAACTGATTAGATTAAGCATCATAGTTTCATTTAACCCATACATGTCCATATTAACATTTACATAATACATGCATTCATCCTAAATTATCAACATTAATACATGCATAATCATCCATCCACATAAACATGAAATATCATATACATGTGCATACATAAACCAAATCATCCATCCACATAAGCATGAAACATCATATACATATGCATACATAAACCAAATCATCCATCCACATAAGCATGAAATATCATATACATGTGCATACATAAACCAAATCATCCATCCACATAAGCATGAAACATCATATACATATGCATACATAAACCAAATCATCCATCCACATAAGCATGAAATATCATATACATGTGCATACATAAACCAAATCATCCATCCACATAAGCATGAAACATCATATACATGTGCATACATAAACTGAATCATCCATCACAAAAAACATAATGCATAGTGTCAATAAGGGTTGTCGCATATCATAATCAAAATAATATAATGTACATCTCGTCACAAAGTCTCAAGCATAATCTAACACATATCCATTATATATCATCGAATAAGGTACAAAATCCAAAGATGTAGAGCACCTCTAATCTCTGTCGATAAGTACTAAACCCCCATCCTATTTCTGTCAAAAAACTGGTATCCTATCATCTGCTCTCTAACTGCTCTACTGTGAGCTACCCACGTCTGATATCTGTAGAGAGTCAGACTCTGGCCCTCTGTGCATAGGAGTTCCTTCATACTCACGGGTGGGGGTCCCCTGGTAACCACTATAAGGAGATGGAGTCTGCCGATAATCACTATACCCCTTGGTACGTGTCCTTAATGACTGGGACGGTACTGGCATCTGAGGTACATGTCTAATGTAGTGCATTGTGTGCTGCACCTGATCTAGAATGACATGCTCATACACACACTTCTAGTAACTCATCTCTTGCATATAGTCATATCTCTGCCTAGCCTAATGTCTGGCAGCATTCCGCTCATGCCTATACCTGTCTCGATCTCCACTAATAGCTCTCCACTCCTCTCCCCAAGCCTCTTGTTCCAATATCAGCTACTGTACCTGCTCTGTGGCCCTATCCCTCTCAGCCTATGCAGCCTGTAACTGTGCATGTAACCCCTGTACCTCTGCCCCTGACTCCCTCCCCTCACCATGCGTTTCCTACAGCCAAGCCTGTGCTGTGTCTCGCTCACTCTGCAACATCTGCATCTGTACCTCTACATCTCTCTCCCTATGTGCGGCCTGTGCCCAAGCCTCCGCTGCATCCCTATCCCTCTGAAGTGCCTAAAGTCTCAACTCGGTAGCATCTCGCTCTCACCAAAGACCTGACACTTGTGACACCGCTGCATCCCTCTCTCTCCAAAGAGACTGAATCTTTGCCTCTGCCACCTACCTCTCACTCTATAACACCTAAGCACGTTCTTGTACCACATCCTTCTCTGCCTCTATGACTTATACCTGTGCCTATGCCACGTCTCTCTCTATCTATAGCATGCGTATCTCCCTCCTCATCTCCTCCTCTCTCTGCTGCATCAATCCCATATCCCCAACTGTCTACTCTAAACAATGCACTCTGTCTTTGAGCTCAGCCCGCTCTCGGTGCAGATCTCCTCTCTCTCTCCATAACCACTCTGGCTGTCCCCACAAACCCTCTATATCTTCTGTAGTCCCTACCCAAATCTCTGAAGCCTCCTCCAACAACTTGTCGTATCGCCATCTCCACCACCAAATGGTCTCTCTCCCATCTCACTACATCCCCCTCCTCATGCTCCCTAGCCACCTCCACTCGCAACCTCTCTACTTCTGCGCACAGGTAAACTGCCTCATCTCATGCCTCATCCCTCTCTCTCAACCATCCCCTCTCCACATCTATCACTAGCTTAGCCAAGTCTGAGTAATCCCTCTCACTCTGGACGAATTGTGCCTGTAGCTCACTCATATCTACCTCTAATCTGACTTGCTCTACCTTTGTCTACTGTAATCACTGCTCACTAAGTTGCAGTCTCTCTAGGGTCCCTCTCAATATCACCATCAGATCCTCTCCTCTAGGTGGTGCTGTCGATAGTGGAGGGATGTCATACACATCATAATTAATGTCCATCTCCTGCGGCTCATACCCCTCACTCTCTGTCGATGCCTCAATCTCATCCACATCAATCACCCCGTAGGTTCCCCGTACCTGCCCTCCACTGGCAGTGCCCTCCTCCTGCCCCTTCTACTATTGCCCTCCTATGGCCACATCTACCTCCCGTCCCTCCTGCTCCTCGCTAGCCTCACCCTCCCCCTATCTATCCTACTGTTGACCTCCTGGGGATGCAAGCGCCTCCTCCCTCCTCTCTCTCTGGACATCTGACCCCCTATCCTGTTGCGTCGCAACCTTGACCTCCTCTTGTCTATCCTGCTGCTGACCTCCTGGGGATGCACATACCTCTTGCCTCCTCTCTCTCTAGACCTCTGGCCCCCTATCCTACTGCGCTGCAACCCTGGCCTCATCCTCTCCCTCCTCTGCTCCATCTCCTCCTCGGGCTCTACGCTGTCGTCTCCTCCTCCTACCTACCCTCACTGGCTCCTCCGCTTCTTTGACTGCCCGCTATTCTCCTCTCCCCTGCCCTCCTCCATGTCATCCTCGTGGAACCTATCCATCCTCTCTCAGCCATCTCTCATCCTCTGACTTGAAACCTAGTGCCCCCTCAATCGGCACCACTGGTGTAATCCATGGAGGCAAATGTCGCCTGAACCACTGACCATATCGATTTGTTGTCCTTGCATCTCTCAGCCCCTCCTGCTTGCTTGGGTATGGCACAAACTGTAGTGCCTCCAACTCTTCCCACACTACATTTAGATCCAACTCATCCCCCCATGGCTACTCTTGTGTCAATCGTCGGAACATCACTCGCCCCATAGGAATATCCTGCCTCACTCTAAACTGTCGCGTCACCCGATCAGGTCTATGCAGCTCCACTACACGCGGGCCTCTCCCAATAATATAACATCAGGTAAAGAAATACCCTCTATGTGCCTCCTCATCGTCTGTCCAGTCCCTAAATTACCGCAGCATATATGGCCGCCATACTATCATCTCCCCCTACACATCATCAAGTCGTCTCCTCCACACATCCCCATCTCTGACATCCCGATACCGCAGTATCGCTCCTGCCTCTGTCCACCATCCCCAAGCTACAGTTGCTCTGTCATCCTACTCTCTTGCTCTCCGCATGACCGGCCTGGTCACCCTAATGTGCTCCCAAGCCCACACCTGTAGTAGTGTGATGTGTGTCACACTCAATGATTGTCGATAACATACCACATGCATATCCTGGTACAACTGCTTCAGCATACAGGTCCCCCATGCAAACTGAACCTCTCGGCCCTCGATGATGTGTTAGATCACCTCGACAAACCTAAGATGCAAGAATCAACCACTCCGATCTGGCACCAATATCCCACTAATCAACCCCGCTAAATACAATGACAATACTGATACCCTACAAGACAAGCATTTGTCCACATCTAGCTGTTGCGACTGAATCGGTAGTTCGTCATCGTCAAATACAACCTGCACAGACTCATCCAGTGCCTTGCTCACTACCCAACACTTGCTAACAACGAGCCCTACTCTGGGGAGCCTCAAAATCGGCCAAACATCCTCTAGGGTCACCGTCATCTCCCTAGTCGGTAGATGAAATTTCGATGTCGCCGAGTCCCAATGCTCTATCAAGGCTATCAACATGGCCTTGTGGGCCTTAATCGGCAGATACGATAGCATGTGGAATAGTCCTGTCTTTGCTAACCTCTAATGATTTGTGCCTTTCATTGCCGCTATGCATCTCCTCAGTACCTCCGACTGTCTCTCCTGCGTCCTCAAGCTATCAACATTCTGCATCCATGACATGACCACTATATTAATTTCTCCTTTTTTCTTGCATTGTTTTGTTTCCCTTTTTTCCCCCCAGCCCCGGGATTTCCCTTCAATGTCCTTTCTCTTTCCTCCCTTTTCCCTCGCCTTTCCTCATTCTTCTTGGATCCCCCGACCAAGCCCTCGACCTCGCTCGTGACCCCAGATGACCTTGCCCCAGCTCGGGCGAACCCACCCTACTCCATGGGCAGCCTCACTTGGGTCCCTAGGCGGACCCGCCCCAGCTCAGCTGGACCCGTCTTGGCCTAGGAAAACCCACCTGGGTCCCTGGGCGGACTCGCCCCGGCTCGGGCGAACCCACCCTGGCCTGGGCAGACTCACCTCGACTTGAGCATATCTGCCCGGGCTCCCGCCCAGTTGTGGGCGGATCTGCCTGGGCTCCTGGGTGGATCCCTGGGTTGCACGGGCGGACCTGCCTAAGCTTGGGCGGACTTGTCCATGTCCATGGGTGGACCCGCCCAAGCTTAGGCAGACTCGCCCCTGTTCGTGGGCGGACCCGCCCTCGTACATGGGTGGACATGCTCGGGCGTGGATGGATCCGCTCCTCTTCTAGACCTAAGCACAATCGCCCCTGCCCCTAGTTTCTTCACACCCCCTAGGTTAATTTTATTTTATTTTTATTTTTATTTTTTTTACCCTACCTGAGTGAACCCAAAATCTCATGTTTTTTTCCTCCTACCCATTTTTCCTCCCTCCCCCCCAACAAAACCCATTTTTTCAAACTTTTGAAAAACTTAAATGAAATGAAAAAAATCATAAAGTTGGGTTTGGAGCTAACCTGACGTGGCATGACACACTTGTTGAAGAATCGCCATCTCTCGTCCCCCCAGTGGATGATGTCACTATCATATTTTGACATCGTGCACTTACACTCTTGCCCTCTCCTTTTCTTCCTCTCCTCCTCACTTGACAATTGTCCAAATGAGGAGAGGTAATTCTTAGAATTATCTTTTATAACATTTTTCCCTTCTTTTTACCTGTTTTAAATAAAGGGCATTTTTTCCCTTTATTTAAACCAAAATTTCCCCCAACTAATTCCTTCACCCTCTATCTTCCCGGGGCCACCATTTGCACACCGTATACCCGTTTTCCTCCATTCAAACACTGATCTTCTTGGTTTTTCGTGCTCTTTCTAACAAAATATCCCACTCCATACTTTCAAGAAGTTTCTTAGGGCCCCTTTTCCTTCCCCATCTGCCTTCTTGAGGGGACATACCCTACCATTCTCTCCCAATATTTCACCATAAGACTTCTCTTGTGAGACTAGGGCATCCCCTTTAATTCCCCTTCATTCGGGTAGCTCATGCAATCTCTCCCATGCTGAGGCATCTCTTTTCTAGCTGCTTCCTCTATAGAGTCATCTGTATTTTATCTTCTTCGAAACCCTATTATCCTAATAGTGTTTCGAAGAGGGGAAAAATGTAGACATCTAAATTTGACCACTTCCATATGGTCAAAGATGCCTCCTTAACCATCCCTTTGCTCATCCACTTCATCCTCTTTGCCGGTATTAATTAAATCATTCATTTAATTAATATTTTGTGTCCTACATAAGGTTTCCAAAGTATTTAATTTAATAAATACTTTTCCCCATTTTTCCTCTCTAAATTAAATAAATATATCACTTTATTTAATTTAGTCATATTACCTCTTGAAATTTTAAATTTATTTTTAATTCCTCACTTTCTCTCTCATTGTCATAACCTCAAACTTTTGTAAGTTGGTCTCTAATCCCTCTTAACCATCATAATCAATTTATGGTTAAGATGTGCACACCCCTAATCATCATTAGGGTCACATCCTCCATAATTTCCCACTTGCCTCTAATATGTCATTAATCTGTCTAATCAGGTACTTGCACAACTTTAATCACTTAATTAGGTCAACCTAATCCCCATGTCATTTATGGAATGTGTCCTAAGTCAACCTTATTAAAGAATTTCTCTTTTTGGAGAAGGCACTCCATTCCCCATGTGAATTTTTAATTCAAATTTAATCCCCCAATGCATTCCAAGGAATTTTAAATTCCTTCTCTCATCCCCATGTGGATATTTGAGGAATTTTTAATTCCTCACATGTCCTCTCACCCACATGGGGACAAGGACCTCCTTTATGAGGAGATCTTGTCCCAATCCCAAGGTACTATGTACTACCTCCATGTCATGTACTCTCCTTCCAACTCATGTACACATCATCCTTTCCAAGCCACTTCACATGCCACATGTCAAGATGTGAGGGCTTGTGAGTTCTCAACTCACCATAGCCCTACATCTTGGCCTTGTTGGTTTAATCTTAGCTGTCCATTTCTCTAGAGAATCCAAAATTCTCTATAAATACCCCCTCTTTTCTCTCATTTGGGAGAGATCATTTATGCTAGCCAAACTCTTGCAAATTTTTCTCTTGAGCCATACTCAGCCAAATTCTTGCATTTGCATCCATTTTCACCTATTTTCCATCCCCATTGCATCTCACAAATTGCAGCTTTTTCCATCAAAGGAGCATACAACAACAAATAGCGAAGGGCCAACCAAATGATCAATTCGAGACAAGGTGAATCAACTTCATTTGTTATCTTTGCTTTGTTTTTGAATCCAACAAGGCCAATCTTGAGGTGTAGGGTGTTCATAGTTGTTGTTTGCACTCTTTTGTTTGCTGCTCATTTTCTAACAAGTATTTTCCCCCGTTCGCATAACTTATTATAGTTGGTTCTATATCTTTCCTAATATGCCTTCAAATTACAATAGTTAATAGTTTATAAAATTTGATATCTTTTAATAAGTTTTACATACAACAAGGTATATATTGCTATGTATAATTCTTTAAACATTTGATAATTTAATCTTACTTCACATTAATCCATGGTTATGATACCAAATCATGGAAAACATATAAATTTTCTACCTCTATTATATAAGAACTTAAAATATTTAATATTTTTAAATGAGTGTGGAAGCTTGGTATCTTCAAATACCAATGCCTGCTTAGGTAACATAGTTTTTTCTAACCATTTCAAGTAGAAATAAATTATAATTAGCAAAGATATAGTACAAATAGATAGTTTTACTTAATAATCCTTCTAAATTCATCCATATTCATCTATAAGAAGTAAAAAAAACTCACATATAAAAATATTCAATGGGGATTAATATTACATTTTTAAACACCCATTAGAGTTGCACTAATAAATGTGATGGAAGTGTTGGTGTAGGTTTTTATTTTCCTAGTGGGTTAATTTATTTTCCCTTAGTCTTAAGTTTTTCTACATTTTATTAAGCTTTCTTGGGATAATAAACTGAGTTTATAACTAGGAGATAAGTGATGTGGTGTCCCCTTTCTTAAAGGGTGGAATACTTTCCGCTTTTGGTGGTCCATATCCACTTTTTGTGGTTGATTCCTATTGGTTGGATTTTCCACCTCAATCCTCTCCTTAGTTCTATATAAAATCACTACCTAGTTTGTATTTATATATTCTTGCATGCATCTTTTATGCATCTATTGGATTGAAATTTTGTATTGGTTCAGCTTGGAATCTCTTAATGGAATTCAATCTATCAACATTGCATAATCTCTAGGAATCTTGGTTTGCATTCTTATGTTTTCCACTTTATGTAACTTTTATTTTCTCTTAAAAAGTTCATTGGGTTATTCAATCTATTTCAGATTTCTAACATGGTATGAGAGCTTTTGTTTTGATAAATCTAATTTCATAGATTCCTGATTGAAAGATTAAGTTTTCTTGTAAATATTTTGTAAATTCATGTATTTTCTTCTCTTGCATTTTGAACGATCTAGAGAATTAGAAAGGATTTGCAAAGATCTAATAATCTCTTCATATTGCATACACATTTTGTGAGATATGGGTGATTGCAGTATTTCTAGTTATACTGGCAACATTATTAACTATTCCAATGTGTCCAAAAGGCTTGATATAGTCAAATTTGGATTTTGTTTCATCCAAATTGGAGATCATTTGACATAGTTTCAAACATGAGCTTGAAGCTCAGATTTGGCGAATAGTTTTTTATTAGATCCGTTTTCATTTTTTCTTCATAAATCTAGCTTCCACTTTTTGGTAAGAAAACATATTTCTAGGTTTTGTTCCCAAGTTTGAAAAACCATTTGGGTATCTATTACATTTTGCATATATTGAGCAGATCTAGAAAAAAATGTTGTCCAAAAAAGCGTCATGCGTCCATTTTTCTATAGGTTGAAAGTTAAATAAACTTAATTTTTTCATCTTCTGCTTGTTGGATCAAAAGACAAAATATTTTTGGGTTTATTTTATTGTCTACACACAGTGAGTAGATTTTTAGAAATCAAATTAGAAGTAAAAATTTTTTTGCTAGAAAAAACTGTTTCCTACGGGACAACTTCGTTTTTTCAAAAATTCATATCTTTTGCTTCAGGTGATTTTAGAAAACAAGATATCATTAGAAAATTGGAGATAATTACTTTCCATCCATAGAGGTATTGAGAAATTTTTTTACCTTTTTGTACCAGATATTTTAGGTTGAAGCTATTTTTGCCAATTTCTACAACATGCCATAACTTTTTCCTCGATGCTCCAATTTTTGAAAAAAAAGGTGTTGGAAAGGTATTGATGAACACTAGACAAATATAAGGCTATTTTTTCTAGATTTTGTTTTAGGTTCACTTTGTATAAAAATTTATACTTTTGGCTATTTTGAGCCTATTGAGAATTGTATCTTGGAAAAGGCTTTGTAAATGCACTGAATTATAAAGTGCATGTTGTCATTTCATGCCACTCTTAGATGACCCATAATTGATAACCAATATAAGAGATCCTGTATGGGCCATCTTGCATGAATTCTCCTTGAAGAGTCCTAAAAATGGCTAAATATTGTGTTTTTGGACCTTCGGGCTATCACTTGCTTGCTTCCTTGCATCTGTCTTCTATCACCCCCAATCCCCTTCTTCTTATCCCTCCATTTATTTCCATTTCTCTTCCTATATTTTTGGGTTTTTCCCATTGAGCTCAACCCTTTCCCTCTACCACCTATCCTTCCTTCTAAAAATCAACTAAGTGTTAATCTTTTGAGGGTCAAACTTCTACCTTACCCTTTACCTCTTACCAATTTTTATTGCAAGAGGCAATCCCTCCATTCTATCCCGAGCCCCAACATATTGTTTGGAAAAGTGACCAAGTGTTTTATTTTCAGAGTTCGGGGATTGACCATCCCCTTTAATTCTTACCTTTTTTAAGGTAAGAGGTAAGACCTTCCCTTGACCCCTGATGTGATTTTGGAAAAAACAACTAAATGTTTTTTTTCAAGCATTGGGGATCGGTCTTCCTCTTTTCCCCTTACCTCTTTTGCAAAATGAGGTAAGGCACCCTTCTGATGCTTGAACTTAGAAAATATTTCTCCCCTTTACATTTCTTCCAAGTTTCTTTTTCCTTTTCTTCCCTAGTTCGATGACCGGTGGGTCCTTTTATGCTTTGATGTTTTCCCTTTCCTCCTATGCTTTTCCTTGCTTAGTGGTAATCGGTAAATATAGTATGAAATGTGAGGTATGAAGGATGCTTGAGGTCTGATATCCGACAGGGTGCTACTTTTTAGGCCTATGGACCATTTAATGATGCAAAGGTTTCTTTTTAGGCCCGATACCCCAAACTTCCCATGGATTTGGCATGCTTTATAAGTCACACCATTAATGCTCAATCTAACTTTTGAGTGGCTTGTTTTGATTCTAGGGATTCAAGGATGACATTTATTGCTCCCCTGACTTCTACAAGTGGATTTTATGGGTGCCCATGCTCATTCATGGCTTTTTTGTTGACAAATCCATGCCCTAATTAAAATTTTCATAGGAGGGATTCTTCCTTTCACGCACAACCTTCATTGCTAACCCTGGTTAGGGTTAGGGTTCTTCCTTTGGCTCCTCTAGGGTTTTCCTTTGGCTGACTTGCATTTTGCACTTTTCAATTGTAAAGATTGGATTTTTTCCTCTACATCAATGAAATTGACTAAGCTTTCCTCTTCTAAGCTTTTGTATGTTGTGTAAGTTCATTACCTACATATCTAAGTGCTTATTTTTATTTTTCCATGCATACATTTTTAGTTAAATTGTTTATAGTTGCTATTATGAGAATCTTTCTTTCCTTCTAGCACCTTGTCAAACCCTAACCTTCATTTTTTCCTTTGGAATCAACCCAATAGAGAATCGTGTGAGTCCCCTAGTCCTTATTCAACATTTTTTTATGCAATCTCAACGAGGAAGAAACAAATTTCCATCTTGGTGTACCACCTCCATTTCCCTTTCATGCTTTCTTTCTCCCCTTTTCCCCTATGAGCTTTTAGAGTATGATAGTGGTAGGTTTTCATGTGTTGGTTTGGAGAAACACATTGAATTTGGAGTGAAAGAGGAAGTAAAACTTCTTTAGATATTCAACCTCATACACACAAAGGTCCCACACCTTGAGATTGTTTCCATTGTGTCATTCAAATCCTAAACTTCATGTTCAACAAGGTGCAATTTCATGTGACAAAAATTTTTGGCACGCCCGGTGGGACACAAGTTTATCATCATTGCTAATTTGGTGTGTATGTCATCAATATATACCTTTGGAGGATAAATCTTCATTCACCTGGTGAATCCAAGTTTGAATTTTTTGGTTTCAAGAAGATTAGGTGTTGGTATGTGTGATTTTTTTTTTTACAAAAATTAGTCTTCATTTTCTAGTTTTAAAGCTTTTCATGAATTCCCAACTTATTTGATGCTACATCATGTCTTCATTTTATGGAGTATGTTCTATCATCCTCCTTACCATAAAAATGCTACCAATTTTTACCCTTCTTAGCCATATCACAATTATCATGCATCTAGTTTTTACTCAAACACTTTTGCTACACAAGGAAACCAACATGTTTAGCATGCTTTCTACCCACCCACCCTTGCTTAAGGCTCATGCCAGCCATATGTTCAGATCTAACCACAAGAAAGCATTTTTGTGTCCAACGAGCCTTACTATCCTCATAGACAACATTCAAGTGTTGATAACTTGAGCATCAAAGATACTATTGGATTTTCAAAGGAAAATGAACGAAATTGAAGGAGTTTAAGAAAATGAGTTTTAGTAGGAGTTGTCTTATCAGGCCTACCAAAAAAAAAGAAGATATGGAGATAAAAAGGTAGAAATATGAAGAGTCTCTTGCCAAATAATTTTCTGCTAAACAAGAGCAGATGAGGCTTTTGATTGCTTAGGTGTAAAGGTTGGAAAGCTAATCAACCATTTGCACATCTAATTAGCCTATGGAGGAGGAGCCTACCAAGTATAATTTTCCAAGCTTTAGGAAAGGTAATCCTCCTATGTCTTCAAGTAATTATTTTGAGCTTGAGATTATAAGCTTTAGAGACCTTCATCCTTTGCAAGAAGTTGAGACTATGAAAGTTCAACCCTGTGTTCCTCAAGAGAAGTCTCCTCAGAAGCCTGTTGCTCCTCAAGAAACCTATCAAGATTCCAATAATCAACCTCCTTGTCCTGGTATCATCCATCTTTGCAAATATGGGACCATTGCCTACTAGGATAGCTGGTTTAGTGCACAAGAGGATAAGGTTTTTGGGGAAGAGCAAGAGGTTTCTTTTGTTGTTGGTCCAGTTGAACGCAACATGGAGGAGGAAGGGTCTAACATACTGTAGACATGCAAAATTAATATTATGCATCCAATCATTAAATTAATCAAACTCATCCATTCACCAGGTAAATCAGGTCTTTAATTCAATCTCTAAGGATTATCCACTTAAATTGAATAAATTAACTTTATTTAATCATTCCTTCTTTGATTAAATAAATAAAGACTTTATTTAATTAAATCTCCAAGTCATATTCCATCCTTTTCTGATTTAAATAAATCAAATAATTAAGTAAAAAAGGTCAATCATCCTAATCATCATTAAGTTTATCTAAACCTAATTAATCTAATCTTATGCATGTCACATCCTCTAGATATTCCCACTTGCACAAATAAATCCATTTATTGATTTATTAAAATTCAACATTTTCCATCAACATGGCATCTTTGGGGAATATTCCCTCAAGTTTGAATTCAAAATCAAGTGGACATATACATCCAACAAAGAAATTAATGCCTCTTACATGTCCCTTGCACAAGTCAAACTCAACATTTATTACACAAATTTGAATTTGAAACTCCCTCTCATGGGCACATTTCCCAAATATTGCACATGCATCAACTACTCACATGATGACAAGTGTCCTCTTTTTATTGGTTTACATTTAGTCCCACATTCATCCATTTGGCCAATCCCTCATCAAGAAAATCTATAAATGAAAGGCTTCATCTTTTATCAAATCCTCCACAATCTTAGCATTTCAACTTCACAACTTGCTCCACAATCCCTTGCAAAGTCCATCCAACAATATCTAGCCACACAACAAGTGAAAAAAGCTTAACAAGTTTCCCAAGCCTCTCAAGTTTCCCAAGCCTCTCAAGCTACCCAAAAAACACAAGCACAAAGACAAAGAATAACAACTGTTGATCTATCCATCAATAAACACCTTGAAGATATTTCTACTTCATCCAAAGATCAAATCAACATAGGTCAAGAGTCACTTACAATACTCGACAATGATCTAATTCAAGAAATGTCAACATAACTTGACCCTATGGTTGAAGACATTCACAATCTCTTTGCCACAATTGTTGAAAACAATGTTCAAAATCTCTCAATTAAGGAGCACATTGAGGATGTTTCTACCCCATCCGATGATCAACTCACCATACATCAAGAGCCACTTTTTAGTGATCTATTTCAAGGAGAGTTAGGATTATTTGATCCTATCGACATAATGCATGATCTGTTGACCTATGATCATGTTGAAAATGTCTCCACATTGCTTTATGAGTTAGAGGACATATCTCAAGAATTTATTCCAAAGCATGATCAACATATTTCACCAAAGTCTAGCAATGGTCCTTTTCAAGACATGTTGACCCCCCTCGACCTCATGATTATAGATACTAAAGGAACCTTGAACTCGACACTTGAGGATATTGAACCACTTACCATGTATAAAGATGACATCCAAGAACTCTTTGTAAGCAATCCATCCTTTGAACTTGACCCATGTCAGAACTTGATCCAAAGCATGTCGAAAGAAACTCTAAAATCATTCAAGATCAAGAATTTGTCTTCAAGATGCTACAATAATCTAATGGACACTCTCCTATCTATGGAAGATGACCATATCCATGTAGTGCATACTTCTCCATCTACTCATGAGATGCTTTCTATGGATGGAAACGTAGATGATCTATAGCTAGAACAAAATTCCATTACACAAAAAGAGCAGATTCTTAACTCCTACAGTCAAATAGAGTTGTCAACAACAGTATCAGATATATCGCAAATTCAGACTAAGGACATCATGAATAAAGATATCCAACATTATCCACTCAAGGAAGCAGGTCAGACAGAACAAGATATTTTGGAGTTAGCAGAGCATCCAATCAAAATAACATCATCTGCAGTGGTCATTTATCAGAGAACGCTTATCGAACAAGACATCTCAAAAAAGGAAGAATCAAAGCATGAAGGTACTACTTCTACCATACTGGAGGCAACTTCATCTCAAGAAAACGTCAACATAGGGAGCACGAAGAGTCCTTATGATGAAACTAGTGTCAATACTACAACTAGCCATGTCATGAATCTTCATCCACCTATCATCCCATCCATGAATTAGGACCAATGTCAAAAGAAAAATTTGAATCAAAGTACGAAGAATGTTATCAAAGAAAAAGAAGTTGAGAAGCATAATGGACAAATCAAATACGCACGGATACCAAAACATACAAAGAAAGATCATCCCTATCAAACTCCATTAGTCAAAGAAACTATGGGGAAAAATAAAAAAGGGAAAAGTATCCATCAAAGATGTCCGCAAAAGAAAAAGCAGGCTTTTCAAGTGACGTACAAAGTGTATCAAGCAGTTAGTCCTAATTTCATGCACACTTTCATATCCACCCATCATTGCTCATCTTCCCAAGTTTGGAGTGTCAAAGGTTCCAAACTATCAACCAATCCATCTCTTATCCCTAAACACACTCCATCCATGCCTCCATGCATGATATCCAATTATCATATTGACCATGTATTGGCAACGACCCTTCATCATAAGGATTTTGAAGGCACTCTATTGTGATGTGCACACAAAGACAAAGTTAACTCTGGTATCAACAAAGCAGGTCAAGAATCTCAAAAGTTGTATCCAAGTGTGCATATCTTAGCAAAGAAACTTCTTCAAGTAGGATATTGATGGCACATTATGACAGGGGAATCTACATCAACAACACCTTGTGATTTAGCATGAGCTTAAAATCTTTTAGAAAAATCAAAAAAATCAAAAAATATGAAAATCCAAAAAAAATTCAAAAAAAGGATTGAAAACAGTAAAGAGAAAAAAATCGTCCTCTAGTGAAAATTGCATGGGTGGCGCTTTGGGCAAGACCATGAAGAAAACTTGGCAAATAGGTGTCATGTGTAGAGTCGAGCATCTATGTGTGCCACTTCAGGTGAAAGCATCTCATCCCATCCGTAATAAATCGAACAATACATCCATATCATCCATAATAAATCCATCCATCCATAAACCATTGATCCAATCCATTTTCATCCATCTACATCCTTCATCCAAGTTATCTTGATCTTGATGAAATTTTGGGGCACACTTTATGCTTTCTTACGATAAACATCTTGACATGCCTCATTTTCATTGATCCTATCCTACCCAGCATTATCCAATGAAGCATTATTTATCCGAACACCTTATCTTATCACAAGATAATCCATATCCATCCATCCATACACTTATCCGAGCATCCACCCATCGCATTCCATACATTGCTAAACACTGGGGGTAGATATATTTGCATCTTTCTTTGAGAATAAATCTTGATCTATATTCTCCAACTTATGTGGAAAATTTGAACATTTGCAAATGTGAAACCAAATTGGTCAAAGAATTTGTGAGCCACAATCTGAATCACTAGCCCATGGCATATTTTGACAAGAATACATTCCTTACCAAGCTTCCTCTTTTATCATACATCAATCCAAACAATTGATATTAGTCGTATCTAAGTTGCACCTCGAACATCACATAAAATCATTCGCACAACTTTTGTTCCAAATCAAGCTTCATCAATCATCATCAATCAAATCCAACCAAAAAATCCATCATCTTGGGATATCTATCCTTGTGTTGCTTAACACTATCCTGGCATTGTTGTGTATCCTCAACAATGTTATCATGATCAATCCCGATCAATCAACCCTTGCATTTTTTGTGCATCCTCAAAAATGTTATCGTCATCAATCGCGATCATTCAATCCTTGCATTGTTGTGTATCCTCAACAATGTTATCATCATCATCAATCCATCGATCTGATCAATCAACCTTAGCTTTTTTTTAGAAAAATCCCAAACAGAGCACTGATATCATCACACATGTCCATATCCAAATCGTCAAAATCATGCAAAAATCCAAAAACATTAGAAAATCACGAAAATCCAAAAACATTCAAAACATATCAAAAAATCAAAAACATTGGAATCCAAACTACGTCATCTCTGAGCTTAAACGTAGGCAATGTTAAATCTCTAATTAGCCCCTAAGACACAAAAATCCAAAAACATTAGAAAATCACGAAAATCCAAAAACATTCGAAAAAAATCAAAAATCAAAACACTTGTAAAATCTTGAAAATACCAAAAACAACCTCAAAAAATTTCAAAACGTCAAAAACATCCAAATATTTGAAAAAATCCATCCGTCCCATTTTTCTTTCACCCGTAATAATCAATCATCCATAATAAATTGATCGTTACCTTCATCCTTTGGAAAAACAAACAGAAACAATCACAACAATCAACAAAAGCAAACTTCAAATGCAAAATCAAAATTGAAGCAACAAACTGTTAAACGCAAAATCAAACTCTTGATCATTTTCAAACATGTTAGTTAACCTTATATCAACAGCCTATCAATCAACTTACCAACCCATCATCATCCTATACAATGCATGTCCTAGGATATATCGTTCGACAATGGGCATCATTTTGGATATCACTTGGATTCTTATCCTATCAAAACAAATCCCTTTGGCTAAGGTATGAAGAACATTGGCTTGTTTGCGTACTTGATCTTTTTATTATTTATCTTATTGCACTCATTCCAAGGACCTCTTGATGATATCCGAAAAGGATTTAGAGAGATAGGAATGGGGCAACGATCATTATCTTTTGTTTGTTGTTCTTGTTGGAATTCTTGTAAAATAACTTGGTGAATACTTGCTTTGTTAGGTATGTCCTAGCAAGGTTTCCGTATGTCAAGTGTGAACAAGAATACTCCTCTCTATTTGTTGAGTCAAATTCCATCGCACTAGGTACAACGCCATCCTAGTTCTTTATACCTTGATGCATCGTATCTACATGTGTAATCAAACATAAGGTAAGTAGCCCTTTTAAAATCCCAATCCTTGATAAGAAAATCATCATCATCATCATCATCATCTCTCTAATAAAGTCTCATCATCATGAACTTGTTGGATCCTCTTGTCATCATCTCATTTCCGCACTAACATCATCATCACCAATGCATCCATCATGCATCCATCTTGCATCCAGAAAACTATCAGCATACCACATATCATTCATATCATACATAATAGGAAACATCGATCATTTCACATGCATTGCATTTGCATCATCATCATAATATAGATCTGTTAGTCTAAGCATTTGCATAAATCATCCATTGCATAATCACAACATATCACATCATCCATATCACCCATCTCACATCATATCATCATTTAAGTTGTTTAAGATAATATAGATTTGTTATTCTAAGCATCTTAAAACCATATCATTTGCATCATCATCCATAACCATCCATTTTTGAACCTCTTTATCATGAGATCGACCCTCAAATTGAATATTTTTGCTCGATCTCTCGAGGGGGAAATGTACCAGTGTACTTCTTTCCGTTGGGGCATTCAAAAAATCAGGAATTTTTTAATTTTGATCGGGGAAAGTTTATTCTTTGAACCAACGCAACAAGTACATTGCTTCAAAGAGGGGAAAAATGTAGACATGCAAAATTAACATTATGCATCCACTCATTAAATTAATCAAGCTCATCCATTCACCAGGTAAATCAGGTCTTTAATTCAATCTCTAAGGATTATCCACTTAAATTGAATAAATTAACTTTATTTAATCATTCCCTCTTTGATTAAATAAATCAAGACTTTATTTAATTAAATCTCCAAGTCATATTCCATCCTTTTCTGATTTAAATAAATCAAATATTTAAGTAAAAAAGGTCAATCATACTAATCATCATTAAGTTTATCTAAACCTGATTAATCTAATCTAATGCATGTCACATCCTCTAGAAATTTCCACTTGCACAAATAAATCTATTTATTGATTTATTAAAATCCAACATTTTCCATCAACATGGCATCTTTGGGGAATATTCCCTCAAGTTTGAATTCAAAATCAAGTGGACATATACATCCAAAAAAGAAATTAATGCCTCTTACATGTCCCTTGCACAAGTCAAACTCAACATTTATTACATAAATTTGAATTTGAAACTCCCTCTCATGGGAACATTTCCCAAATCTTGCACATGCATCAACCACTCACATGATGACAAGTGTCCTCTTTTCATTGGTTTACATTTAGTCCCACGTTCATCCATTTGGCCAATCCCTCATCAAGAAAATCTATAAATGAAAGGCTTCATCTTTTATCAAATCCTCCACAATCTTAGCATTTCAACTTCACAACTTGCTCCACAATCCCTTGAAAAGTCACTCTCTTCAAGAGAACTGATTTTTCCCATCTTATCATCATCATTCAACTTATCTTAGCAAGGATTGGGAAAGGGCTTCTTTCCATAGAAGAACCAATCCAATATGAAATAGGGATTATTTCATGTTCTATATGCTTTAGTTTATCTTGTGATTTGTTTGCATTTAGAAACATGATTTATTATTTCATATGGATGCTTGATCATTAGCTTGGTTTTAAAATGCTAACCATTTGCAGATTTGACATCCACACATACAACTAGAGTTTGATGAGCATGACCAACTAGGGAAGCATGTTGAAGGATATGTGGGTGTTGAGCATGAGGCTCTTATTGATTTATTTGATCATCTCCTATTCTTTGTTGAAAATGAAGAAAATGTATCTATTCCTACATCAACAAATCAGTTGGGACAACAAGGCAATAAGTAGGGGAAGGTGATGTAAATGAAGACTTATTATTTTTATTTGTTGAGCTTTCTTATTTTGTTAATGAAGATGAAGAGAGCATGTGAGCTTCAATATCTTCACAAGTTTTAAAGAATATTGAGGATGAAAATGAGCATGAAAAGATGCTAGTCTATGGGGAGACAAATGCTGACAACCCTATTTTACAAAGTGAAGAGGTGGACACACCCAAGGAAAGCTATTATGATGCCAAGATCGATCCTCTTATATAGAAAAGAAAGGAAGAGGTTGAGGAAGAATTATTTTTGGATGACTTAGAGGCCTTTTGTTCAATCTTGGATGACAAGTCATCACCTTTGGATGAGGGAAATCATAAGAAACATGAACATAAGGAAGAAATCTCTTTGCTTTTTCCAAAAAAATCATAAGAGGTTTTTTCATAGGCCAACAAAATGATGAAGATGCAATGCACAATTAAGGGGCTAGTAGGGAGAGCTCAGAGTTTGTCCTTTTAGGAGGATGTCCTATCATACATCTTGCATTGATGGAGGCCACCAAGGTACCACAAGTTGTGCTTACTCCCAAGCACGAGGTTTCAACTGAGGAGGAATGCATTCAACCTACTTATACATTTAAAAGTAGCAGTGTGCATGACCATCACGAGGAGGTAAGTGGGTTGGCCCTTTTTCTCCAAGGGTTGTTATAACAATTGGTTAAGCATGTTTTCAACCTCCACCTTCCCTTAGCCACTTAGAATCACATGAAGCATTGCAAGATAATAAGAAAGGGAAGCTACTTTAGATAACTACTCAATGGTTTCATTTGAGAAAACCCTGTTCTCTATCTTCTGTACATATTAGTTAGTTTTTTTACTTTCCAAGAAGTGCCTTTGCACACCCTATGTTCTCCTTAAGGGAATGCATGTCCATAGTTTTCTATTTTCCTTGAAGTGTAGCCTGTACATGTTTTGTTTTTCCCTTGGGAGGCCCAGTTATTGAAGTTTTTCCCTTATGACTCCGTGCCCAATGGACCAATAAGGATACTGGATTTCATGATTAGTATGCAATCATCTTGCAAAATTCACCATAAATGTTGTAATTTCATGACACACTTAGATGACCCATCATTGATAACCAATCTAAGAGATCCTATATGGGCTATCTTGCATGAATTCTCCTTGAAGGGTCCTAAAAGTGGATAAATGTTGTGTTTTTGGACCTTTGGGATGTCTCTTTCTTACTTACTTGCATCCCTCTTCTATCACCCCTGATCTCCTTCTTCTTCTTCTCCCTTTCTTTCCATTTCTCTTCTTATCTTTTTGGGTTTCACCCATCAGGCTTGACCCTTTCCCTCTATGGCCTATCCTTCCTTTTGAAAATTAGCTAAGTGTTGATCTTTTGGGGGTCAAACTTCTACCTTACCCTTTACCTATTACCATTTTTTATGTAAGAGGTAATCCCTCCATCCAACCCCCGACTCACAACATGTTCTTTGAAAAAGTGACCAAGTGTTTGCTTTTCAGAGTTCAAGGATTGGCCATCCCCTTTACCTCTTACCTTTGTTAAGGTATGAGGTAAGACCTTCCCCCAATCCCTAATGTGCTTTTGGAAAACAACTAAGTGTTTTTTTTTGGGCATTGGAGATCGGCCTTCCTCTTTGCTCCTTACCTCTTTTGCGGAATGAGGTAAGGCACCCTCCCGATGCCCGATCTTTGAAAATATTTCTCCCCTTCACATTTCTTCCAAGTTTCTTTTTCCCTTTCTTTCCTGGTATCTTGACCAATTCTGTCAAATCCACCCAATTCCTTATTTTTTGGATTTTCGAATTTTGTAATCATATCTTACCTCTTACTGCTTTCTTTGGTAAGCAGTAAGCGGTAATATTTCCCCTTGATATTTGATGGTCAATGGGTCCTTTTGAGCTTTTATGTTTTCCCTTTCCTCTTGTACTTTTCCTTGCTTTGTGGTAAGGAGTAAGCCTCATGCCGAATATCTAAAGCCTGACGCAGGTGCCAATATAGTATGAAGTATGTAGTAAGAAGGATGCATGAGGTTCGATGTCTGATAGAGCACTAATTTTTGGGCCTATGAACCATTTAATGATGCAAAGGTTTCTTTTCAGGCTTGACTCCTTGACCTTCCCACATATTTGGCATGTTTTTTGGGCAATGCCATTAATGCTCGATCCAAATTTTTAGTGGCTTGTTTTGATTCTAAGGCTTCAAAGATGAAATTTATTACTCCCCTAACTTCTATAATGGATTTTATGGGTTCCCATGCTCATTTATTGCTATTTTGTTGACTTTCCTAATGGATCCATGCCCTAATCATGATTTTCATGGGAGGGCTTCTTCCCTTCACACATAGACTTCATTGTTAACCCTGGTTAGAGTTAGGGTTCAATTTTTCATTCTAAGTTTTTCCTGATCTATAAAGGTAAGAAATGTATTCATTTCAAGGGTTCTTCCTCTAGCTCCTCTAGGGTTTTTCTTTGGTAGACTTGCATTTTGCACTCTGCAATTATAAATATTGGATTTTTGTCTCTACATCAAATAAATTGACTAATCTTTCCTCTTCTCAAAATTTTTATGTTGTGTAAGTTCATTACCTACATATCTAAGTGCTTGTTTGATTTTTCCATGCATACATTTTGAGTTAAATTGTTTACAGTTGTTGTTCTCAGAATCTTGCTTTCCTTCTAGCACCCTATCAAACCCTAACCTTCATGTTTACCTTTGGAATTGACCCAATAAAGAACTATGTGAGTCCTATGGTCCTTCTTCAATGTTTTGCTGTGTAATCTCAACCAAGAAGAAACACCTTTACATCTTGGTGTACCACCCCCATTTCCATTTCATGCTTTCTTTCTCCCCTTTTCCCTTGTGAGCTGTTAGAGTAGGATAGTGTTAGGTTTTCATGTGTTGGGTTTGACCAATACATTGCACTTGGATTGAAAGAGGAAGTTAGGCTTCTTTAGAGATTCACCCTCATACATGCAAAGGTCCCACACCTTGAGGTTGTTTTCATCATTTTATTGGAATGTTGAACTTCATGTTTAGCTGGGTGCAATTTCATGTGACAACAGTGCCAAAATTATAATATTTGGGGGTGGGGGTGATATTTGATACTAATGAAAAGGGTGGGAGTGTATTGGTGTTCTCTATTTTGGGTAATCTTGTGGTTGATTCATTTGATTTCATCATTTGAGGATTGTATCATGGGTGTTTTTTATTCATCCTTCTGTGATAATCCTGGATAAGGCTAGTTACGAGTCTTGAAAAAAGTTATTCTAACCCATATCAAATGGATAAAACTTTTTCCTTACCTTTATGGGCTCATTCCTGAACCAAGCACACCTAGAAAGAAATAAGTATGGGGTAATAAAATTGATCATGTATTAGGAGTAATTGGTTCTCATGTTGATTATGACTCTATCTTGGATATAGTTGACATTGAATGTCCCCACACACTTTGGACCAAGATTTGGGAGATATTTGGAAACCATAATGTTTTTCCATTCCCAAATGATCATGCTATAGATTGCCCCATTCTAGTTGATGATGTAGATAATATACCCTTTGATGATGCTACTTTAGAGGAGCTTAAGTGTTATGCACATCATGAACATTTAGATGACACAAAGACCCCTCTTCTTGATTGTCATCCTCATGTTGAGATCACATTGACATCACCTATTGAAACTTCAGATTGTAGAGATGTTTCTTTGAGAGACTCTAGTAATTCATTGTAGTAGGATCAATTATGTCTTTTGGATTTAGTCTATTGGGACCAATTTTTACTAGATATTTCTTCTTTTGTTGTAGAGTCCCTCATATTGATGATATTTATCTTATCTTTGATGAAGTTGATTCTTCTTTAGTTGTTTTGAGGGAACAATTTGACCCTCTTGTTCATTCTATACATGATCATTCATTTCAATTTGACATGAATGTGGATACTTTGGATCAACATTTGGAGAAGACATATTTAGAGGAGATACTTGAGTCTTTGGCTTGTGCTCTAAATCACTCTCTAGGATATTTTGATTTGTCATCTTCAACTATGTGGCCTAGAACACCTGATTTGATTGTGACAACTTTCAACATCAACATGGGGATAGTTGAGCCGATTTCAGAGACTTCATACATTTTGCACCTTCTTCCTACATTTTCCTTTAAGGACTTGGGAGATAGCTTGCATATACTATTGGTTTTGTTTCTTCCTAAGGGGAGGAACATTTCTCAATGATCATAGACTATCTTCTCCATCAAGTCTTGAGCATCTACCATTGGATATCTTGGGGGGCTTCTTTGTCCTTCCACTTCATTTCTCTCTCTATTATGGGTCGTACTTCCTTCTTGTGGGATGGGGATTCTTCTTCTTTGGGGGGGATCTAATATGTACATGGGTACCTAACATGGCCTCATTTTTTAGGTTTCATCATCTTTTACATCCTCTTAAGCTGTTCTTAAGGGTTGGGGGTGTTGGTGTATGATGCAAGAGCATCCAGTGGTGTAAGGGCAATCTTGCATCACCCAAAAATAGTTAAATTTCAAGTTTCTCAATTTTTAGATGTTTTTACATTTTTGGATACCCTTTTCATCATAATGAAATTCCTAATTTATGGTTTTCATTTTCTATTCCTGGGTTGAAAGATATTGCAGTTTTAGTTTCCTAGATTTGCACCTGAAAATCTTTCGAGTTAGATTTGAGGCACTTAGAGTTCCTGGATCGGCCCCAAAACTTGCCAAAATCGGCGTAGCAGATTTTGAGTGTGTTCTTGATGTCGAGACCTTTCCAACATTTAAAATGGTTCACGAATCAGAGTCCCGGATCAAAAGTTATGGCCCCGGGAAGTTGGCACACTTTCTAGAAGATACAATTGCAAATGTTCTTTTAAAATTTGAACTTCAAATTGTAATTTTTTGGCGCCAAACCGCCTAAACTCAAATTTTAGTGTTGTTTTGGCTCCAAACTAAAGAGGAGCTCTATTTATGGGTGGGTTTTTAATTTTTGGGTAACTTCTTTTGGGGACAAGCTCGCATATTGTGAAAGGGTGATTCTGTAGCTTTCTGTAACTTGCATGTGTTGTAGAACTTGGGGATTAGAGATCCTCTACATGTAAGAAGCTCCATTTTCTGAATAATGAAATTATTCTCTTGTTTGTGGGTTATTTTCTAAGTCTCGGGTTGTGCCTTCATCAAGTGGTATCAGAGCGGGTTTTCTTGAGCGTGTGGACAGATCGCCGATCGTGAGGCAGTTCGCACCAGGACCGTGGTTATGGGTCGAGGTCAAGAAAGATGCCTCCAAGAGTGATGCCTAGTAGGCATGGTGGTGCCAGAGGTGGTTGAGGCGACAAAAATGCTGGTGGAAGAGATGCACTGGCAGCCCTCCAGAGACAAATTGACACGTTACAAGAGTAGTTGAGAAGAGGGTTAAACCCGAGGGAGGAAAGTGAGGATGAAGGAGAGGAAGAAGGTTCAAATGTAGAAGAGGAAGAAGAAGCAATTGATTAAGACCAAATGTAGCTAATAAGGGCCATTTCGAAGATCAAGAAAAGACCTAGAGCAGAAGTCCCTAGTTATTCTAGAAGTCTGAACCCGAAAGAGTTGATCTACTGGATCAACGAGCTAGAAGAATATTTTGAGTATGAGGAAATAAAGGACCTAGATCGGGTTAAGTTTGCAAAAATGAAGTTGAAGGGCCATACCAATATTTGGTGGAAAGAGGCCCAGTTGGAAAGAAATCGAAGAGGAAAAGGAAATATCACCAGATGGGATCACATGGTGGAGAAACTGAAGAAGCAGTTCATACCAATAGACTACGAGTTAGATATGTTGAAGAAATTGCAAGGGTTGAAGAAAGGAAGCAAATTTGTGAAAGAATATATTGAAAAATTTCACAAGATAATCATCAAAACAAGCCACATAGAGGTCAATAAGGAGAAGGTAGCCCGATATCTTTAATGGGTTACTACCGAGCATTCTGGAGGAGTTAAGCCTAGTCAGAATGACCACCATTGAGGATGTGTATCAGTTTGCTTTGAAGGTGGAAGAGAAGCTGAACAAAAGATTTGATGGAAAAAAAGGATGAGGAGGTCAAAGTGGAAGGGGCAATGGAAGACCAGGAAGCTGAAATGATGATGAAAAGAAAAGTGAAGAGATGTGGGTACCAGCGAAGCCAAAGGAATGGAAACTTCTACCACCCTCGTGATCAAAACAATAGTGATCAAAGAGGTAGAGGATGAGGGAGATATGGACAAGGATCTAGAAATGGTGGTTTCAGAGGAATGTGTTTCCAGTGTGGTGAAGAAAGGCATCGAGCCTATGAATGTCCACAACACCAAGGAAGGGCAGACAAAAGGCTAGAAGGTCATGGAAGGGTTGCACATGCGGATGAGGAGGCCCAATCTCAACATTCAAATGATGCTGAAAGGGGAGAAGCCCTAGTGATTAGGAGAGCCCTCGTGACTAAGGAAAAGGAACCAAAACAGAGGAAGAATTTGTTTCACACAAGGTGCAAGTGTGAAGAAAATGTTGTGATGTCATTATTGAAGGTGGGAGCGATAATCTGAGTGTCGAGAAAAGATGAATTACATAAAGTTGGAAATTTGAGAGGAAAAGGCACCCGCATCCGTATCGGATTGCCTGGTTGCAGAAAGACCACAAAAGTTTTGGTCAATGAGTAGTGCCTAGTAAATTTCAAGATCGGGAGCTACCATGATGAGGTACTCTGTGATATCATCCCCATGGATGCATGTCACATGTTGTTGGGGAGGCCGTGGTAGTTCAATAGGCGAGCTATACATGATAGCCATGCAAACACTTATTCCTTGACAAAGGATGGGGTTTGTCACAAGTTGAAACCCCTGAAGGAGACCGAAGAAAAGGTATGCAGTAGTGCTAGAATTTGTTATGTAGATGGAAGAAATTTTTTAGAAGGTATGAAGCATGGGCGTGTGTGTTATGCATTGATTCCTAGAGTGAGTAAGGAGGATAGTGAGAAGGTTCCAGAAGAAGTTTCTGGGATGTTGGATGAGTTTCAGGATATTGTTTCTGATAATGTACCTGAGGGTTTACCACCAATAAGGA
>VDFB02358134.1:111394663-111424192 GCA_007258455.2 Sequoia sempervirens | reverse complement strand
TTCTATATGATCAAGAATTTTATGCAATAGTTCAAGTATTAAAGAAATAGAGACATTATTTGTTGCCAAAGGAATTTATTTTATATACTGATCATCAGGCTTTGCAGTACCTAAATAGTTAAGGAAAATTAAATAGAGGCATATGAAATGGGTAGAGTTTTTGCAGAGTTATACCTTTGTTTTGAAACATAAGAGTGGGAAGTCAAATAGGGTTGCGGATGCCTTAAGTAGGAGGCATACATTGATGACAGAGATGCAGATTGAAGTGGTTGGGTTCAATGAACTTAAGACACTATAATTAGAAGATAATGATTTCATAGAGGCTTGGAAAGCTTGCAAGGAATCTGTTATAGTGGACAGGACAAGGTGGCTGGATTTCATAATCTAGGATGGCATGTTATTTAAGGAAGTCAATTGTGTATCCCAAGGAGTTCCATGAGGGAGAACCTGATAAAGGAGAAGCACAGTGGAGGAATGGCTGGACATTTTGGTCGGGATAAGACTATCACCATTATCGATGAACATTATTATTGGCCTCAGTTATCACAAGATGTGAAGTTTATGCACAAAGTTGTAAGTGTCCGGATGGCTAAAGGGTGAGCGAATATGAAACATATCAGCCCTTACATGCAGAGAGGACATGGGAGGATATAAGTATGGACTTTGTTCTTGGTTTACCAAGGACACAACGAGGGAATGATTCAGTCTTTGTGGTAGTTGATAAGTTTTCAAAGATGGCAGATTTCATTCCATATCAGAAGACCCATGATGCAGTCCACATTGCTGACTTGTTCTTCAAAGAGGTGGTGAGGCTACATGGTCTACCAAAGAGTATTGTTTCAGATCGTGACACCAAATTTGTGGGGTACTTTTGGAAGACCTTGTGGAAGAAGTCAAGACAGAGTTGAAGTTCATTCTACACCATCCACAAATAGATGGGCAGACAGAGGTTGTTAACAGGAGTCTGGGTAACATACTGAGATGTTTGGTAGGAGATAAAGCCAAGGGATGGGACTTGATCTTACCCCAGGTAGAATTTTCTTACAACAATTCTATCAACAGAAGCACTGCTAGATCACCATTCCAGATTGTGTATGGAGGTAGCCCTAGAACAACTCCAGAATTGAGGAAGATGGACACATAGAAGAAAATAAGTGCTGAAGCTGAATATTTTGTAGAACACATCAAAGATATACATGAGAAGGTAAGAGAACATATTAACAAGATGAATATGTAGTATAAGGCTAAAGTAGATTAGAAGAGGAGGTATAAGGAGTTTTAGATTGGTGATGAAGTGATGGTCCACTTGAGGAAAGAAAGGTTTCCAGTGGGAACATATAACAAATTGAAGATGAAGAAGTTCGGTCCTGTAAAATTTTGAAGAGGCATGATTCCAGGAATGCATATGAGGTAGAGTTGCGGATGGATTCAACATTTCCCCTGTGTTCAACATTTCAGATTTGACAGAGTATCATGAAGGTAGCAAAGAGGAAGTACCAACGATGAATAGTGTGGGATTCTTGCACCTACTTCAGAAAGGAGGAGATTGAAGAAATCCTGGATAGTCATGTAGGAAGGAGTACCAGGAATAGGCAGTATGAAGAATATCTGGTGAAATGGAAAGGAAGGCCTATTGAAGATTCATCCTGTTGCCTAAGGCAGAGGTCGACTGTTTGGGTTTTCCTTAGCCATCTGAGACGTGATAGGGTCACTTCTCAAATTACCCTGGGTGTCTGATGCAGGAGCATCCAGTGGTGTAAGGGCAATCTTGCATCACCCAAAAATAGTTAAATTTCAAGTTTCTCATTTTTTAGATGTTTTTATATTTTTGGATACCCTTTTCATCATAATGAAATTCCCAATTTATAGTTTTCATTTTCTATTCCTGGGTTGAAAGATATTGCAGTTTTAGTTTCCCAAATTTGCACCTGAAAATCTTCTGAGTTAGATTTGAGGCACTTAGAGTTCTCGGATTGGCCCTGAAATTTTCCAAAATTAGCATAGCTAATTTTGAGCATTCTTGATGTCGAGACCTTTCCAACAGTTCAAACGGTTCACGAATCAGAGTCCCGGATCAAAAGTTATGGCCCCGGGAAGTTGGCGCACTTTCTAGAAGATACAATTGCAAATGTTCTTTTGAAATTTGAACTTCAAGTTGTAATTTTTTGACGCCAAACTGCCTAAACTCAAATTTTAATGTTGTTTTGGTTCCAAACTAAAGAGGATCTCTATTTATGGGCGGGTTTCTAATTTTTGGGTGACTTTTTTTGGGGACAAGCTCACATATTGCGAAAGGGTGATTCTGTAGCTTTCTGTAACTTGCATGTGTTGTAGAACTTGGGGATTGGAGATCCTCTGCATGTAAGAAGCTCCATTTTCTAAATAATGAAATTATTCTCTTGTTTGTGGGTTATTTTCTAAGTCTTGGGTTGTGCCTTCATCAATGTAGGTTTTTATTTTCCTAGTGGGTTATTATTTTTCCTTAGTCCTAGGTTTTTCCTAAAATTTATTAAGCTTTCTTAGGATAATAAAGTAAGTTTATAACTAGGAGATAAGTGATGTGGTGTCCCCTTCCTTAAAGGGTGGAACAATTTCCACTTTTGGTGGCATCCTCCACTTTTTATGGTCCATATCCACTTTTTGTGGTTGATTCTTATTGATTGAATTTCCACCTCCATCCTTTCCTTAGTTATATATAAACTCACTACCTAGCCTGTATTTGTATATTCTTGCATGTATATTTTATGCATCTATTAGATTGGTCTTTTGTTTTGATTCATCTTGGAATCTCTTAATACAATTTTGTCATATCAACATTGCATAATCTCTTAGATTCCTTGTTTTCATTCTTAGATTTTTCTAGTTTATGTAACTTTGATTTTCTCTTAAAAAGTTCCTTGGATTATTCAATCTATTGTAGAATTATAACAGGAAGAAGGCTTACGAGGAGAGAGCTTGGTGTACCTAAAAACCCTATAAAATATTAATATTCAACAAAGGAGAAAACTACTACAAGAATATGTTATAATAGTTACCTCTTTCCAACACATAGAGTATATGTTTACCGATAGACAACTATCAAAATTTTAAACCTTAGATAGTTCTTCACTTAATAAAGTGAAAACTCAAAATGACCAACACTTACAAATAAGAAGCACACATACATATATATCTCTAGGCTTGAAAATCAAGATGGATTAAGGAAATATGGCAAAAGAGCATTATAGTAGTTGCTATGTGTTAGAGTAAAAAGGTAAACCACCTAATTAATTATTAGTTATGACCTATTTATACTAGCATGCTTAATCTTACTTAAGTCATGTGCTATTTTTTCTTAAGTCATAAGATTATGACACATGTCATTATATAATTTAATCCTCACCTAGATTTTCATCTAGGGTTTCTTATCCTTTATTAAGGGTGATTCATTATATATTATAATTAATCTTTCATTATTGTATCAATACAATTCTTAAGTTTTGACAGAAAATTAATTACTTTTTTATATCTTTTGTGATAGGATTTTTTTTTGTAGGTATTTTCTAGAGGTAATGGGTTCAATCATCAAATACATCATGGTATTAGAGCTCTAAATGTATTATTACCTATCTATTTTTTGAGAGGTTTTGCCTTTGGAGTTCAAATAATGCATCCTAGAGAAAATGGTTACTAGTATATTCAAAATACCCAAAAAACCTAAGATCAATTGTTATATCATCAAAATTAGATATGAGAAAATTTTGAGGCATTTTTTGGAGGGCACTAGATTAGGGGTGAAAATTTCTATACAATCATATTGTGTCATATTACACCATATGATGTCTCCACAAATATTAATCACTCTAGATAAAAAAAATGGCCTCATGCATAAGTTTCTGGTATTTCTACAAGAATTGGTAATATTTAAAAAAAATAGCATAAATTATTTTAGTTTTTTGATATATTTTATAGATTAAAATTTTTTTAGGCCACTAATGGACAATACTAGTGAATTTTTTTAGTTGGGTAACCACTTTGGTCATATGGGTGCTATCCCCTATTCATTATTAGACTAGGGTTCTTAAGCCTACCATCTCTAAATTTTCCACCTTTATTGAGGGGAACCATATTTCCACCACAAAAAATGTTGCTAAAGAAATATTCATGCTTGTGTTCTCCTACCACATGCCATCAAGACTACATGAACTAATCTTACCTTAGGCGCCACTAGTGTGTCATTCTATCACTGCCCCTATTAATGTTTCCATTATCCAATAGACTTGTCATTGTCAATCCTTGGCTAGTACCACTTGCTTCTTTGATGTTCTAAAGGAGATATTTTTTATTTTTGGAACATCTTGGGTATATAAGCTCATATAAATAATAGTTTCCAAAAAGCTAGTTCTGAGCACTTTGTAGTGGTGCTATTTTTTTTTTATAGGTTTTTTTGTTAGTGCATTTTGTCACATGTCAAAGTTAGATATCCTATTTGGCTTTCAAGCTCATAATTTTTTCCCTAGATCGCTAATTTTTATTATTTTTATGACATTGAAAAGGTATATTATAGCTCTTTTCATCTATTCATGCACCTTTTCTAAAATATACCCTAGCTATCTTTTTATTTAGTTTGTCATTGTTTCACATTCTAGTTGATTACTTTGACATTTTGACACCTAATAAAGTCTTGTTTGCATGAAATGAATTTATTTTATATGATTCACATGTATTGAGATTATTGGTCTCTAAATTTATTATTTGATGAGGTATCACAAATTTTTCTATTAATCCATATATGGTAATCTTAGATAAGGATAATTATGATTCTTGTAAAAATGGCACACTACCACATCTTAGGTGGCTTAATATCTTTTCCTTATCTTTATGGACTCATACCTAAACTAGAAACATTAGGGACAAATAAAACATGAGGTAATATTATAGGATTTATTTTTTCTAGTGTTGATTATGACACTATGAGTACTCTATTGGACCTTGATTGTCCCTACACACTTTGGAACAAATTGGGGAGATATTTGGAGATCCTCATATCTCTCCATTCCTAGATGATACTTCTATAAATTTCCTCATTCTCATTGATGATGTAGATAACATACCCTTTGATGATGATACTTTATAGGAGCTTGAGTATATTACAAGTCTTGCATGTTTTGATGGTATAAATACTTGTTATCTTTCTCCCAATCATCCTATCAAAATAATATCTTCATCTTTTAATGTTCCTACTGAGATTGGTATTTATACATCCATAGCCACTATTGATTCATTTTAGTAAGATATTCATCATATTCTATATGTATCTACTTATTATTCTTATCTATCACACATATAATTTTTTTTGTGGAGTCTCATATTGTAGATTTAGAGGATTCATTTGAGGGTATTCATCCCATTTTTATGACACCCCTAGCATCACTGCTATCCCATCATGATTATATTTGGATATTTCTCTTCTTTAGTCTTCATAGGATTCTCAATTTACATCACCTAATTTTGACACGAGGATATTTGAGTATCTTTAGATCCACATTTCAAGTTATATTAATTTGTCATCTAAATTATGAGATTAGATTCTACAATTAATAGTTTAAATTATTTCTCCCTAAGGGGAGAAATACTATTTTTAGGTAGTGGATCATATTCTATATTTAGGCTATCATCATTGGTATAGGATCTAATTCTTTATGGGGGATTCATATTATATATTTTCTATCATATTAGGGGATCTTTATTGTATACCTATGCCAAAAGGAAATACTTGGGGTGTCATGTTGAGTCCTTCATTCTTTCATCACATGCATGCATTTTTTTATTTTTCTCTTTTTGGTTAGGAGATATTTTTCATGTGGTTTTTTCCTTTTCTATAGTTATAAATAGATACTTCTTGTATATGGTACCTCATCAGGCCTTATAACTAGGACCCATCCATGCATTCATCATTAGTATATTTTTAGCTACTCCCTAAGATGCACTTTTTTTTTTTAGACTGCAAGAATCGGGTAGCACGACCCCATATAAACTACAGTGCGCTGGTAAACTTTTTAATGTGACCGGCGGCACTGGTGCGACATGCCCTCCGGTACCACAAGGGTGGGGGAGACTAGACCTCGTGACCAACCTCCTGCAATAGGAAATACTCCCTAAGATGCACTTAAAGGGGGTGTTTAATTGAAATTTAAATCACCCTATTAATTATTAATTCTAACCTATTTACATTAGCATGCTTCAAATTACTTAGGTTGTATTAATTTTTGTCTCAATCCATAGTACTAAGATACATATCATGATATAATTTAATCCTTATTTAGTGTTTCTTTATCCTTTATCAAGGATAATGTATTGTATATTGTAATCAATCTTTCATTATTACATCGATATAATTCTTAAATTTTGATACAAAATTAGTTGATTTTTCTCTTCTCTGATAGGGTCATTTGGTTGTAGGTTATTTCTAGGAGCTATTTAATTCAATAATAAAATCCAACACCCAAACCATCACTATCACTATCATCAATTCTAGGATGTGATAACAAAACCATTATATTTATACATAAACTCAAATAGAAAGAAAATATTCATCCTTTTTAATTTCTATTAATTTGTATAATAATGGTAGAAAATCTTTATTGTGTAGATCTATAATGGGTCTAAAAAATATATCACAAATAAATTTGAACATAGTGTAAATGCATTGTTTTAAAAACCTTAGCATCTACACTAACTTAGGACCATCATTTTACCCTTTTCTCCTCTTTGAATCCATACTTGCAACACAAATTCTCATCATGGAATTTGATCTTGATCATGTAAAATACTTGTAGAGCTTATTTTTTAGTATTAATATTACATTTAATCCTATAGCATCATAAATTGTCACCCATGACAATTTCACACTATATTTTTCTCCCCCCTAAATGCATGGACCTAATTGTACACCTAATTTCCTAAATTATGTATTATATAGCCCATTTGGATAATTATCAATAAAAAAATATGGAAAACCAATGCATGCACATTTAATATTTTCCCTCGACACCTTAGGTCCCACAAAATATGGAGCTAGGACCTAGTCGCCCTAGGTGACTTCGTCCCCCTATTTTGCTTCCAAATTTTAATATGTCAGAGTCAAAATTTTATTATTTGAATTTCAAATGTCAAATGTCGGCTATCGAGATTTAATTTTTAGGAAATTAGAATAATCACATATAAATACATAGTCATTTTAATATTTGAAAACTGGCAAGAAAAATTGGAAATTTATGATCAAGAGCATTATAAAGAGCAATTATTATAAAGTCGAGCAATAAAGAGATGATTTATTACAAAAAAATCAATATCAAATCATCACATAAAAATGTAAATGAGGTTGTTTATGTTTATGTTATAATATTTTTTGTGAGATCTAACCCTTGTAGGTCTTCAAGCAAATTAAGCAAGCAACAATCAAGCCTTGAGGAGATATTGTATGACTTCAGTCCTTCAAGGAAGCAATTTTTGGTGGTGAGTTGCAATCCATTGTCGATTCATCATTCATTTATCATTTAGCCTCTATCCCTCAAAAGGATAAGCTCTCTTTCATTGACATTTCCATTGTGGAGGTGGAAACAACAACATGGGGTTTAACTAAGGCAAGCACCTATATGGCACAACCCTTCCTCTCTCTTTGAATGTGAAAGTTTCAGATTTGAAGAAGATTAGGAGAATCTTGAAGATTAATTATTCATTGTTTCATTCAAACCCTACACCTTAATAACATACAAAAACCTAGTTATCTTTGCACCTGATGAAGATCCAACAGTACGACACCTAGGAAAAGAAGGTTTGATCTAACTCGAGAGGACTATGAAATCTGATTTGGAATTCGCCTACTAGGAAACAGTCACTTAGGGTGACTTGTTCCTTAGAATTCAGCTTCAAATTCATATCACAGATGCACATTAACTTGCTTAGTCTATTTTTGAAGTTTGAATTTTATCTGCAACTTTCTGAGTTTGTTGTTTTTGCATCATAATAGTTATTTACATCATCAACATAGTAATTTTATTGCATTTCATTCCTTAATCCATTCCAATTTTTTTCAAGGGAGGGTTGAATTACCTTTTAGGTTACAAGTTAGTCCTATATCTTGTCCAAATCCATCAAACCCCAGCTACCAGAAAACTTCTAAATGAAGTGAGGAAAAGTGTCTAAAACCCTAGAGTAAAATCCTAGGGCCATTCCCCCTTTAATCATCATTTAATTTTGGTGAAACTGACATGTTAGTATTATAAAACTTCTAAAATTTGAAGAAAATCATCCTAAATCTAGGTTTAGCATTGTATTGTTCATTTAGGCATTCATTTTTGTATCATAAAAGGCATTAAAATTCAAAAAAATGTTATCATATTACATTATAGGTAGCAATAGGGTTAATTTAAGTCATCATAGGTTAGATTTACATTTCTACAAGTTTTCATTAGGTCATTTAAATCTGAAATAAAATCTAAAATCAAATCTGAAAGTGTTCATTGCATTCATCTAGGCATCTTGCATATAGCTCAAAAAATGAAAAATTACATTGTTTTATTTCAAAACGACATCAACATCATCATTTTCAGATTTTGGCATATTAGAATTAGTCAATTATTGTATCTTAGATATGGAAATTTCATAAATACAATTGTCTTTTATTGCTAGAACATTTTACAAAATGTTGTACACTTACATTTTTCATTTACATAAACTCAAATTAGGCAAATTCCAAAAAACTGTTTACTGCCACACCTATATACACAAAAAAAAAGAACTTCAAATAGTATTATACATAATTAAATTTTTAATTTTTAAAAAATCTATGTAGGAAATAGTCACCCTAGGCACCCTTTTCCACTTAATTTGAGCCCAAATTTTATGTGCAAAACCTTGTCTTTGGTCTCTACCTAGATCTGGTGTTAGTTTCTAAATATCAATCCTATAAATGTATTTTTTACTAAAAACATTTCTAGATTGATCCATAGGACATGACACAATGTTCTCATTGCAAAAATCTTGTATTGTCATAATTCATGTTCTATTGTCAAATCTTGTTAAACATTTCAAGGAATTTTTGTTACAAGCATATCAAAATGAGTTTATTTTTCCTCTTTTATTATTTTTCATTGATCCCTCTCCCACTATCTCTCCTATGTGTGAGGCTAGTTTTGTGCAAGAGAATGCAATCATTGAAAATAATTTCAATCATGTTTGTTCTTCTCCTGGTACCTCACCTACTTGCGAAGAAGGTATCTTGGTGTTAGAAGATCCAATCATTGAGCATCATCAGAATCTTGTTTCTTTCTCTCCCAACACCTCTCCTACTTGAGAAGATATTGTGGGGAAAGATGATGAGATAATTGATATATCTCTTTAAAAATAAATTAAGATGGATTGCATACATGAAGATGCTAAGGTGAAATTAGATCCCCCCTCAATAGAAAACCTTCAACAAGTAGATAAATCAGTTGAGTTTATGAACATATAAATGGCTATTAGATCTCCTTTAATTGTTGGACCTCCTAAAACTCCTTTAATTATTGGATCCCCTAAAATTCCTCTAATTATTGGACCTATTAAAACACCTCTCATTATAGGACCTCCTAAACCTTATGGCCATATCCTAAACCTTGCTAGTAACAATTTGTTGCACCAACCAAGTTATCACACAGTTGCTCACACATATAACACTCAAAATAATAAGCAACCAAAATAAACACCAACATCAATCCCATTACCTCAACCTTATATTCCACCCCTACCTAATATCCCTTAGATTAGTGGTAAATAATATGATCTTGTTAAGCAACTTCATAATACTCCAACAAAGATCTCCCTTTGAGATTTGATTCTAATATCATCTACATACCACAAGATGCTCCAAGAGGCTTTATAGAAGACTAATGTCCCAAATTCTATTAAACTAAATGATGTAGCAACCTTGTTTGATTACATATGCAAGTGATAAATTTAGATATTACATTTCCTCAACATGAATTACCCTCACTTGAGATACAAAATAAAAATGAAGCTTTAATGATAATGGTGGTCATCAATAAAACTAGAGTTAGGAATAATCTCATAGATAATGGATCAAGTCTTAATATTTGTAGCATTGATCTTCTCAATGAGATTGGTGTGGATAAGAATCTTATAGAACCTAATTATCTTCCAATTTGTGGCCTTGATAACATGTTAATAAGAAACCATTATGAGTGATCACATTAACCATTAAGGTAGGAGCCATGAATTTATAGACACTTGTTTATGTCATGCCAAGACCTATTTCATATAATTTTCTTCTAGGTAGATCATGGATTCATGCCATAAAGGGAGTCTCATCTAATCTTCACCATAAGATGAACTATGAATATAATAACAAGATATACACAGTTAAATTAGATGAAAAAGTTATAATTTACAAGTCGAAGCTGAGCATAATACTTCCAAATCTCTTAATACTTTGATTCCAACTTCAAAAGTAGAACCCATACATTTCAAACACAAAGAAGAACATTTTTTACCCATGATGAAATATTTGGATGATGATTGGGGGCCATTAGATTTTACACCTTGTTTCAAAGGGGAGTCTAAAATCTCACCATCAAAGTCTAAAGAACCTATAAAAATTGATGATAATCTTGATAGTATGGAATTGTAACAAAAATACTAGATGATGATTGGGGTTCATTAGATTTTACACCCTCCTTTATGGGAGAGTATGAAATCTCACAATCTAAACCTAAAGAGTCTAGTGTTCTATCTTTTTCTAAATCAACAAATTCAAAAACATCACTCCATTAAATGGTGATGGGGGCTCTTAAACTTCCATCCATCATGAGTATAAGATGCCTAACTTTAAAAAACTTAAAAAGGATTTTCATTCTTGGGAAAAATCCAATTCTTTTCAAGAGCATGTAGATACGATTTATTCATTTGAGTTGGAAGAATTTTATGGCCTTAGATACAAAATTCTTTCTAAAAATGGATATATACAAACATGGAACAAAATGCTAAGGATCAAGTGAAGTCTATACCATACTTTTCTAAATAGGGTCTAGGTTTCCAACCTTCATCCCCATCTTCATCTAATGCTTTGTCATCTACTATATGTATGACATATTGTGGTAAGTTAGCAAGATTTTCTTCACAAGAGAAAGAAATATCTTCTACAAGTGAACGAGAGAATATTTTGTTGAGTCTTCTCAAATTCTGCTTGATTACTCTTCCTCTAAAAAAATGAAAGAAATTTAATCTCATTTTGTGCATATCATCGAGTGCATGGTCATTCTACCAATGAATGTTAGGCCTTGAGTAATAAAACTAAAATACCTTGTGATTGTGGTGCTCTTCCATGTGTTGATACACCTAATCACTCTAAATAATAATGATCTTTATGTTAGATGCATAGGATAACTAAGAGGGGGCTGAGTCAGTTGTATACTTTTAAAATATTATAAAACCTTATTAATATTCTAATCTACATTAGTTCTTAAACACTTATCCACCATTAAACCATTAACATGAATTGACATAATGTAAACATGTAAATCAATAATGCAAAAACATCAAACACAAAAGAAGACTAGATTTATGTGGAAAACCTAAGAAGAAAAAAACCATGGTGAGGATTAGCTCACTAATATATGAATTGCAACACCGAATACAATAAGGATCACTGCCCAGAAAGATAAAGAAAGGCTCACTACTGGTGGCTCGTTGCCAAAGGACTCACTGTCCAGAAGAAAGAAAGAAGGGGTGGCTCATTGCCAAATTGAACTGCTAACAATGCATCTCTCATATGCCGAAGGTATAGTTCCACTGAGCATTAAAAAAAATCAAATAGATTGAAATGTAGACACCTTTTTCTCATTGCATTAGGGTGCTGCCACAATAGTGGTTTACAATTTTTGGGAGATCTTGATTTTTGCTGAAATCGCATATTTTTAGAACATATAATGATTTAAGCCTTGAAATGTTCCATTTAAAGTATTCCAATTGAAGAGGATTTGATAAAACCACCTTAGACCAAGCCCCCCTTGGATAGAACCCCACTAGTTTTAAACCATACCTATAACAAAGTCTCCTTTACACCTATCAAAATGCTGATAAAAAATCGCTTTTGATTTACCTTTTGGGGGATCAAATTAATTCATTTAAAATTTATTTTTTTGTAATTATGTAGTCCCTATTATAAGCTTCCAAAAAATTATAATTTTAATAAAATTTAATTTGATTATTATATTTATTTTTTATTTATAGTGAATGTAGGTTTCTCACCGAAAATCAAGTTGTCTATTTTGTACATGTGGAATAATAATAGATTATAAAAAAAAAAAATTAAAAATATGATTGCACCAGATATTTAAGTCCTTGATCCAACAAAAAAAGAAAAATTAAATTTGGATACATTCAAAAAAAGTTACGCGTTATACAGTCGTGCTATGTCTGAATTGTAACTAGTTTGAATTTGAAAATTTATTAAAGAAAAAATATTAAATAAATAACTATCTAACCAAGTGGAAGCACTAGATATTGGAGTTACAAACCTAAATTTGAAATAATTAGAATTTTATCCTTCATGGAAATAAAATTATGCGTTATACGGTGAGCGTCACTTTTTAAAAATGTTGTTTTCTGAAAAAAATAGTTTTTGAGGGAGATGGAAAAAGAAGTGTAATATAATTCCAAAAATTTTGAAAAAATTATATTTACAATCTACAAACAAAATTTCACAAAATTGTAGTTTGCATCATCTTCAAATTCCTCACGGTTTAGCTGCTATAGGTGCCTGAAAGTGAAGATTTAGTTAAAAAAAATTATTTCAGTGTCCAGTTTGGCCAAAAATTGCAAACCACTATTATGGGATCACCCATTAGGAAGTCATACGAATTAAGGCTCACACTTAGATCAACACAATTGATCACTTTCACATATTTCACATCACACACTCTTCACACTTCATCCATACAACAATTCTCCTTGCATTTATACACTATGCAACCTAAAATAATCTCAATTAGGTCGGCCTTAATGGAACATATACACCTCAATTGTGTAACACAAAATAGGTTGAAACTAAACACTTCTACATTATAAATAAGTGACACCAAACCATGTTACTACTTAATTGGGACACAAATCTACACAAACACACTTCTCAAGACTTCGTCAATCAATAATTATCCTTTGCAATTAGCACTAGCATGCCAAGTTCGCCAAACTTGCACTAACACTAACAAGAAACTCCAAACACACCGAGCTCAAGGTACAAAAACATCTTGTGGACCACAAAAAAACATTCCAAACTATTCATACATCTTATAATATTCTAGCATCATCAGAATATTCTGCACAACTACTATAACCACCTGATGCAACTCAAGAATACCTTCATTCTATGTAACCAAATATACTGGCCCAAACACCCAACTTATCAGAAAATATTATGAAACAAATAAAAACATAAAACTTCAAGGGAAGGTAGATGGAAACATTATAAGTGCATTCCCAAATCTGCAACACCAAAAACTTCACTTTAGAGAAATGCAAAGCAATCTCATTTCTCCCAGACTTCTTGTTTCACCAGACATACATACTGTCAAATAGATCTTCCATTATAGTATGATATAGAACCTAAAACTAAATATATTACACCTTTGAACACCTCTGATCATCATGTACAAATCCCATGAGATATCTTCAAGCATTAATAAATGTAGAGCAAAAAACTCCACACCACTCTATCACATTGAATTCTCTTTTATTCAAATTTTCTCAAAAGTATTTGGAAACCAAGTGAACCAACTTCATAAAAAAAATTACTAACATCTCTTCAACACATCTATAATATCTACAACACTACAACAATATGGACTAAAACATAAGTCAAACCAACAACCTCTGCAACTATACTAAAATAGAACATCAATGACAACACCAATATTGTATTGACATTAATACCAACAACTCCAGACTTCCACAACTCAAATGTTAGGGGTTGACATCATCAATACCAAAAAGATTACAAGTCTCTTCATACAAGGGGTTCAAATCAATGACAACACCCAAGCAACTCACAAAAAACTCCATCTCCAAACTTACATTAATTTATTGCAAGGTGTGCACCTTTGGTCTCCTTGTGTTGTGCAACACAATGCTCAGGTTTGTGCCATGGCTTAACTACCTCCTATGGATTCATTAACTCTGTAAGTTGTATTAGGTATTAACAGGTTGATCTTTTAGTGTAATGACAACTATTTGTGTAACAATTAGTATCAGATCCTGGGTCATGGGTTCAAAATCCTCGCTTGTGCTGGGGGTATTGTTGCAAGGTGTGTGCCCTTGGTTTCCTTGTGTTGTGAAACACAGTGCTCGAGTTTGTGACATGGATTAACCACCTCCCATGGATTCATTAACTCTAGCAGTTATATAAGGCATTAATAGGTTGATATTTTTGGTGCAATGATAACCATTTGTGCAATACTTTATTCTATGGTGTTGCTCCTCACTATATAGCATTTGTAGCTTCATCATGTTTGCTCATTTCCATTCATGGTGGTACAATATTAGGTACAACCATATTTCTCATGGTAGAAACATGATAGTCTATTGCATGGTTGTCCTTGTCCCTACACTTAGGGGGCAATGATAACTAGTTTTGAAAGTGTACATTCTTTTCTCCTTAAAATTCCAACATAGATCAAGTATGTTGAAATTTTAAGGGGGGGCATATTACCCCTATCCATTTAATACAAATATTGTGATATTTGAATTCATACCCCCTTGGTGGTGGTGTTGTTTTTAATGCCCCCTGAGGTGTGGTTATCAATTCATCCCCTTGGATGTTTATGCACCTTATTAGGTGAGTCTTGTTCATCCCCTTAGAAGTTTATGCACATTCTTAGGTGAGTCTTTTTCATCCCCTTGGAAATTTTTTCACCTTCTTAGGAGAGTCTTCTTTTTCCCCTTGGACATTTATGCACCTTCTTAGGTGATTTTGTTGTTTGTCCTCTTGGATGTTAAAATTTATGCAAGTGCTTCCTAAATCAAGACTTTGTAGTCATAAGTGATTTTACATCCTTGTGAGCGTAGCATTTTTTAGAAAACACATTCGATGGATGATGTTTGGTATTTGAGACAAATTGAAGACTGAGGTCTCTTTGCCTTATTGACTTGAATCTCTTTATTACTAACCTTGTTTTTTTATGTGTGTCTTTTGTGCATATTCTTCATGCTAATATTGTGTTTATTTTTATTTTTTCATCATCTTTCTGTTATACCATGTGATTTATCATGTATGCTTCATGTTTTCATCATGTATGTTTTGTGTTGTCTTGCTACATTACATACATGTGTGTTCCCTTTATTTTGTCTTGCCATAGGATCTTGAATCTTGGGTGCTTGTGCACTCCCCATAGATTAATTGACATCCTATCTCTTCAATATTGGGACAATTAGACCCCTCTTGACATATTTTCTACTTTAGTGTTTGTCTGAGCGTAAGTTCATACTCTGACTAAAGTGGGGGCTAAATGTAGCATCATAAATGGTCACCCATGATAATTTCATACCATATTTTTCTCCAAGTGCATGGACCTAATTGTACACCTAATTTCCTAAATTATGCATTATATAGACCATTTAGATAATTATCAATAAAACCCATGTGGAAAACCAATGCATACATTTAATGTTTTACCCTTGACACCTTGGGTCTCACAAAATAGGGCCAAGACCTAGTTTCCCTAGGTGACTTGGTCCCCCTATTTTGGCTCCAAATTTTAATATGTCAGAGTCAATATTTTATTATTTGAATTTAAAATGTCAAATTTTGGCTACTAGGATTTAATTATCGGGAAATTATAATAATTATATATAAACACATAGTCATTTTACCATTTGAAAACTAACAAGAAAAACTAGCAATTTATGATCAAGAGCATTATCAAGAGAAATAATTATCAAGTCAAGAGTAGTCAAGAGTAGATTTATTTGCATCAATTCAATATAAAAGCATCATAGACCAAAGTGTATGTGATTTTTTTCATGTTTATGTTATCATATTGTTTGTGAGATCTAACCCTTGTAGGTCTAAAAGAAAATCAAGCAAGCAACAATCAAGCCATGAGGAGATCTTGTATGACTTTAGTCCTTTAAGGAAGCCATTTTTGGGTGGTTAGTTGTAGTCCATTGTTGATTCATCATTCATATATCATTTATCCTATATCCCTCAAAATGATAAACTCTCTCTCATTGACATTGCCATTGTAGAGGTAGAAACACCAGCATGGGGTTTGACTGAGGTAAGCCCCTATATGGTGCAACCCTTCCTCTCTCTTTGAATGTACATGTTTTAGATATAAAGAATAATTTGAGAAGCTTGAAGGCCAATTATTCATTCAAATTCAAACCCTACACCTTGACAACATACAAAACCTCAGTTATCTCTACACTTTCCAAAGATTTGATAGTACAACACTTGCGAAAAGAAGGCTCTAATGCGACTCTAGAGAACTGTGACTTGTTTTTTCAAAAATGTTAGGTATTCCTTGAAATATGCTTTGTATTGCAAAGGGTTTAGAATTTTTGAAGTATCCATAGGTATGCATTTTCTCCATACCGAGGGTTTAATGAGAAAATTGTTGTTATCATTCCATGAGATGCTCATAAGGAAACATTTCTCAAAAGGAAAGTATCCAATTGTCTCTATCAAAGTTTAAAATCACAGTAAATTCCTTTATCATACATCAAAGGAGGAATATTCTAGAATAGAGTCTAATAGGATTTTAGGACAACAATTAAAAGACATATACAGTTGTCACCACCATATTTGACTTCCTTTGAAAGGGTTACTTCTATGTCACAATGGTCTTCAAGTGTTGGTAACATTATCATACTCATGATGCCCACAATTTTCTTGACCACCCATATAATGTTTGGATTTAGAATTTATTGCATCATAATTTAGGTCTACACAAGTAGAGATACAATCATCTCAAAGGATTTATATGACAAATTTGAGAGACCAAAGGGAGAAAAATCTTGTGGAATTTGAATATATTTGAGTAAGCATGATGAATTCAAGTTTTATTGAAGGTGGCTTGGATGCATAGTTTCTAGCGAGATTAAATTTAATGAGCTTATATAAGTGTTTAGATTCAAATGTAGATTTTGTTAGGGTGTTAATCATGGGTAGAGAGGATGACTAAAAAAAATATCACAAGTCATATCAACATATGAGAACTATACTTTCATACACATGTTCTTGAGGAAGTATACATTCTTTAGGAAGGATCTAATGACCTCAAAAGAAAAAATAGTATAAATAAGATACTTAGAAAAAGGTGACAATGAGGGTACCTTGGAATTATAAGGTACATGTATAGATAAATTGAGGAGGCATACTTCTAAAATAGAAGGTGTTATGTCATCTATCATGGGTTGCAAAATAGAGGAATAAGAATGGTTGGAAATATTCTTTCCATGAGAATGTTTGGAAGTACTTCATGTCTAGATAATTAAAAATGAAATCAAGTGATAAAATGAATCATGGACCTTCAGGACGCATGCAAGGGAAGTTATGAATGACATTTCATAGTTAATATAACTCATGAATATAACTATCATAACATAGAATGAGATTAAAGAGTATTCTCTATAAGAAAAAGTACCAAGAAATGCTAATTTATAGGTGAAGAATGTGGAAGAGGAATGCATGTGAGTGTACCCATGCATTCTCAATAAAGTGGTGTGAGTTGATAGTGATTATGCTATTGTATCATGATAGTTGAGAAATAGAAGAAGCTTGATATATAAGGAAAACTCTCGTGCTAAAGATAAAATGAGAACTCAGTAATGTGTGGTAATGAGACAATCTTATGTGAAGGCACAATCATATGAAGGTTGTATTTTGACAACTATGTTGACCAACTAAATACATGACATAATTTTTCAGGCTTAATTGATAGTCATATTTGGTCTATTAGAAGGTAGAAATGATAGTATGGTTTCTTAATTTCAATAAAAAATATCTTCAACCTATGCTATCATAAATGAAAACACTAATGATAGTCATCATGCTATCATAAGCCAATGAAATGGACCATGTAATCATGAGGAGAAGATTTAAGGGAAATTGGAAAGAAAAGACAATCCAATGATGATATTTCCAAACTTTCAAGTGTTGTCAAGAGAATTGAATGAAAAGGATCTCATGAGAAAAGGGAGGATGATAGTATCCTTCAAGGAAAATTTATGGAAAAATGAAATTCAAAACAATGATGAGGATGGGACAATGCACAGGTAATTAAAGCATGATGAAAATTAATAGTAACATAAGATATAGTAAATTGAAAATTCCACAATGAGAACTATGGTATCAAATCCAAGGAGTATAGTGACTATAGTATATGATTGTTTAGTGGAATGAAAACTATTGTATCAATGAGAAAAGGTAGGATAAATTATGAGGGAAGTCAAAGGCGACTAAGGTCTCAATGAAATCAATGTCACAAAAACATATAATAATAAAATATGTTTTTACAATATATGGGAAAAAGAATCTAGAAGCCTACAAGTCAATATGATAATACATGGCTAGTGAGTAGTATTCGATGTCAAACAATGACAAAAAAAGGAGCCATCCATATTCAATTACCTATTGACTATTCCTTAAACCTATGTATGTTGGTATGAATGAAAGAGTCAGACATATTATATAGAAGTAAAATGAAAAACTAGCCTAATGATAGATAATCGAGTCATTAAAGGACACCTAATGTCCATCATGGAGGCAACACATCAAGGTGGTTGTTTAAGGATAGTAAATAAATATTTTAAAGTGCATTGAGGAAGCCTTATCCTGTTCCCTCCAAGGAGTCATAATTCTTTAAAAACTCATGGAATCACATGCACTATCATCTTGTAGATGAGGTTATGGTAATTTGGATGAGATAATTTAATAATTTTAAACAGTTGCGAGAACTTAAGGATGAAATTTTACTAACAATCCACCCATCTAGGAGATTGGAGGCAATAGTTGCAAGTATCTAGGTGGTTGAGGAGAAGATTCATGAGTTTTTTAGTTGACAAAGCGAAATACCAACAAGACCATCCTTCTTCAATGTCATCATGGATAATTTCAAGGAGTCAAAACAAAGGAGGACTCTTCCATGTGCAATGGTATTAAGTATGTCCTAGGTTATCTCCTATTTTAGGATAGAGAAAAAGGACACCTAGGCTAGTTATTTTTAGTTCTTTCTAAGCTGTAAAATGAAGTATTACAACTCAAACTTCAAGAAGAGAATTAAAAAGTTATTTTGAAGAAATATAATATCTTCTTAGATTTGTATAGTTAGTTTTTCTACCTTTTGATCAATAAAAGCAAGTAATTTTACTTTCTCAAGACCTATTTATTGTACAAATTCTTCGAAATGGTTGATGTTATCTTGTGGTAATATTATTTTGTCCTAGATTTTAGTCCCATTTTTATTGCTTTTATATAAAAAATATGTACTTATGGAGGTCATAACTTGTATTTAACCAACTTAGAAAAGGATTTAGTTTTGAGAGTATTTATGGCTCATAAATATTATTTTTAGCTTGTAAGGAAAACCTTTTTTATAAAATATTAATGCAAACACATAGATCACAATTTGAGTTATGTATACATTATAGTCAACTTATTGGTCACATTGTGTATCTTCTAAACAAGAATAAATCATTAAAAATATGGTGTATCACTTACTTTAGGTTTTTGATTTCAATTTCATGCCATTTTATACCTTTTTCCTTGAGAAAAATAGTAAGATAGATTAGTCTAGGTGAAACACTAAGGGAACTAGCCCTCTTTGGAGATTCACTCTGATTTGTAGACAACCCACAACCTTGGAGTGTTTCCATGGTATTAATTGAAGAGAGAGTTAATTGATTATTCCCTCAAGGGTTTCTTCAACAATTTGGTAATAATTTTTTTACATTCCTAATGGGACTATTTGTGTTATTATAATCCTTTATTCACTTCATTTTTTGGTTGACATTGGTATGTATATCAATATTTTTTATTTTGGAAGAATTTTTGACATACTTGGTGACTCTGTCACTTTGGTTTTGAAAATATTCAATGTAACAATCTAATAAGAAGAGTGCATACAAGGGGTAGCTCAGAGCCTTTTGAATATTTGTAGCTAGCACCACCTAAGACGAGAGGAAGATCATTACAAAAATATAATTTTTTTCAAGAAGAATACATTCCACACATTCATCTGGTAGGTCTCCTTCTTGCAATATAAATAAATCACCTTTAATTCCTATGGCTACACCTAGGAATCAAGCCTTTATCCCATTTAATGGGGGAAACCCATTATAACTAGCTTAACATGATGAAATCCCCATGGCTTCTCTTAAGAGTTTTTTATTCTTCATTAGAGAAGTTTTAACCACTCCCATAAAACACATAAAATATACGTAGAAATCATGTGTATTCCACCATATAATTGAAGAAAATGTTACAATCAGGTTGTTTTCTACCTCATTGAAAGGAAAATCTCTACACTAGTAACTTATAAATTTTAGGGTCAAATCCATCAACACATATGATCAGTTGGGAGAACAAACGTGTGAGGATTTTCAATACATACCATACCATTTTTCTTTGGTAGAGTATGAATACAACAAGAGAGATCCTCATGAGCATATGATTGATTTCAACCTTAGTTTTCAAAATTCATGGGATATAATTTTACAACTGGTAATACCATCACTAAAATATGCATTTCTATATTGTTTGAGAGCATTAAACAATGGTGTATTAGTAATGATCCAATCAATGGGTGGAGAGACAATCCTAAAAGTATATGATATTACTGTTAGAGCTAATAACAACCTCATACCTTCTCAAATACCTATAATTGCACCCATACTAACGCTAGTCAGTGAAGTACCTACTCAAGAAAAGAATGTTCTAGCCCAATCAATTGAACTCTAAGAGGTAAAAATACTTCTTCAAAAATTTGGAAATGAATTGGTAAAAATTAAGAGGAAAGAAACACAAAATTATAGGCCTTCCCAAATTACATATCAACCTAATCACCTCAATAGGCTTTCATTTCAATCCAGCCCCCAAGTCCAAAGGAAAGCTATGAATACTAGACCTTTCCAAGCTTATAATCCTAATGCTACCAACACCTCTAGAGAGAGTGGCTATCCAAAATAACTTGGCACAAGAGTATGAATGGTTCTTTCCTTGCAATAAATCACATAACCAAGCTACAAGCTCTAATGGTGTACTAGACCAAGCTTAATGCTATAAAATACTTCAATTATATCTCAAAATACTACTCATGAAGCATCAACACAAAAGGTACTCTTCAAGAACAAAACCAAAATGATGTTACTCTCCTAAATTGGAAAGGAGAATAATTTTATGGATTTAGCCAACTACAAGGATAAGATCTGCCCTATTCTCAGTTGCAACCAACACAAGAGAAAATAAAGAGATGTAGAGTTGTGGAAGTTAACTGATAAAGGGTCAATCCTTAATTATCTAGTGGACCAAGGGGTTTTTGGTTCATCTTCCATTCCAAATGTGCAAGTATTGCAAAGAATTCAAGCTATAGAAAATAAGGAGTAGCATATAGACCACCTCAACTAGAAAAAGTGTAAGGAGACACTATTATTCCTAAGGTACAAGAAAATATTAGTACAACCACTTTTAAAATTCTTGAATATATGAAGAAAACTAGTATTAATATGTCTATGTAGGAATCATTGTTCATTCCTAGAAAAAATATCTTTTGCAAGATTCCCTATCAAACCTTAAAGTGTGTTAAATGAGTCTTCAAGAGATCAACCAAAAGTGGTACATACAAATACACCTCCATCCTTGAGTGAACATCAGACCAAGGATGTCAAATCATCTCCTTTTATGTTTTAATCATTGGAAAGTATCTATTTCATAATTAGTTGATAGAATCATGGGAAAATAGTTTAGCCATTCTCAAGCAAATAGTTGAGAAACTTAGTCTTGAATATGATCCTCTTTCCAAAGGAGTTGTACAACTAGAAAAACAACTATAAAAATTGTAGGGGTCATCAAAGGGTTGATTCTAACATTGCATACCAATCCAAAATTTTCAATCCTACAAGATTTGTTTGCCATAAACCTCTCACCTTAATTTTCCTTATGCTTATCTAAAGACTTTACAACAAATATTGGAGGTTACTTGTCATTTGATTGGTCAAACATTTTGTTCAGAACTAGATATGACACCAAATTTATCATAAAATTTTAAAACCTATTTCCAAGGATCACATTGAGCCTTATGCTCCAAGTGTTGTCAATACAAACTACACAATTTTTTACCAAGAGGAGCATCTTGTTATACAAGAGCCCAACGGTCAAATAGAAGAAATACTTATTGTGTTACTTGAGGAGTGGGGGCTAAAAATCATGAGGATGATCCATATAATAACTTGGAAGAGGTAGGTATTAGTATCTATTATATGTATGAAGATAATTACATTATACCTAACCTTGTGAAGAATGATGAAAAATAGTGTAATAGTTTTTGGAAAATGTAATCTTATGGGTCTATAAACAAAGATAGAGTTGGTGGAGGTACAATATTAGTGTATCCAAAATGAGAGAAGTACTCTTCATCTTTCAATTTTCAATTCAGTTGTACCAAAAACACAATTGAGTATGAGGGTCTTATCCATGATTTGTTATGGGATAGAAAGAATAAGGTAAGATATCTACAAGTTTTTGGTGATAGTGAGCTAATTTTGAACAAGGAAAGAGGATTGCACGTAATAAAAATGATTTTCTAAAGTCTTACAAGCATAGGGTGTGGGATATTATTCAATATATTAATTCTTTTAATGTGTTTTCCATCCCTAGAGAAAAGAATAAGAATTTTGATAGGTTAGCAACTCTAGGAGCTCAATATGATATTCCTAATAATATCAACAATGATAAGGTACAACAACATGTTAAGGTGCTAGTAAGGCCAACTATTCTTGTTAATAATGTTCATTGGAAATTTTTTGATAGTGAACAACATAATAATTTTTTTAGGAGAAGAAGTTGATTTTACAGTTAGGAATTAGGATAAAGTGTAACAATAGTATGGGAAAAAAATCATACAGTTGAATTCTAAAAAATTCCCAAGAGGTTAAATGGTCTCTTTGGAATCTATTTTGAGTATCAATGATCAAGTTTGAAAGGAAAAGTAAGCATGGAATCAAACAAGAATATCATGAAGAAGTTTCTATTTTCAAAGATAAAATCCTCAAACTTGGCAAGGTATGTACACCAAAATAAATATGTGATTTGATTCAACTTTTTCAAGAATAAAGTGGTATATTTGCATGGGACTGTAGTGATTTAAAAGGTTTTGATCCTATTTTAGCACAAAATACCATTGATCTAGAGCCTAGTGCTAAACCTGTGAGACAAAAACAAAGACCTTTGAATCCAAAACTTGAGCCCCTTATGAAGAAAGAGTTGAATAAATTGATAGAGGAAAAAATTGTATATCCTATCAAATACACATCCCATGTCTCTAATTTAGTACCTACAAGAAAGAAAAATAGAGAGATAAGGTTATGTGTTTACTTTAGATACTTGCATAGATCCTATTTTAAATATCATTATCATTTTCCCTCTATGGAACAAAAATTGTAGGTTATTTTAGGTTCATAATGTTTCTCATTCCTTGATGGTTATTCTAGTTATAAGAAAATTTTAGTGAAGGAAGAAGACCAATTTAAAACAACATTTACTACTAAATGGGGAACCATGGCCTATATAAATATTCCTTTTGGTTTGTCCAATGTTTAGCACCAATGGATAGAGCATGAAAAATTAATTTAGGTTTCTTTTTGAATTTTTGAAAAATATGCTAAGGGATAAAAGTTATCACCTTGTGGGTTTTTCCTACCCACCCAGTTTAGTTTATTTTCCTTGGAAGGTGAGGTTCACTTTGTTCTCCCTACAAATGTATAGATGACTGCCATATTCCCACAAGAGGTTTAAAAAGTTAGAAAAAATTCTAAGTATTGGTTTTATGAGATTTTAGTGGTCAAGTGAACTTCCACTTCTCAATAAATGTGTGGTTCACTTGGATTTCCCCGCTTTGTAGGAAAACCGTGTCCAAGTGGAACTTGTGAAATTTTCCATCCAAGGTTCACTTCTTCATTTTTTTCATTCAGTTCATTTGGATTTCCTTTCTTTTTGGGAAAATATCATCCCATTAGAACTTAGTTTCATTTCTAACTTAACTCAATCATTTCCACATCCTAATCTTTTCCTCATAATTTCCACTTACTCACCAATTCCTCACAAGCACATCTAAAAATTGACGAAGGATTATATAGACCAAATGATTCCATCTTCCTCTTTACAGGCCAAATGATGCCATCTTCCTCTTTATGGTAATTTTTATGTGAACTTCACCTTTCATATGCAAATGTCTAGTTCACTTCATTTTTTTCTATACTACATTTTGTGGACCTTTCCATCTAAACTTCACATTCCCTAATTTATTTATCCATTTACAATGCATTTTACCCTAGACTTCTTTCATCCATCATCACCCATTTGTACCTTAATAACATCATCCCACCTTACTTCCATCATCATGATGTCATCATTTTCGAGCTTCCTTGAACAAGTCCATTTTCACTAAACTTGATGAACCGATGTTGACATCACCTTCTAATGATGTCACTTATGAGGATTTCTATCAAAACTAGATATGTTGTTTTCGCTTGGAAATACATATTTCCATGTGCACTTGAAGGCCAAAATGTAAGTAAATATTTTTTGGGTATTCTTATTGAACTTAACATCTGAATGTGTACATCCAATAGTGGTTTAAAATCCCACAACATCCAAAATGTATTACGATGACTTCCCATGAACTTGATGGAGGCCATTTTCATGCCAATAAAGTTCAACAAGCATTTAAGGGTCCTTTAGACCTTGTGTGGGTTACATTGACATCCAAACATACTTGATTGGATCCTAAGTTCCCACCAAACCATTTAGAGCCCATTTTTCCACAAAAGGATGATGCAATATATTTCATGTGCTCATTTTTACATCTATTTGGGGGTCAAGTCTCTGATATAGGAAAGATTAATGGGAATGAATCTCATCTATTTCCATTAATTTTCAACAACCACTAATGCAACTACCTTATCCAATTCATGACTCCTTTTTGAAGTTTTTAGTAATATTTGGTGAGAATTCAATGAGGATGGGTGTTTCCTAGGATTTATTAACAATTTGCTGAGTACTTTATGTCACTTTAGACATCTATGACCCCTTCTATAGTAGATTTTGTTGGTATTTTCACACTCAAACAATTTGACCATTAATGCTCGACATTTCCATGGTATCAAGAATTTCCCTTCATGCTCTGTAGATCAGATTATATTGCTAGATGTCTTTTCTCATCATTTTTTTCCCAGGTGCTTAGGGTTGGGTTTGCAATGTCTATTTTTTATGCTTCAATATAAAGGAAAATTCTTTATTCTTAATAAGGAGTTCTTCTCTCATTTCTCTAACATACATATGTAGATATTCATGTCTCTCTATTATAAACAGGGCTTCAAGCCTTTAGTTTAATGATTTTTTTTATTATTACCTTTATTCCATTATGTTATGTTGTGCATAAAGCCCTACCTTCACATTTAAATGTATTTTTTATGTTGTTGTATGCTTGTATGTTGTGTGTTAATAATCATTATAGAGCTAATTGTGAATCGATCCCTTTCCTTTAGTATTTTCCAAACCTAACCTTCACATAAATTTACTTGAGGATTAGTAAAACAAAAGATTGTGCAAGTCTCTTTGACATTTCATTGTTTCTATGTGATGTAAAAGCTATAAGAATCATTCTATTACTAGTGTACCACCTCCCCTTTCCCCTTTTTATGCAATTTATTCTCCCTTTTTCTTTTGTGAGTTTATAGAATAGGACTAGTGATATGATTTCATATGTTGGGTTTTACCAACATATTCACACCTAGTTTAGAAGAGGAAGCCAACCTTCTCTGAAGATCTAATTTCAACTGCAAGGTCGTACACCTTGGGGTTAGTTCTATGGTTGATGAACATGTGAATCAAAAATAGTAGCAATGATGCAATGAAAACAAAAAATTCACACTTCAATAATCACTTAATGTAGCTCAAGATCTTGGATTAGAATTAAAATTTAGATAACAAGTAAAGTCATCATAGAAAATATTTTGATTTGCTCCATTGTTGGTTTCTCTTCAAAGTAATAAACTATGAAAGAAAAATAATGATATGATGCAATTATAATAGTAAATTTCCAAAGATAAACGATACCTATATTTGACAATGATAATGATAATGATAAGTACTTGATAATGCTTGATAATGAAAGTGCTAAGATTTGACCATGAGAGTGCTAGAGAGATTTTTGATAATAAAAGTGTTAGGGGGGATGAATGAATGAAATATTTCTATTTATATGTTTCATTTGATATTTGATCAATGATGAAGATTAATTAGAAAGATCAATGGATAGGAAAATTCAAGATAGGGTAAAACCCATAATTTTGAATTTGATGGAGGGAAGATTAGAAGAATTAATTCAATAATTTTTTTTAATTCAAAATGATAGTGGGAGAAATAAATAAATATTAATTTATTTATTTTAGAAAAATATATTTAATTCAAATAAATTATTTTAATTTATTTAAAGAGGAGTGCTAGCTAATTAAATAATTCTAGAAAATTATTTAATTATAGAGAACTAAAGATAAATTAAATTTTAATGTTGAAGGGAAAATGATAAGTGATGAGTTAATTAAATAATTATAAAATATTTAATTAATATAGTATGATAAAAAGATTAAGGTAATTAAACAATTAAAAAATATTTAAATATTAAAAATAAAAAAGAGAGGAAATTAATGATAGATGTAAGAAATGATAACGATTATGATGAAATGTCACAACTCATTTACTTTTAGAAACTTAATTATTAAATAATTATATAAATAGTTTAAAGCTTAATTACATGTTTATTATTATTTAATTAGTGCTAATATTCTTCTTCTAATTCCCTATAATTAAATAATTTTTAATTATTTAATTATTGTTCTTCTAAACCATTAATTAAATAATTTTCATTATTTAATTAATGTTCATCATTGTTTCTTCTGACTATTCCTCTTAGATTAAATAATTCTTTAATTATTTAATCCCGTACTTAATCTTTCCTCTCAAATTAAATAATTCTTTAATTATTTAATTTTTCTTCAATTTCAATCATCCCTAAACTTGCTAATTTTGAAAAGTGAGGATAATTCATCTTATTTAATTATAAAATCTTTAATTATCCTCACCTATATTTCATTCCCACTTATCTCTCCCACTTTCTCTCACTTCACTTCCACTTTTCTCTTCCACTTTCCAATTTTCATTCCCACTTATCTCTCCCACTTTCTCTCACTTAACTCTTTCCCCTTTCCATAACTCTTATTTTCCAAATCCACTCCCCACTTTCGAAATGGCAGCTTTTAGTTGAAAATAAATAGTTTATTTATTTATTTTCAATTAACTCTTCTCTTTCTCAATTTAACTCATTCTTCACTCTTTCATTCCTCCACTTTCGAAAAAGTATATTTTCATGAAAATAAATACTTTATTTATTTATTTTCAGTTAACTCATTTTGTCCTCCACTTTTAAATGCAAGTTTCCCTTCTAATTTATCTTTGCATTCAATCTTGTCCATTCAATTATCTTTTTGAAATCTATAAATTGAGGACTTATTTCTCAATTTAGGAGAGACAACATCTTCGATTTCCTTGCAATCATTGTGTCAAATTGATTTCAATATTTAGTGCATTTGATCACATTTGAGAGCTACACATCAAATTTATTGAAGGAATAAGAAGGACAACAAAATGGAGTGAGAGAAGCAAATCACGAGGGTTTGCATTTCCATTTCTTTCTTTATGCATTTCGTTCTCAAAATTTTGTTGATGTATTGAAATTTTATTTCATGATATTTGCTTTGTGGTCTCAACATTTTAATATCATGTATGCTTTAACCATTTTCCCTAAATACAGAAATGACTCCAACATAACGGCCATATGTTTCCCCTGATGCCTGCCCTCCATCCAGACGACCATGATAATAAATACAAGGAAAATGGAGGGGCATTTTTTTCATGATGAGCACAGCTAGTCCGACCAAGGAAGGTAGAGCAGAGAGAAAAATAAAGGCAGAAGAATTAAAAAGGAGATATGGAGGCAAGAAGTGGAAAATTTAGGGAGAGAGAATAGAAACAAGCGGAAGAGAGGGGGAGGATAGCCAGATTTGCGCAGAAGTGGAGGCGTGAAGACAAGTAGCAGAGGGTAGAAAAATACAAGTACATAATATGTTTCTTCCTTTTCTCTCAATCTGCATAGATTGATCTTCAGTATTTCGATAATGTTGCATTGTGGTCTCATCTCTATCTCACTCATGCTTCGGCATGCTATCTACCACGAGCTTAGAATAGTATCTCATCATTGAATCTTATTTGGTTTTTTTATCTTGCCTCTCTGATCAAGGATCTTCATAATCATGCATATCGCCTTATCTATATGGTGTCGTGACTTAGGAAACAAGTGCACAATAATCATAAATGACAATCTTCTTCTTTCCTCTACCAACACCAATTAGATTGCATGACATTCTTGGAAATTAGACCCTTGCTATATCTTGTGAAGGAAATATTTTTTAATTGCATATGTTCCTATAGTTGGTGCCTTTCCTGAAGCATGCACATTTATTTTAATATTTGTCAGATCTTGAGCCTGGCTCGTGTAGCAACACACCACCTTGGTCCAATCAAACCACTGACTTAAGGTATTCCCGAGCGATGCATGTTTCAGTTTTCATTTCTTTTAATCTTGTCAATCTCCTTAATACACCATGACCACCTGATTTTTGTATTCCTTAGAAATTGACTCAGTTATCCGGTCTCCAAGTGGTAACAGTCAACCCATGCTCAGGCTTTCTCATTGTACGTACGATTTTAGATCTATGAGTAGGGTTTAGGTTTTAGGAATGTTCATACTCCTGTTCTCAATAATAAATCTGTGTTTAATTTCACTACTAGCCCTCTAGTTTTCCTCAAAGTGTATAACATTCTTAGAAAGATCTATTGATTTGCAAGAGTTGAGTTGAGTCCTCAAATTTGGGTGTTTGAAATTGGTATGAAATAATTATACAATCTCCTTGAGTTTATTATTTTTGTATGATTATTGTGAAGCTATCGAATGATATTTCATACTAATGATAGTAGATAGTTTAAAATTCAATTTTCAAGTTTCACATGTATTCAGTGGCTATTCATTAGAGGAAGATGATTTATTTCATATCCGTGCAATAATAGCAGATGGGTTTTAGTTTTAGCCGTACTTTAAATTTTCTTGTTATTCTTCTATCTTGATGGGCTAACACCCTTAGTGCAACATCAAGTGATAAATA
>VDFB02358134.1:111310762-111394563 GCA_007258455.2 Sequoia sempervirens | reverse complement strand
ACTTGCATTGAAATTTCAAATTTTCACCAAATAGATTATTTTTTAAAAATAAACCTAGTATTTTAGAAACTACATTCAATTTGATACAATTTCTATTCTTACATATTTTTGAAATAATATAGATAACTTATTCAAATTTTTACGTCAAGTTGCCTAACTCTACTTTTTCTAAATTGTTTGCCACTTAAGGGCCTATTTTTTCATTGATGATCTTGCACATACCTACAAGCTGAAATAAAGATCATATAAGCATAACACAATAAATGGAAATCTGAGACTTTATATTAGGGCAGTAAAGTAGAAACAAGACTTTATTTTCTCAAATTTCAGGAACAAAAGATTACACTTCTGGGATAGCAGGATTGTATAAAAATAGGCTTACAATTTAGCCATCAAACTAGAATACATTAACACAAGGCACATGTACTAAACAACAACTTGCAGCTAAAGAGGCTTATAAACTTTCTTTTACACAAAGTGAACTGAGACTGAATAAAAACTTGCAGCATTATAGGCTTGCAATTTTCTATCACAATAACCATTAAGAAAATATTGGGAAAGGATTCCCTTATTTATATGCAAGAAGAGTAGTAAGGAACCCTAAAATATCCTTGCTTTTACAACCAAGACTTTCCAACATGGAAGATTTATTTATGAAACTAAACAAGATAAACATCTAACCACCTATGAAAGCATAAAAATAGGGAAATGCCAACTACTACAACTTGTTTTATTTCTCTTCTTAAAAGCATGAATAAGAATTGAGACAAGAATAGAAATAAAACTAGAAGGAAGCTTCTAGATGACTACTGCTTTAAATCTCATTCACATCTACCAAAAATTTGATTTGTTTCTCAATGTTAGAGAGGTTGAAAAAGCGGAGAGACCCATGTGATCGGAAACAAAAAAAGCTAAGTGGTTGTTTTGAAAAAGCAACTCCTTAGAAGTTTGGAGCCTGAAAAAGCATTCCTCCTTTCTCATGAAGAACACTAAAAAATCATGTCGTTTGGGTCTTCAAATCTCCGTTGAGAGGAAAAGGAAAATCTTCTTCGTTTGGATGCCAACCTGCAAAAATGAATAATGAAAGACAAAAGTTCTCTTAAATAAGTTGAGGTTTGAGAAAACCTGCTCTCTTTTGCTTTAAATCCTTCAAACCCTATCCTAAGTAGGTTCATTGAACTTGGAGACTTTTCGATGTTGAAAGATAAATCTTGGAAAAATTGACTAAGGCATTTAGCCTTGGGCACCAATCTTCTCCTGGGGTGCTTTTCCTCTCTAGACTTAGACATTTTTTTTGAAATTTTAAATTTTTGCTTGATTTTGACCTTTGTTTGACTTTGATTTTTGGATGCTTAGAGGATCCTATGAACTGATAGAGTGATCCACACAGAGCCTGAGCGAATGTGATGAAGTTTGTTTGGAGGAAAAATTTCATACAAACTTCATCTAACCCCTCAAAATAATGGGCGCCCCTAGCTGCTTGTGGCACCCCTGATCACCAGTGTTAGTCATTTTTCATAAAATTTCAACTTTAATTTTTTCTCATCTCCTAATGAATTTGTAGTTTTGGGAGATAGACTATCCTGATGATTCGGCTGACTGCTCCATTGCATAGTTTGACTGAATCTGAGATGATTGTTTTGGAGATGCCAAACCTTATAAACTAATTCTAAGCCTTTAAATGTTTGGGCACCCCTGGCTAGCTGGGGTGCCCATGATTGCCAAAGATAGTCATTTTTTTATATTACTTCAATTTCTTGCTTACTTTTATTGAATTCATGATTATGAGAGCTAGAATGATTTTATTTTCTGACTATCAGATTTGCTAGATAGCTCAGAGGATTCTTAGCAAGGTCCTCTAGAGATGATTTCTTCTTAAAACTAATTTTAGGGCCTCAAAAGTAAGGGCTCCTATCTCCTCCTGCGGTTCTTTTTCTTGGATTTTCAGTTTTTATAGTTTCTTTCTAATCTTTTGATGAATTCTCAATTGTAGATGATCTAGAGTTCTGATGAACTAATGGTTGGGCTTGCTAGATAGCTTGATAAATTTTTAAGGGGGTTCTTTGGATGCTGCATCCTTTGAAAATTGAATTTGGGGCTTCAAAATCTTGGGTGCCCTTGGCTACCTGAGGCACCCAACTCTTCTAGAGTTAGTTTCTCTTATGATGTTTTCAACTTTTCTTTTCACTTTTTTCATTTTTGATGGTTTTTACCCTTCGATCAGTCAGTGACATCTAATGCTTTTCAACTTCGATGGATCTGCTAACAATTGCATTGGAAAACCCGATCAGTACTAGAGAAGTCATGTTGGAGTCTTTGACTATAAATTCATCCATTTAGGCCTTCATAAGCTTGGGTGCCTATTTCCTTGTAGGGTGCGCAAGATCTCTAGCCTTAGTCATTTTTCTTTAGTTTTCAACCTTGAAGCTTGAGACCTCATGTTATGCCTTATGTTCATCCCAAGTTTTCTGGTAGCCAATAAATTTGACAATTGTGCCAAGATATTCATTGCAAAGCTGGAGAAATTTTGAAGAGATTGAGCATATCTATAAATCCTAACTATAGGATTTTGGCTGCCAAAACCCTAGGTACCTATCTTCTTCTAAGGTGCCCAAGTTCTACAAACTTAGAATATTTTTTGATGATTTCATAATTTGCATTCTGCTTCTTGGTTGAGACCTCTCCGTTTGATATTGAATTATAGATGACTAATTGTTGGGATGAATGCACTGATGGACTCACTATAGAGCTGAGAAGATTTTGAGCAACATTGTCTAGGAGCACAAACCCTAATTTCATCATTTCATGCCTTGAAAAGTTATCTCCCTCTAGGGCGCCCATGGCTAGCAGAATTAGTTTTTATTTTGCAAATTTAAACTTCCTCCTTGTTTGATATGCTTGCCTTTTCCTTGCTCGCTAAGATGAAATTTTTTCTAAGGCATGAGTGTTTGGGCACCTAGACTGAGCTGGGGCGCCTGGAGTCTCTAGTGTTAGCCAAAATTTTGCTTTTTCAACTTTCATAGCTTCCTTTCTCCATTCTTTGATCTACATGCACATCCATCATTTCTCATCTTTTGTTCAGTGTTTGAATGTTTGAATCTAACACCTGGAAACTAACTAGCCTCTGTTAATGACTTTGGAGCTCGAAAATCTTCTGAAAAAGCATAATAGACCCACTAGGGAAAAATTAATCTTTTGATGATTCTGACTGCACTAGCCTAATGAGGAAGTATTTTCGACCAATCAAAATCAGTTTGAACCCTAGAAGCCAAAATTTTCCGTTTTTAGAATTATTTTTTTTAGAAAATTTTGCTAGCATCCGTTTCAAAAGAAACCTAGAAAAAATCATAAAAAGTTTTATTTTTATAAAGTTTCCAAAAATAGAAATTTTCCTAAAATTTAGGTTAAAAAAACTAAGATCTTGGTTTTGTGGACCTGGTCACTCTAAGCAGACCCAGATTGTCAGATTTTGAAAATTTCAAGTTTTTGACCCTCATGCAAGACATGAAAACTCCAATTTTAACATTCTTTGACAAATTTAACAAGACTTTTAACCATTTCTTCAAAATGCCTAAGTGTATCAAAAAAAATTAATTCACACCTCTGGAATGCAACAATGTATAATCTAACATTGTTACTATTTATTTATATAATCATTTTTTTTAAATTCATAAATGTTAGTGATATGTACAAGGTTCTATTGGAAATAGAGTGAAACAATTGTCTATAAATGTGGCATTAAGGTTGGTCTTAATAAGGTCAAAGCTATAATATAATCTTAACTAGTTGTACAATCACGAATACAACCTAGTAGGATAACCTTGTATTGTTTTGATATTAAATGTTAATATAGCGGATTTGTGTAAAGACTTGAGATATGAAAATGATGAGATGATAAAGGTATATATAGATTTTTCTAAAATAAAAATTCATGGATGATGATAAGATCAAAGATTGGAGTTAACTAGATTGTTTGTATAGTCCACTGAACTAATATATAAAAATTTCCCATTTTGAACTTATGAGAGCATAATAATAAAATATTTAATTTAATAAATGGATACATGAGAAGGATAATTTTTTAATATTAGGATGGAGTTAGCTTGTGAGAAATAAATAATAATTTTATTAATTTATTTAATGTATTTTTTGATAAAATAATTTGAAGAAAGTGTTAAATGCTAAGGTGAAAAATGGAAATTTTATTTATTTATTAAAAATGGATGATTATCCCTCATAAATTAAAATTAAAATATTATTCAATTAATAGGTAAACATATAATGAAACATAGTAATAATTAATGATAAATGTAAAATATGTCATAAACTATAATAATTAATTAATGATAAATAAATGATAAATGAGCTAGTTAATGTGATAAATGATTAAATGATTAATGGTAAATTATTAGTAAATGATATATAATTATTGAATGATTTTTTATGTTAGGAAGAATAGTTTTTAGTGTCTACATTTTGTCCCTCTTTGAGAAAACATTTGAAGTGACATTGTTTCAAAGAAAATAAAAGTAGAAGAGATTATGAAAATGATTTAATATACCCCAATCAGGTAAGTAATGATAATATAGAGAAGTGAGATGATTGAAGATGCTCCCTCGAGAGGTTATTTGTATAAAAAATACATAGGTGAGCTCTCATAATAGGAGATGTGAACAAAATGTCAAATAGAATATGGAAAATGAAGAAAAATATATGAAAGAAACATTATTATATATGAAATGATGATGTGATGTGCTAACTTTAAGTTTACCAACCTTTATTTGATATAGCACTAAATTTTATGCACCAGGGTTACATTATATCTAATGTGAAAACTAACTCTTAAGAAAAAACTCAAATTAGAGGATACCCCAACACTCACAAGAAATGTTATGATTGTGGTGGATCAATGATGAGATGAGAAATAAACATAGGGATTTTATTACACATCACAAGGTATGTGATCTTTGTGGGTCTAGTGAGAGAACAACCATCAAATACAAAAAAAATAAAAAACATACCTTTTCCCAATGTATACAATATAAGAAAATTATGATATAAAATGATGATGGTGACCTCTAGTAGGCATAGTATGGGTCAAAAGATAAGGAAAAAGGAAAAAGTTAGGAGATCGAAAAGATAAAAAAGAAAAGGATAATAAATAGTGAACTGACACACATTACTATTACCTCATGTCAAAGTGTGGAAAGGACTAAAAGATGGATTTGGATAATGTTTAGCTTAGGGAAGGAAACATTGCATTTAAGAAAAGTGATAGGTGATAGGAAATTTTACTTGATGGAAAAGAATGTGATTACTATATGTTATTGAGGTTGATGTAGATTTCTAAAGTTTTACAATGAAAATGCATGTTTCAAGTGTCTTGTTTAATGATTGGAAAATTTGCATATTGATCTTTGGTGTTTTTTCATTTATTTATTGATGGAATTGTGGGAAATGCATGCAATTAGTCAACTATAGAAGGTATCCTAATCATTAAGTGAAGGATAGGGAATTAATTAAAATTTGTACCAAAATAGCATATATTCACCTATCATCAATGTCAAATGAGTCAAATGTGTGATAAATTGTAGGATGTCATTTCCAAGTCGAGTTAGAGGTCTATGAACACATAACTAGATTTCCCATGGAAGTTTCTATTATACTAAAAACTTTAACCAAATTAATGCAAAAGTCTTTGCTTACATTTAGTCAGCTCATTGTGTCCCAAATTTCATAATCTTGTTTTATTGGTCACTTAGCTAGAGGATTATCTAAATTTATGTGGTCGATTGGGTTATGTAGGGCACAACACTAGGACACAAATGGCATGAAATTTATCGTTTTCCTTTATCTCTAATATTCATGAAGGATAGGTCCACTTCCAAATGTAAGGTGTGTGGGAGACCGCCAATGTGTGGTTGGAGAAAAAACACTCATTTGATGCTCTCCCTCTTTCAAATGACTTGTCGAGACTTGTGAGAGAAATGTACGATTCTAGATATTGAAGTTTTTATAGCATATATTGGTGTAATTATAAACATGTTACATTAGTGCAGTGCATATATATAATGCGAAAGAAAAATATTATCAAAATTTCATTGTTGTAATGTTGCATTTAAAATTCAATTATACTCTATAATGATTGTAGTTTCCAATTTAATATTAGTCATGTAAAATAAATAAAATATAAAAGACAAAAAAAATATTATGGTTTTTAGCATGTGGTTATTTACTTTCTTGTCAATTCATATGTAATTCCAGTTATGATAGTTGATTTCATTACATATGGTATCTAAGCTACTAGGTTCAACACATGGACCTAGGAGCTCACTATGTGAAATTTTCTCAAACATTTAATAGACTAGCTAATGTTTAAAAGTGTTCTTGTGTTAGAATGGAAAGAAAAAGACTAAGGAAAACTACTCAGAAATCTATACCTAATAACTTACCTAGCCTAGTGGCTAAGAAAGAACCATCTCTAGAGGTAAAACTATATCAGGATATATCAATTGGTCAAGAAGTCTATGTCTTGCCAATTCTAAAACCCTTATTGACACTCTTAAGTAGATTTAGTTTTGAAGGAAGAAACAAGGAAGAAAAGAATTGCATACTCCAAAATCCCTTTGTTAAACTAAGTAAACTATTTTCTCATCATGATATACCATTTGGATGTGGTCATGATGCACCTAGAGTAGGTAAGGTGGTGATGGGAAAGTACTTGCAAGTACACCCACCCTCCAAATTTTTCCTAATAGATTTTGATGGGAAAGAGGAACCTAAAGAAATACATATGTCTAATACTGACTTGTAGTCTCATAAAAGAAAATAAATGTTTTACTAAATAAGGATGTACTATTATCCACTAAATAAAATATAATACAAAATTTCTACTTCTATAAAATCTTTGTATTCAAATAGATATTGTTATAAATGATGGTTTTGGTTTAGTGCAATGTTAAAATTTAGAAGATCTAATTAAAAACTTAAAACCTACCCTAGGATTAATAAATTAATTCAACATGGTGCGAAATTGAGTAAATCCTAGAGGAAGTTGGGAGGTGTCAAATCCTTCTAAAAATATAATGGCCAAATTGGATCAAATTCTGACCATTTTAAACAAAACTAATGAAAGGCTTGGTACCCTTGAACACATGAAAACAACACATAAAGTGAATGAGGGGAAAATAATGCTAAAACAAGAACTCATGATGAAAGGAATAATCAACTTTCTCTTTACTTGTCAAGGCATATGAAGAAGGTTTAACACCACCCAAGTTTTATGGGACAATGAGTGGTGATGCTACAAAAGCTTCGATGATCGAAATGGAGAAGTATTTTGATATCAAAAACTATTTTAAGATAGCTAAGTTAGTGATTTGTGCTTATCAGTTGGCATGTGAAGCATCCACATGGTGGATGAATAACAATATAGAACTGGTGTTAAGCTCCTTAAATTTAACATGGGATAAATTTGTGGTCATTTTATTGAAAACATGGTTACCTTAACTCTTCTTTGACCAAATCTAACTAATTTTCAGAATTTGCATTAAGGATACATGTTTGTGGTAGAATACTAAGAGAGTTTTACCTATCTTTTGAAGTATGTGCCTAATAACAAAAAATGAAGGTTGAAATTAGGAAATGCATCATGGGACTAAATGCATAGATAGGTGGAGAACTAGATGTGTATGGTCCAACAACTATGGGTCAAGAGTTTGAGAAGGTTATAAAGAGAGAACAAAAACTGAAGTGAATATATGTTTATCATAAAAAGAATTAATTTTTTTATAAATTTTAGTCATAGTATTCTCAACCATTTAAGGAAATAATTGACATGTAAGAAGCGAGAATGAAAAATGACAAAGGATTCAAAAATAAATAGAATGAGTCCAAGAATGAAAATAAAACTAACAATAATTTCAAGAGAAATGGTAAAAATTCTAGTAAACCTTTTGAAAAATAAGGACCTCTAGGAGGATGTTTCTCTTATGGAGGTGGTTACTATGTAAACCAATCCTCAAATAAGAACTAAGGAGGTCAGTAGTGAGGTAATCCTTTACCGACCCAACAAGTAGCCTTCTAATAAAGGTTTCATGCATCCTTGAACAATTACCAAGAAAAGTACTAGATTACTCCTATAGAGATGACAAGTAATTTATTTGGAGTTCTTATTTTTATTTTAATTCATGCTGGTACTACAAGATGTTTTATTACAACAACGATATTTAGTGAATTTCTACAAAGAGCTAAATTTTTGGCTAAACCCTGGTCAATTGAATATGCTAACCAAAAAAAATCTCAAGTAGAGCAATGCCTATTTGATTCCATAGTTTATCTCCCAAGTTTCACAACTGAAATGAACCTATATGTAGCAGCTCTAGGTTCCTATGATTTTGTCCTAGGGATAAATTTCTTTTAGAGGCATAGGGCCAATGTGTACTTTTTAAAAAAATAATAGAGTTTCTAAACAACATAGGAAATAATTTCCTCATTCAAGGCACTCAAAGAGAAGTCAAGGTTAGATAGATCTCTTCCATGTAACTTAAAAGGGCTAAGTAGAAAGGGTGTCAACTCTTTACAGTCAAATAGAGAAACTAGAAGAACTTAAATAGCTTACCATTCTAGATGATCTAATTTATTCTAACTCTCAAAAGATTTACGGGATTGAAGAAGACGATCTTGATGATCAAAGAGAACCTATTGTTGATAACTATCCCTTCCTTCTAGATTTTTAGGATGTCTTTCCAGATGAACTCCCTAGGTTACCCTCAAAATTAGATTTTTATTTATCCATCGATATAATTCATGGCTATGAAAAAATATCAAAAGAACCATATCATATGACAACTATGGAGTTGATGGAACTACAAGATCAGTTGTAAGAAATTTTATGAAAATGATTTATTAGACCTAGTGTTTCACCTTAGGGAGCACCCATAATATTTTTCAAAAATAAGGAGGGTACCTTGCATCTATGCATAGACTATCATATACTTAAAAAATAAATGATAAATAATAAGTATCCTTTATTGGAAATTTACTATCTTATTGATCAGATGTGTTGTGCATACATGTTGTTCTCAAAGATTATTTTATAATCTAGTTATCGTCAATCAAGACTAAAAGATGAATAAATTCATAAAAGAGCTTTCAGAATAAGGTATGGACACTATAGATTCACAATATTTCTTTTTGGACTTACGAATTCCCTAAAAAAAATTCATGAACTTGATGAATAGTGTCTTAAAAGATTTCTTGGGTATTTGTTTTGATGTTTTAGATGGAATTCTTATATACTCTAAGAATGAGAAATAACACTGACATCATCTTAATTTTCTTTTGCAATGTCTAAGGAAAAAAAAAATGTATGGGAAGCTTTCTAAATGTAATTTATTTTTAAAAAGTACAATATTTAGGTCATATAATCTTGAAGTAGAAGGAATTACAACATATGTATCAAATATCAAATCTATTCTTGAATGGGCAATGTCAAAAATGTCCATGAAGTGCACACTTTTATGGGGTTAGAAGGTTATTATAAAAATTTTGTGCCAAACTTCTCTAAGATCTCCCTCCCTATCACTTCTCTTTATAGAAAAGGAAAGAAATTTCAATGGTCAAAAAAATATGAGGAGGCATTTGATCATCTTAAAGAGAATTGACTACATCTCTAATATTGAAGGTTCCTATTCTAGAATGTCAATTTATCGTAATCACAAATGCCTTAGGAGAAAGTTTAGGTGGTGTAATTATGCAAGAATAGTTAGGATAGCCTATGAGTTAAGAAATATAAATTCATACATGATCAAAATTATTCTCCTCATGACCTAGAATTTGTATAAATAGTTCATTCTTTACAAATGTGGCAACACTACTTGTTGGGAAAACCTTTTGAGCTTAAGTTGGAACATCAAGATCTTAAGTACATATTCTCCCAAGCACATCTCATTGATTGGAAAATGAGGTAGTTGGAATCGATATCATGAGTTAAGTTAAATCAAAGGTGAAGAAATTGAGCAATGGATTCCTTGAGTTGGTCGAGACATATTTTCTTAATAGTCTCCATTCATTCAAATTTCAAGGACCAAGTTTTATAAAATTTTGTGGCAGATAAATATTATGAGAAAGTTAAGCAAGCTCTCTTTTTCAATCCTCAAGATTTAAGATATGATGCATTATATATTGAACCAAATGGAATTTTAACGTATAGAGGAAGGATGCATCTTTTAAACTCTACTAAGTTAAGAAACCTTGTGTGGAAAGAGGTTCATTCTGTATCATACTCAAGACACCCAAGAGTGACAAAAATCCTAGAAAATATGAAACCACTTTATTTTTGGAAAGGGATGAAGAGTGATGTTTCAATATTTGTGGTAGCATATCTAGAATACCTTAGAGTAAAGTTTGAACATCAACACCTGAGAAGACTTTTGTACCCTCATGAAATTCTAGAGTAGAAATGGCAAGTCATCTATATGGACTTTATGCAAGTTCTTCATATGTTTGAAAATAGAAATAATGCTATCTTAGTAGTGGAAAAAAAAGTCACAAAATAAGCCCATTTTATGTGTATAAATTTAACAAATGGAGCACTAATAATAGCTTGCAAGTTTCTCTAGGAAATGTTTATATTGCATAGGGTTCCTTAGAATATTACCTCCAACAAAGATGCACAAATGACATCAAGGTTTTTCGAAAACCTTATTTTTTTTAATTTGGAACTCAAATTAATATAAGCTTGGCCTATCACCCTAAGACAGGTGGTTAGAAAGAAAGGGTGAATGAAGTTCTCGAAGATTTTTTGTGGATGTACTACATGGATCATCAATAGAAGTGAGAAGAATATCTTTCACTTGTGGAATTTGTATATAATAAATCCTATCATTTTGTGATAAATATGGATACATTTGAAGTATTATATAGAAGAAAGTGATGAAATACTATAAGCTAGGATAAGTTCAAAGATAGGATTATCCTCTATCCATAAATGTTATAAAAAAATGAAAAATTAGATCAAGTTGATTAGTAAAATATTGGTGAAAGCAAATGATAGATAAAAATTTATGTTGATACCAAGCGTACACCAAGAAAATTCTTAGTTGGAGATAAATTTATTTTGAGGGTTGAAACAATAGAAATAGGGTGCTCCACCTTTTAGGAGATGGAACACAAGGGATGAGGACCTATTTCACTCAATTTTCATTCAAGCAAAACCTAGAAATCTCAATCCAAGGATGGAAATAAGGGAAAGAGATCTACTAGAAGGGTGACCTAGGGTTTGATAAAAGATTAAAAGGGGGTTCATCACCAAGCAATGGCTTGGAAAGATAAAGTAACATGCAAATCCTAATGAAAAAACCTAATGATATGCAAGACTTATGTAAATGACCTAGAAAAGAAATAAAATTAGAGTAGTAAACTAGAAAAGTACAGAGGTGCACCTAGAAACCTATAGAAGCTCGAAACAAGGTCTAAAATCTTGAAAATGTTGAATTTAAAGATCATTGGGACTCATATGCCATGCTAGGGATATTAGTCCCATACTAGGATTTTTTGGCTGAAACAAGAAGCTAGATTTGTTGGTCCGTATCCACATAAATCTAGAAAAATCGTTGTACTAGGACTCATACACCACAAGGGGCATATCAATCTCATTATACTATTTTGGAGGGTCAAGATTTGAATTTTTTCTCCTATCTCTGCTCTTCCTTCCACACTTTATTTCTAGGTCTGAAACTATAAATTGTGACCTATAGGTGAAATTTTGTGGCCTTGTAAACAAGGTGACAACTTTGACAACTTTCCTTAATCTTGCAACTAAATCTTCAAAGAATATTCAAGCTTCAAGACACATAGATCTACAATTACACATGTAGAGAGAGAAAAACTTGTTGATTGTTAGGAAATAGGGGTTTGTCTTGGTCAAACCATATTTTGGTAATTAAACCATATGATGAAACAATGAAACATGAACAGGAAACATGAAAAATGATACCTCGAATGATGTCATGTAATTTAGATCAATAATCTAACATGAAGTGGCTATGAAGAATGTAGATCTTGATCTAGAATTGGATGTGGAACAATGCTCAACTTGCATCTTGAATACTACATCACAACATTAGCTCAAAAACATGCTTGATGTATTATGCCTTTGACATGATGATGGATCTTGAATTGTTGCAACAAATGATGGAGAAATTTTCCCTTGAATTCCTTAGAATATGCTCTTGAATGTCCTTGAATAATATTTTGAACTCTTGTAATCACTAACTTGCTATTAGGAATTCTCTTTTGAAACTCTTAGGTGAAAATGAGTGGAACAACCTTATATTTATAGTTGTTTATGCCAAATTTCTTGAAATTGCAACACTCCAAGCCAACATTACATCTAGGAAGATAAAATCCCACAAAAAAATGAATTTAAATTAGGTCCTGATTAGAGTGGGACTCATATTCCCAAGGTGGCGTATAAGTCCCATTGGTTCAACAATGGGGCACAAACTCCAATATAGGTCTTGTTTAATTTGAAACTTGAAATCAGGTCCCGAGACCTGGGTGGGACTCATATGCCCAAGGTGGTGTATGATTCATAGATCACTAAATTTGGAACACATGACCCAAAACATTGAATTATGATTGGTTATTTGATAAGTTTCAGGATTATCCTTAGATAGATGTATTAATTAAGGATTGTGGATGCAAAATAGGACCAATTATGGCATAAATAAGCCCCATAAATTAATAAATCCCTAGATTAGTGTGAAAGTGTTAGGATACACTTTACAACACCCTAATTAAGGAACCTTTAAGTCCATTTTATTGTTAATTATTCATTCCCAAATTAGGTGTGAAAAAGGGCTACTTTTTCTACACTACATTTAGCCCCCACTTTAGTGAGAGGAGGAACTTGATTCAAACTCACACTAAAGTAGAAATTCAAGAGGGGTCCACAGGTACTAATGTGGATGGTCTAGGATGAAAAAGATCAAGGGGGTGTTCAAGCCCCCTAGGATCCAAGATCCTACATCAAACCAACATGAGAACAAAGGGACACACACAAGGTGTATTATATGCAACATCAAGATACAAAAACATACAATGTCTAAGAAATAAAGATGAAAGAAAAATAAAGAAAGTGGGATCAAGCTTCAATCATTTTCCTTGCACAATATGGATCAGAGCTAAGCTATTTTTCCAAAAATGCATGCTAACTCTGAGGCAACCAAACTTCAGGCTGTCTATTGGGTGAGTATCCAAAAAGGGTGGTTTACAAGTGGAACAAAATGTCCACAATACAAACCAAATGCATGCTGAAAAGGGCTAGTGGAACCTTAGGCCATCCACTAGGTGATCCCCTAGAGAAGTGAGACACATACACACGTAGCTTGTATGTGCTCACACACACAAGCAAATGGATATGGGAAAGTGACACCTAAGTTTGGCTCCCATACATACAACCATAATAAAGCTATACCTCCTAATAAATTTGATAAGGCACCACACAACAATGAACTTTAAGCTTCATGGGGTAAGAAAAAATTTCTTATGCTTGAAACTCATGAACAAACAAGATGGCTCCACATGAAAGAAAAGTGTTATATGCAAGGTGGCCATATAACAGATATTGTAAATGAAAAATAGTGTAGGGTACGTTAAAATGGATTTTTCTTATTTCATGTAAGGTCTCTTCTTAGGAAACATCATTCTTAATGTCTCTAAGAGAGGACAAATCGAAGAAGTATCACACTCTCATAGGAAATCAAACCCAATGATGCCACCAAGAAAAGGATGCATCGTAAGAAGAAGGAAAATGACACAGTGAAACTTGAGTGTCGATGTATGACCCAACTTTAAATTAGTTTCTAACACCATTGTTGTGAGAAATTGCTTTAAAGTAGAAGAAGACATGAGAGCTTACTCAAAAATCCCTCTCCCAAGTCATATGTTTCTTAATGAAGCTATGTCATGAAAATGGGATGCCCCCAAAAGATAACTCATTATGTCACATGCGATCCAACTTAAGGCATGTCGTCCACATCCCAAGCTTTTTCTTATATGTAAATGACATGAAGTTAACTAGCCAAAAGTGACAATGAAAAGTGACATACGAGGACAAGGCTACCTAACCACTTGCACGCACTTAGTGCAAGACAAGGATAAGAAAAAATGATTGATGAGAGACATGCTAGAGTGAAAATCAATATCAATTAGAGGAATTAGGAGCCCCAACATAAGGATGATCACCACACTCCTTAAGATGTTGAATTTTTTCACTTAAAGCCTTACATTCATTAGAATGACCATGAACTCAATGATATGCACCAAATTAATTCTTGTAGAAAAAATTATTTTGTGTTCTTGGAAGGAGGGGTATCAAATGATCTTAGAGGAGTCTCAACAAGATAATCTCTTGATCAATAGTAGAAGATTATTATGTTGTGATAAATATTTCTATTGCTTAGTACAAGGTGTGATACTTATGCAAGGCTCTTTAGATTGTGAGATTTTTTACTCTTATTTAAAGGAAGGTGTAAAATCTAATGAACTCCAATTGTTAGCATTTTGTGTGATGACATTGATATTAAGCTAAGATTTCCTTGTTTGTTTCATTTATTTCAAAGGATAACAATCAAGACCACTAGTGTCTATCATTTCAGGATACACTAATGTTAAATTTTTCTTAGAAGAATATTTTTTTTATACAAGAATGTTGACATTAACTGAAGGATTTCTTCTTTCTTTTGAGGGACAATAACCAAGACCACTAGTCTTTTCTTGCATGTGAGGATATATAGGAACAAATATACCTTGTTCTTTAGCACCACATCCTTTTCCACTATATCCAAGTTGTTTCATAAGTTCATAACCTTTTCCATAAAGCCTTTTCATTTATTTTGGAGTCCATGGTTATTCATAACCAACTTCATCAAAGTATGTTGTATAATTTGCTTCTTCTTCTAAAGTGTTTGAGGTGGATGCTTTTGAAGGGTCTTCTGAATTTTGTGTTGATATAACCTTTTTTTCTTTTCTCTTTTCAAAATCTTTTTTTATGATCTCATATTTTCCCATTAATGTAGGTGTTAAATCCAATGATCCCAAATCATCTAGTGATATCATTGTGAAGGGTTTAGGACACCTATATTTTTGTTCTTCTTGCATGGGTTCTACTTGTGTAGTTGGTGTTAATGTTTCCAAAGGGTTGTCCTTTTCTTTCTCAATGTTCAAATAACTATATGGTTGAGGGTTGGCTTTTATTGTAGGATATGTGCAGGATCATGATGGGCCAAAAAGTGGCGATATGATGGGTATGTGTAGGGTATGTAGCTGATGACTTTTTTTCTTACCAAAAATTGATGAAATGAAAAGGGATTTCAAAGAGATTCTCACCTTTCTAGCAATCTAAATTATGCTTTTGTTTAATTTAATAAATAGTGTTGTTCATTTTCTATTTTGAATTATGACTAAAGTCCTAATTGGTAAATTTGATTGAAAAACATCTATAGCTTTCAAAGCGATTATCATGTTTTTGAATTTGAAACATCGTCACATTCTATGCTTCATACTATAGGATTAAAAAAGATTAATTTCATGAAGTTTACCAAGGTGGTTATACATCACGAGTTTTTATATTTTTAAAGGTTGAAATAAAAGCGATAATTAATTTTTATGGAAAAAAAATTAAAAAATAATGCATCACATCCGGGACATGAGTAGATCTACTTATATCTAAAATATTATAAAAAAATATTATCATTTTATTGTGGTTAGGGTGAATTAGGAAAGACACCTCTACTTATTTTTTTCCACGAAAAGGAATTGAAGTACTCTTTGCATTGAAATTTCAAATTTTCACCAAATAGATTTATTTTTTCTAAATAAACTAGTAGTTTAGAAACTTTACATTAAAATTTTCTAGTTCCTATTCTTCCATATTTTTGAAATAATATGAATGCTTATTCAAATTTTACATCAAGTCTCCTAACTCTAGTTTTTCTAAATTTTTGCCCACTTAAGGGCCTGTTTTTCCATGATGATCCTGCACATACCCTATATACACTCAGTTATTTGTAGACATATTTCATGATATGATGAAGAGTGGAAGGCACCCCATTCATTACATGAATTCATGGTATTCCTAAAAGAAGATTATTTGAAAGATCGTGAGGCATAACATGGATCGATGTTTCTAATGTGGCCTTTTTAGTTGTAATAGGAAAAGTGATCACACCAAGTGGTTATTTTCCCATGTTATCAAACCGACTAATAGATAAAGAGGCAGGTTGAAGTTTTTATTTATCCACGCCAAACCTATCCAAAAGTGTCACACTACACACTTTAAGGGTGGAGCCATTTTCAATAAGGGTTATTTTTATTCCCCACCCATTGTAGTAAGCTATTATCATGAAAGCTTTATATTGTTTTTGCACTTCAAATGGAGGGAGCTCACTTTGGTGGAAAACAATTTTAGCATTTATTCCTTGAATCATGGTTGTTATGTCATTTGGTTTCACATTAGAAGGGATAGGGACTTTTTGTAAAACACTTTGAATCATGTTGTGATAATGAGGGGAAGCTTGAATAAGGTCCCATAAGGATATCTTAGCAGGAGTGTTCTTAAGTTGTTCAACAAGATTATTCATTTCCACTTTGTGAAGGAAAATGAGGACTAGGAAAGATAGGTGTAGGTAATGGGAGGGATGTTGATGGTGTTTTTCTTGGTTTCGGGTTGTTTCTAGTGTTATATGTATGAGAAATGGTATTATAACTGGGCTGCTATGAAACATTATTCCTAGGTGGGTAAAGGATAAGTTCTAGTTTGTTTTGAGTTTGTGGATGTTGTGAGGATGTGTAAAGAATTAGAGGATTTTTAGGATGTACCACAGTGTATGTATGAGGTCCATTAATCAAGGGGAATCTAATGGAAACTTGTGCATTGATAACCTCAACAGTTTCATAAGGGGAGTATAGTGTCATCTTTTCACCATCATCTAGGGAATTCACATCACTATTGTTTGAAAGAAATGTGTCAATTGTCTTAGTTTCTTCCACCATGATATCATACCTAGTAGGATATTTTTAGGAGATAAACAAACTAGATGTTCATGAAATTAAATGTTTTGTTCTTCTAAAATGAATTCAACACAAGTAAGGGAGTTATCAATGGTTGGATTGTCTTGTTCACCAATGATGTCATTGTCTTCTTCATTAATGTTTTCCCTAGGGGAAGAAAGACACATAAGATTCTCATGAATTTTGTCAATTGTATTTTCCAACATCACAGTATCTTCTTCACAACTAGGAGAGATACAAGGAGAAGAACAAATGTGATTTTCAATAATGTCCATAATTCCACTCATTTGTCCCATAATGTCTTCCAAAATAGGATAGGTAGGGGAAGAAACATCAAGATGGTTGTCATAGATCTTAAATTTTTGATCATCTAACACCAACATATCCTCATCATTTACAACATTATAACAAGAGGTAAAGATGTTGGGAGATGAATGTAAACTAGTTGAAGTTTTATTTAGGTAGGTTTCAATGGTCTCTCGTTGTTTTATGTCATCTTTCTTAGTAATTTCTTGCCTAATAGAAGAGGTAAGAGGAGAGAAACAGCTAGGGTTCTCAAAATTCTCATCGATTGGTTCTTCTAATGCCAAAATATCTTCTTCACAACTAGGAGATATATTAGGAGAAGAATGAATATGATAGTTATGATTACCCAAGGTTGTATTCACTTTCATTAAACGAACCTCACTCATAGAAGGGATACTAGGAGAGGGATCAATGACGAACAAAAAGAGAGGGGAGAGGACTTCATTTTAATATGCACTTAACAAAAATTTCTTACAACAGTCAACAAGATCTAAAAATAGAACACGAAGTTTGATAACAATAGATTTTTTGAATGAAAATATGATTTAATGATTGTCCTAAAAATTTGAAATGCAACAATGATAGAGAAAACATGCAAAAGGATAATGCAATTTTCAAAATTTGAACATGATAATTGACTGATTATGCTATGTAACAATCTAAAAACGAAAATTTTTAAATGGAAACTTGAAATTAAGAAATGCATGGAATGAACCTAATTAATCTAGATCTAATAAAATGCATGTAACAGAAATTCAGCCAACTGAAATGATAACTAATGATAGCAAATAGAAGTGCAAAAACAAGGTTTTCAATGTTGTAAAAGGTAGTTTCAGATCTGATCTAGGACTAATTCGACCAAAGGGGTGTATGAGTCCCAATCAGGGGTTTTGGAGGAGTCAAATCTTAAAAAATACATAAAACAAAAATTCGAGAAAGTAGGAAAAACAACCTATATTGGGACTAAATTTCCTAGAGGGATGTATGAGTCCTAGATTAAGGATTTTTCCTAAATTTCAACAAATTCGGAGTTGTTTCTAAGTTTTCTCACTTTTATGTTGTCTTGACTATTTGTAATTGTAGAATTTTAGTGAAATTGAATGATATAAGAAGCAAAAATGCAACCTATATGCACTTTCACTAATGCAAGATTTAGAAACCCTAAATACCAATTAACTAATGCAATACCTAATGCAAAGTAAATGAAAGCTAGATCTATGACTATGGTACACTTCAAATCAGAAATAATTTATTCTAAAGGATTGGTTCACTAAAATGAAACAACATAAATAGGGTGATCCACCTTTTAGGAGTTGGAACAAAAGGGATGAGGGCCTATTTCACTCAAGTTTCATTCAAGTAAATCCTATAGATCTCAATCCAAGGATGGAATAAGGGAAATACATATGCTAGAAGGGTGTCCTAAAGTGTGCTAAATATTAAAAGGGGGTTCACCACCAAGCTAGGGCTTGGAAAGATACGTAACATGCAAAGCCTAATAAAAAGCATAATGATAAATAAGACTTAAGTAAATGGCCTAGAAAAGAATGCAAATCAAAGTAGTAAACTGGAAAAGTATGAAGGTGCACCAAGAATCCTATAGAAGCTCGATACAAGATATGAAATCCTAAAAATGTTGACTTTAATGCTCATTGGGACTTATACGCTAGGTTATGAATATCAATCCCAAACTAGGGTTTCTAGGATGAAATAGGAGTCTTGTAGTGCCTGGTCTGAATCCACTAAAATCTAGAAAAATCACTATAATAGGACTCATGCGCCACAAGTGGTGTATTTTTCCCATTTTGCATTTTGAGAGGGTCAAGATTTGAATCTATTCTCCTATCTCTTCTCTTCCTTTCACACCTTATTTCTAAGTTTGAAACACTAAATTGTGACTTGTGGGTGACTTTTCATGGTCTTGCAAACAAGGTGACAACTTTGAAAATTGTCCTTAGTCTTGTAACTCAATCTTCAAAGAATATTCAAGCTCCAAGACACCTAGATCTGCAATCACATATGGATAGATAAAAACTTGTTGATTGTTAGGAAATAGGGGTTTGCCTTCGTCAAACCCTGTTTAGGTAATTAAACTTATGATGAAACAATGCAATATGAACATGAAATAAGAAATATGAACAATGCTACCTCAAATGATTTATTGTAATGTAAATTTACAATATAACATGATGTGTCCTTGAGGAATGTAGATCTAGATCTTGAATTGGATGTGGAACAATGCTCAACTTGGATCTTGAATACTACATCACAACACTAGCTCAACAACATTCTTGATGCATTGTTCCTTTGACATGATGATGGATCTTGAATTGTTGCAACAAATGATGCAGAAATCTATTGTTGAATTCCTTAGAAAATGATCTTGAATGTCCTTGAATACTCTTGTAATTTCCAACTTGCTATTAGGAGTGCTCTCTTGCAAGTTGTATTGGAGCCAATTTGCACCACTTATGCAAATTCCCCTTTTTACATTACTTCACTTTAGAAAACCAAATCCAAAGTCAAAAATCCACATCGGCCCATTGCCTTCATTCCAATTAGCGTCTATTTTGTGCATTGATAAAAGAATAACTATAGAGGACACCCATGCAACGTGCAGACATCTATGTGGTGTGCTTACATACCTAAAATATTCTTGCATCTGAAGCCTACAGAGGCATTACACTTCCTATTGGGGTCGATTTGTAATGCCCCTCTTTAAACAACCAACCTGAATATTGCCATTTTTCTCATTCTTCCTTCAAATTCACTCGTTCTTCATGCATTTCATCTCCTACACATGCTTCTAAACACTCAACTTGATCTCTCCAAGAATTCTAGCATTCACTTATTACACACTTAGCCTTAAAGTAGCACTTTGCACTCCATAGCACGAACAACAACACTCCATCAATTTTGTACATCAAGTGTGGAACAACACCATTGCAATGGGGGCTTATGTCCTTTAATTTTCTCCTCCATTAGCTAGTGAGCTCTTGGTGGAGGTGGTAAGATTTTTACTCCTCTCCTATATGATTTGGTTGAGTAACATAATATTGTTTTATAGTATTTAATGTGTTCTTTACTTTCATTCTCCTTTACCATACTTTTTTGCATTTTTGCTATCTTAGTTGTTCATGGAGGTGGAAACACCAAAACAGGGGTCTAACTGAGGAAGACCCCTATACTAGGGAAAACTTTAAGAAATCCCCCCCTCTTGTTGGAGATGTAACATCCTAGCAAATCTTGTAGACTTCCTGATAAAAATAATAATTTTAGTGGAATTTTTTTTTGTTTTTATTGAAAAAAAATTCCATTGGGCCTCTTTCTAATGCGGCTAAGTCTATGGAAAATCTTGGTGAAATGTAATTTTTTTAAAACCACTTAAATTTTTCCATTGGCGATTAAAAGTTAGTTTCAAACCAATAAAATATTTTGATTGGCGAATTAAACCTATTTTCAAACCAGAAAAAATAATTTTGTTGGTGATTAAAACTTTTTTTGAAACTAAAAATTAAATTCATTGGCGAATTAAACCTATTTTCAAATAATTAAGAAAAAAACATTGGCGAATTAAACATAATATCAAACTAATAAAAACATGCAGTGGGGAAGTGTCAGTCCAAATCAATCTAACCACGACCATTCAATGAATTGTTGATGGACGGTTGTAGTTGCATTCTAGAAGTAAATCTTTGAAGTAGTAGACTTGCAAATTGAAAAATCCAGAGTAACAATAGAACCGTGACTCTTTTTTTTTGGTCGGTAAGAGGATTTTGTATTGCATGAAAATAAAGATTATTTTCCTCAGTGTTTTCATCAACCATAAAAAAATCACCTACAACTATAAAAAAATTTTCAAAAAAGCATCTTAACATGCTTCATAATAGAAAAAGTAACTCTTCCCAACTAAAACTAGTTCCACAGCTATTTGTACATCTACCTTACATATTTCAACAAGATTTTCAATTGTTCTTTTACCCTTTCTAGTATATCTACTATTCACACTATACAACCATAACAGGGTTCAACCCACAACAAGCCAAAAATTTAGTACTAGTCTTGCGTTAATTCTACAAAAACCCTACAAAAACTTCAAATTCAACTAGTGCTACCCATTTCGTAACCAACTTTTTCCTTGTTGCTTTCCCTTTCATCTTCTACTTCCTCACATTCTGTCCTTTTTCTTTCATACACTTTTCCTCTGCTTTTTCCTGTGCTTATGTGCACTCTACCTCCACTTTCACCTGTGCTATAATTGCTTCCACCTTCATCAACTCTATAAAGAGCTTCAATGCTTTCCAACCTAACCTTTCTTCTTCCCTGCATCGATTTTTAATCTCATCCTCTGGCCAATGCATGAAAGGTATGCATCCTTCTTCCCCTTCCAGTTCCATTTTTTCAAAGCCTTCCCAGATGTCGAAACCTTCACCTGGAACTGCCCATTCAAGTATTGATTCTAATCCTTCCAAGAAATATCTATGCGCAATCATCTCCATTACTTCTCTCACTGTGCTTGTCTATTCCCCCAAGTCAAACCCCATGCTATAATCAAGGAGTATACATCCATGTTAGTAATGTATATATGCCTCATATTTCCAAAGGATTTCCCCAAAATCATCTGCACACTTTGTACCAAGCTCCCATCAGTGAATAAAAACATACCAATTAATCTTTGGTCAGAAGATTCACCATAAAATAGGTTTAATTTCCTCCTCGAACACTGAGTGAAGTTGGCCTCCATTTGAAAACTATTGTAGCTACACCACCACCACCACCACTCTTTCAGACTTTTTGTGTGCCTTCTTCTCCATGCCAAAATCTATTATTAACTTCTCTAATCGAGGGTCGAGAGGTAATAATTTTCCAAACTCCACAAGTAGCAATCTTAAATACCTATTGATCCTTCAGTCATGTCCACTTGCTAAAATCCACCTATGATCTTCACTTCATAAATGCACCATCCTTGCCACCTTTCTTATCTTAACTCACCAAAGTTAGGGTTTTGGTGTTTTTCCTAACCTTAGTTGCAAATATTTCATGGTCATCTTTGTAGTTAGTGGGTCAGAGGTTTCAAAAACTTTGAAACTTCAGACTTTGGTTCTAAGGTTTCAAATTTCAGAGACCACACGATATTATGGACCACAAATGCTCGATGAATTTTTAATGGGCAGTTGTAGTTGCATTCTAGAAGTATATCTCTCTAGCACTAGATTTGTGAATTGAAACCTCCAGAATTGCACTAGAACCGTTAGATTTTTCATAAATCAATGGTTGATATTTTATTAATTATTTAGGTCTATCGGTCACCATGCTCTTGTTTACCATATCATATTTCCTAAGTCAGACCAAAATATTTTATGACAAAGCCTTAAATCTTAACTCTTTAATCTTGAGGGTTGATTCTCATCAACCTAGCAATGTCCCCATTTTAAATTATGCACGTGCATAAAGTTTGTTTTAAAAGGACCATTCGATGAATTTTTGTTGGACGACTATAGATGCATTCTGGAAGTAAATCCTTGAAGCACTAGACTCGTGACTTGAAACCTCTAGAATAACACTAGAACCGTTAGATTTTCAGAAATCAATGGTTGGGATTTTATTAATTATTTAGGTATGTCAGTCATCGTGTTCTTGTTTACTATTTAATATTACCTAAGTTAGACCAAAATATTTTATGGCAAAGGATTATATCTTAAATATTTAATCCTGAGGGTCGAGTCTCATCAACCTAGCGATACATCCCCATTTTAAAAATAACTTTATAGTTTATTTGAATGTGCACTATGCAGCGATCTTGTCATCTTTTGTGGGAATACCTTTTAATCACTTGTTTATAAGGAATCAAATGTTGAAATAAATGTTAATTGTCACATTAATGATAGTGGTGAATTTAAAAATGATAAGTGTGATGTCATACTGATTGTGTTCGTGCTAACTTCTATATATAATTCAGCAACTTGATGTTTTTCATATCATTTATAATATATTTGACATTGATTTATTTCTTCTCTATTCTCAATTTAACTGAGATATTATGGAGTCTTCATGGCGTGTCATGCTACCAAAATATTTTTGCGAGAAAAGAAGCGACGATGCATAAGATAGACAAAGTTGGGTATGGTTTTTACAATTCCTTGTGTGCAGGATGAGGATGTTATAAGAATAATTGTCGGTAGGGAATGGCTTCAGAACAACCCTCATGCTCTATATTCTGAGGTATCTTTGTCTTTCTTGTGCTATTTCATGGAAATTTTTCTCGATAAATATTTGGTGAAGATGTTGGCAATATGTTATTTGCATCTTTTCATTTACTCTATTTCTTCATTGGAGTTGGCACTGGAGCATTACAATTTTGAAAGTGGACTAGCACCTGCTGGTGGAATCTTCAATAAAGAGGAATCACATGCTTCTATAGGCTCTTTCCTTGGTTAATATGAGATGGGGTGTGCTATGTGACACGAAAATTGAATTATTAAAGAGTCTGGAGTTTTGGAGGAAGATTTTGGGTGATTCACTTTTCTTCTTTGATGTTAATTTGTCAAATTAAATTCACGTTCTACTCAAGAAATTGGTTGATGGCCTCAACTAATGTTACAAAAAAAATAGTTATGAATTATGTGATGTGTCACATGTCTATATTTTATTGTACAACATAAAAGTTCTTGTAATATGTACTTTGTGACTGGTTAGTGGCTTTTTGGCCATGTTGGTTATGTACTATGTACTTCAATCTTTAGCAATAGCTACTTAAATTAAAATACTTTTCGTCACTCCATTCTTGTAAATCTGTTTTGCTTTGATCAATATAAAAATGTTAAATGTGGCTCTTAAAACTAATACTAATTATCAACATATAGTTCTGATCATAAGAGATTGAAATTTATTGTAAATTATTAGTGGACATTGATAATGATTGAGGTAAAATGAGATATTTAATTCTCTCTTTTCAATTCATCGAAGTACTCTACCTTTCATTTATTCTATTGAAATTCTCAAATTGGCTATGGTACTGGGCGGCGATGTGGATTAATGCCTTATGAATATCTAGAGTGATTGATTGGATAGGTTTACATTGAAAATTACATGATGCACTATAGAGTCATAGATGATGATGTCAATAATCCAGTGATTTTGACAATTGGCAGCTTGCGTGGCACTGCCGATTTTGACAATTGACAACTTGTCAACTTGAGGTACAGTTTGCAACTTTGCATGCAGTCAGCCTGAGGTACCGATTAAGTTGGATTTTTGGTTTGTGTGAATCACAATTATTACTAGTCAGTAGTAACTATACACAACCTCACATGTGAAACATGTGAGGTGTATAAGGGACTAGGCTAGTAGTGGCAATTTTGGCCCATAAATAAGGATAGTGAGCACAACTAAAATTGTTTGTTGAATTGGCATAAGGGTTTTCATTTTGTAGGGTTAATAAATTAATAAGGACTCAAGAAGAAGATGATGTGGTATTATTGGGGATGCTCTAAATTCTCCTACCTCCAATTATTTAGTTACAGAGTAAAAGACCATTCTCATTCAAGTTTAAAATGGGTGGAATTGGAAAGAAGTTAATTTGATTCACCTGACTTCTCAGACAGGTTTTGAACCAAGATGAGGAGCTCTCATGGAGATAAGTGCTATCCTAGTGCATGGAAGCTGCAAGTAGAAGATGGGAGTAGTTTTACTACCCCTCATCATCTGCATGGTTGCCCAAGAAATTCCCATGCATTCATTTTCAATGCTCATCTTCTGCCTAGGAGCAGTTTTACTACCCCTTATCATCTCCATGGTTGACCAGGAGAGTCTCTTGCATTCATTTTAAGATACCATGGCCTACTAGGCAAGCCCCATGGATTTATTTTCAATGCTCATTTTCTGCATGGGAGAAATTTTACAACCCCTCATCTTCTACATGAGTCTGATTCTAAAAGGGGCTAAGTACATTTTGTATCTTCACAGCTCCCATTTCCCCGGTTTGATTGGGCCCCCTTTCCCAATGCATTTATTTTCAGAGCCCATGGCTGACCTAGCAAGTCCCATGTGTTTATCTTTAGAGCTCATGGTTGACCCAACAAGTTCCATTTATTTTCAGAGATACATGTATCACATTTACGTTTTCAACTTTTCACTAGCGGTCTAGCAGAAGCTTGGCGCTTACACTTACATTTGTATTTGTACTATGTAATAATGTGACATTGTAATTTAGTTGTAATAAAATAAATGGTTGTGCTATTAATGTGACATTTTAATTCATTTTATTAAGGCCTTCTCAATGTTAAGCTTTTCGGCTCTTGGCCTTGATGTCAATCCTAGTGCATTAAAGTTTAAAGAAAATGTAAAACACATGTTTTAAGTTTATTATTTATATCATAGATTATTCAACCATTCGATGAAAATTTGATGTATGGTTGTAGTTGCATTCCAGAATGAAATGTACAAAGCACTAGGCTTGTGAACTTAAGCCTCTAGAATCACCCTATAACCGTTAGATTAACAAAGATCAACGATTTAGAATTTATTATCAATGCAAGAGTAAATAATTAATTGCTTGTTTTAAATACTGTCAACTATGTACTACCTAATTGTGTAATGTGTAGTCCGTAAGTAACGAGTAGATGTTTAAGTGTTATTCACTTTAATATTTGAAAAACAACACTTTCTATTGCTAAGTGATTTTATTTTGAAGTTAGAGGGTTAGCACATAGGGATAATTCAGTCTTTAGTTTGCTCATTGTAGTGCATCACCCTATTTTGGGTTCCATAGTTCCACTTCCAACAAAGCCATTCCAGTAACCTAGTTTGAAGTTTCAACCCAGTTTCAATTTCAAGAATCAAAATTCAAAATCCAGGTAAGTTAAAGAATTCGTGTGGCTATGTTTCATCGCTTGATGTTTCTTAAAATCTTATTTTGTCAAACTTTGAAGTTTAGGTTTAGGGTTAAGAGGATTAAGAATTAAGAAAAATTAAGGACTAATAGGATATTCAGAAATTTCACATTGTTGATTGTATCAACATGTCTACCACCAGTACCACTAGAGCAATGTCAGATAAAAAAATACATTGTGCAAAATTTCTTAAAACCCCAAGTTGCACTGATGAATACCATTATATTTATGATCTTGAAACCTATGGTAGGCATACCTCAGAACTTATATTTTCATTTAAGAATAAATCTACAAAGAAAATGCAAGTTAATAGTATCAGTGCACCATGGATAACTGGATTAGGGTGCATGATGTTACATGAGGTTTTCCCTTGCCAAAAATTTATCATGGTTTGTGCCCTAAATTATGATGATAACAAAAGAGCCATTGTTAATAAAGATAGCAAAGAAGAAATTTTATCCATTAATGTATAAGAACTTGGAAAAGTGTTGACCTTGGGGTTTATAGCCGAAGAATTTGGAAATGTCCACATTGACCTAGAAAAGCTTGGTAGTGATTATGAAGTAGTGGATGAAATGGAGAACAATTCTTTCTTAAATAGAATAGTTTAGGATAGAAACAAATTAAAAGGTTATCATAAGCCTCCTTATGATTTGGATATTTATAAACCATGGGTTTAGGATACTATTTCCTTACTAGCATTTTTCCTTGGACTAGATAGCAATTTGGAAGTGGGTGCAAGCCTCTTTGAAATGGTATATAATATCCATTATCATGTTTGACATGTCAAATATAATTTTATTGGGAACATTGTAGAATCCATGCATAAACAATTTTTAATGATTAAAGGAGGTTCCACCAAGAAATTTAGGTTCGCAACCTACTTGTGCTATCTTTTTCTATTCAAATTTAGAGGAATGTTTTAGACCAACAAGCTTCAGATTCAGCCCTATAGTAATGCTGAGGAAAAGAAAATGGCTCCAGTATATGAATGGACCATTGTGATAAGGATGCATGATTCTTGAAGGAACTACAATCATTTTGTAGACTAATTTTTGGATCCATTGGATTACGTAATTATAAATACTCCAATGCCTAGATTTCCTATGTCATGTAGAAACTACATTCAACTAGGAAAATAAATACAATTGGCTGATTGGTACTTAATGGAAGAATATATTGTGCTAAGATTTTATGGATCGAAAGTACAACCATAAAAACTTCCCATACATGTGATAGAAAGGGTTTTTTTCTTTTGAATATGTAAGGAAAATGCATATTACTGATGAAAGACACTTTAGCAGTCAGGGGAAGAAGACCTTATTTCCGTCTTTACCCTTTTCATGGGGAGGGATCACATTCGAGAGAAAAGCATTTATTATGGCACATGATCTTTTGAATTTTTTTTATTTTGATGCTATCTATCACTAGCAGTATGATCCATGTGACACCATTAAATCAATGATTATGCTCAAGAATGCTAGAAGTAGAATTCAACATCAAAGTAAACTCTTGGTTGAAAACTTGAGAAATAAGGATTCTTGGGATGAGGTCAAAGTAGCAATGGAGAAAAGTGTTGCTGAGAATGGTATTTCTTTTGAACAATTGTTAGTATAAATTATGGCATTGCATCGAAAGAAAATTAGGAGGTACAACAATTTTTATGAAAAAATTCATAAACCATCTAGTAGCGTAAAAATGCTAGATTCTCTAAAGAATGAAGTTATAGAAAAAATTGGTCACAATAAAAAATTACTGCCTTTTGGTCTATGAGGAAGGAGCTAGGTGATAATGCCAGATTCTCTAGAGAATGAAGTTACAGAAAAAACTGGTCACAATAAAAAATTACTGCCTTTTGTTCTATGAGGAAGGAGCTAGGTGATCCAAGAGCTCTTTCAGAGTATGGAGATAATGAAGAAGATCTTGATTTTAGAAAATTAGTCTAGCTACGACATCATTAGCAACTACAATTACTCGTATTCCTTCACCATTCAAGCATTCCATTGTTCTTGCATCCCCAGGTTTTGATTACATTGAAGAGTTTAAAAAGAAATCAAAATTGAATAAAAAAAAGAAGCAACTGATGGAGAGTGTGTCCGCTCTAAATTCAAAGCCTACAACAACCATGGTATTACCCACATTTGACACAAGTAAAGAAATAATGGAGTACACAATTCTTGTTCCCACAATTCAAAACAAACTAGCAAATCAAATAGCTCCATTTGAATTCGAGGTGAACAATTTTCAATTGGATTTTTTTGGACTCGGAAATACTGACAAAATTAATGTATCAAAGAAGAACAATGAATTGGTGTACACATCATTGCTAAAGAAAGATAGAGAGAAAAAAAGGTTGTAGACTAAAATTGAAAAGTTACAGGTAGACCTAGCAAATGAGAACATAGAGAGGAAAGCAACAGATAACAAGAGAAATGAATTAGAAAAAAGAACTAAAAAATCTGCCTCTACATCAACAAGCAAAGAGGATAAACAGAATGAGACTATAGTGAATGAATTCAAGCAAAAGCTAGATGAGAGCAATAAGAAATATGATGAGGAAAAATTCACTTTAGAAAAATTAATACTAAGCATTGCAAATGGAAATGCATACTGGGAACAAACATTGGAGAAGGAGAGAAAAAGAAATGAAAGATTTGAGGCATAGTTGATGGAAGAAAAAAATGAAATTAAGGCTTGTCAAAATAAGTTATCTCCATTTTGTAGAGAAACAATGAGGCATATGAAACAAAATATCTGGGATGAAATAATGCAAGGGGGTATGTGCATGATCATCATGGAAAAAATAGGGCCTTAAGTGGAAAAAAAATTAGAAAAATCAGAGTTAGGTAACTTGACATAAAAATTTGAATAAGTTATCTATATTATTTAAAAGATATGTAACAATAAAATCTATAAAAGATATGTAACAATAAAATCTATATAAAATTGAATGTAGTTTCTAAACTACTAGGTTTATTTTAAAAAAAGAAATCTATTTGATGAAAATTTGAAATTTGAATGGAGTAGTACTTAAATTTCAGGAAAAAAATAAGAAGTAGGTGTTTTTCTGACCACCCTAAACACAATAAAATGATAATATTTTTTTATAAGATTTTAGATATAAGTAGAGGACTTATGTCTTGATGTGATGCATATTTTTTTGTAATTTTTTCCAAGTAAATAATTAAATATGATTTTTTATTACAAATTTTAAAAATATAAAAAATTGTAAGTCTAACCACTTAACTTGGTCAAAACTTCATGAAATTCATTTTTTTTTTTTTAATCCTATAGTATGCAAATCACAAAATGTGATGCATGTTTCAGATTCAAAAAATGTGATACTATTTGAAAGCTATAGATGTTTTTCAATTAGCCTATCAATCAGGACTTTAGTCATAATTCAAATAGAAAATGAATAATAATTATTTATTAAATTTAAAGTAAAGCATAATTTATATTGGTGGAAAGCTGGGAATCTCCTTTAAAAACCCTTTTTGTTTCATCAATTTTGTGTAAAAATAAAGTTGTCAGCCACATACCCTACACATACCCATCATATCGCAACTTTTTGGCCCGTCATGATCCTACACATACCCAGGGGATTGATAATTTGTGTGACATGTTTCAATTGATTGATGCTATTAGAAACATCATAATAAGCTCAACAAATATTTAATGGACAACAAAAATGTACTAACATTAGAGAAATCAAATTCAACAAATAGTCTACAAAGCCAGTGACAATGTTTTGAAATCAAAAGGGATTACTAATCGGCTTGCTACATCAATGACAAAGTCATATTTAATTGAAAAGTGTTTGAGAATGTGTGAAACAAGGAAATATTTGCGTTTGGCTGAAAACAAGTTGAAGAAGGTGGATGAAAAGGTAAGGAACTTCACAGAGCTTGGCTTGCTAGCGGCTTTTGACACAAATGAGCGATTTGTTTGAAAGAATGATTTCAGAAAGAAGATGGAGGATCCAAGGAAGATTGATTTGGACCAGTTTCCTTAGAACCCAAATGTGGTGACCTATTTGGATTCCATCAAACTATTGCTAACCCTGAATGCAAAATTGACTAAAGAATCCAAGACATGTTCCAATTTGAATCATGAATTGTTAACAAATCTTCAATTCAAACAACATCAGTTAGATCAAATGACAATTCCAACACCTGAAGAGTGGAAGTTGCTAGAAAAGGTGATGCAGTGATTTAATTTTTGATAATGACTTTCCAAGTTCCAACTCAGCTCTATGCAGAGTTGTCTTTGAGTAAGATTTTACATTGCCAATGCCTCTATGTATTCCTTCATGTGATAATCAATTTAAAATCTCAAATTCATACTTTAGTAATGTGTTGATGTTCAATTATCTATATTATTTATTATATCATTTGAAGAAAAAGTCTATTAATTAGTGGTTTCAACTTCTAGATACACTTTAAACAATTGTTGATGTTCATTGTGGGTATGTGAAGGATCATCATGGAAAAAATAGGCCCTTAAGTGGCGAAAAAAAAAATCAGAGTTATACAACATGACGTAAAAATTTGAATAAGTTATCTATATTATTTCAAAAATATATAAGAATAGAATCTATAGCAAATTGAATGTAGTTTCTAAACTACTAGTTTTTTTTAAAAATCTATTTGGTGAAAATTTGAAATATCAATGCAGAGTACTTAAATTTTAGGAAAAAAATAAGAAGTAGGTGTCTGTCTAACCACGCTAACCACAATAAAATGATAATTATTTTTTATAATATTTTAGATATTAGTATAGGACTCATGTCCTGATGTGATACATATTTTTTTGTAATTTTTTTCCAAATAATAATTAATTATGAATTTTATCTTACAACTTTTAAAAAATATAAAAACTCGTATGTCTAACCACCTTAACTTGGTCAGAACTTCATGAAATTCAAATTTTTTTTAATCCTATAGTATGCGAAGCATAGAATGTGACACATGTTTTGGATTCAAAAAATGTGATATCGTTTGAAAGCTATAGATGTTTTTCAACCAGCCTATCAATCAAGACTTTAGTCGTAATTCAAATAGAAAATGAATAATAATAATTTATCAAATTCAAAGTGTAGACACATAAAATGTATTGATTGACATTAGACATCTGATCCTGATTTTTACTAACACTATTTCGTCCTAAATCATCCCTTTGTCTAACCATTTAATCGAATAACCCTTATTTGATTAAATAAATCAATTTTCCTCTCTTAATTAAATAAATCATTTATCTAATTAAGTCATTTTATTTCATTAATTAAATAAATCAATGTTATTTAATTAATCCTCTCATCTATAATTAATTAAATAATTCATTTTATTTTATTAAATCTCTATTAAAGTCGTCTTATTAAATTAAATAAATTAAACCTTATTTGATTTAATCTAACATCATCCCCTTTAGTTAAATAAATCAAAAATTATTATTTAACTAAATCTAAATCATTTACCTCTCAAATTTGATTTATTTAAATCCTGAAATGTAAGTAAAAATTGTCAAAACACCTAACCTCCTCTTAATTAATAAAATCTTGATTAAATCTAATCTTAATCCATGTCCCATCCTCTAGCTTTTTCCACTTGCACATGAAAATACAATTAATTAATTTATTAAATCCCCATTTTCTCTCAATTTGGCATAAAAGGGGAATATTCTTCCAAATTTGAAAATCCCTCCAAGTGGACTTTGTCCTTCCAACAAGACATTTATTTCATCTTACAAATCCTTTTCCCTTGAGCCAAGTGGCCATAACTCCATTTGACTCTCCCTCCACCTTGTCATTTAACTAATTTTCAATGTCAACTAATTGCATTTATGGGCACATTCATCAAAATGTGCACATCCTATGCCCATTCACCTCTTGACAAGTGGCATCTTGTCATTGGTTGAAGATTAGTCCCACATTGCTTCATTTTGAGCATTCTTCAATCTTGTCTTTCTATAAATAAGAGGCTTCTCTCCTCATTTGATCATACACAATTTGAGCAAGTTTACTATACTCAATTTCATCCTCAAGCATATCTATTTCCATCCATTTTATCAAGGTCTTAGCTAGGTTATGAAAAAATTTCATCATGGAGCTTATTTGAATCTTCAACAAAGTGGATCACTCTTCATCAAATCATCACAAGCTTGCATAGGAGTTGGGAGAGGGCCAATTTCCACATCAAATTGGCACCAACTCCCTAATGAGATCAAGAGTTTGCTTTACATTGAATAGGATTTGATAGCTTTTATTTATGTTTATTTATGTTCATCTCACTTCTTGTTCTTTGCAATTTAAATGGATTTCATGGGGAATCTTGATTATCACTTGCATTTGATCTAACTATGTGTTTGTTTCTTGTGTTTGTGCAAGTCTAGAATTGGGGTTCCACATTTTGGTGCTAAAAGGGGAAATCGCAAGTTCTAATCACATTTTTTCACAAAATTCCATGCTTTTCTCTATTTTTTTGTATCTATAGGGAACTGTGTCACTATTAGTCTAGTGGCACCATACAACACCGCTACCAGTCCAATAGCACCATACAACATTGCTTCAAACTACAAACCACACTGCTCAGCCTTTCCCACCTAGAATTCAAAATTTCTAACTTCGTCACTGGGTTAATTCACGATCGCTAACTTTCTCAATCTCCAAACTGCACCGCTGGGTAAAACTTCATTGCAATCACACTCTATGTTTTGCTGCAGAGTGTCGCGTGCAAATTTAGCAACACCATATAGCACCATTGAATTTCTCAAACTATGTCGCCTATGCAGACTGCGCCGTTGGAGTCAAGTAAAAAGTCAAATTTCAATTTTTTTCACATTTGCTTTTTCCATTTTGGTTATTTTGGGCTACTAACTGGTTTTCTAACCTCTATTTTGTAGTTCTAATCAGTTTTTGCAGGTTGGTCTAATCAAGGTGGAGGAAAATGAAGTGGGTGGTTGCATTATGGCATCATTTTCTCATTACATCAAGTGTTTTTGAACACTTTTGTGTTTGTTTAACACTTTTAGAGAACTCAAAATATCTCTTAAGGAATTGTTATATTTTATGCCCTTAGGATTCACTAATTTTCTTTTGGGCTCTAAAAATAACACTACAAAAGTTTTTATTTTTATTGCTACAAAGGTTTTAAAATGAACTTTAGGAAAATCTACTAGATTTTGTTTAAAGACTAACAATTGAACAATCAAAATTTCACACTTCCTTTGGTGCTTAAAAAGAAGTCACTTTTTCTTTGAAAATAAAATGAACATGTGCTACTTTGTCTTGTAATTACTTACCCAAAGTAATACCATCAAAAATACGTATGCATTTCTCTCACACCTCATGCAGATCTTTAGAATCAAAAGGATTTTTGGTGATCTTAAGTTGGGTAAAGTGATTACCTTCATATTTCATTTTGGGATTAAAAATTGAACAAATCTTGTGAGTGTGAGTGGAACATATCACATGTGTTCTCTCTTTGTTTCTCAACAAAGATTGATTGAACTACAAATGTGTTTGCTCACTTTTGTGTTATCTTAGAGCCCGGCGTGCCTTGTGGGAAAAATTAATCACCCAAGGGAATGACCTAACCGACAACACGCTAAATCTGAGAGACTTCCAACTGGTATATAAGTGTGGGTTCTTGTTGAAAGGAAAGTATCAAAATGGTCATCTTGATGAGAATGGAAACAATGGTCTCTCACCGAATGGGTGATCTGCCATGAACAAGATGTCTGCATTAAAACCCTTGTTTAGAAAAGGCCAAAATCCTTGATCTATTTGTTGGTGCAAGAACGGTCATTCTGAAGCCACCCCATACTTTTACAGCTTTGAGTAGAAATGGAAAGTATGCCATGGGAATTTCATGGGTACTAATGCTTGGCTGCCCCATATAAGTGAGTGTCATGGAGGGGAGCCAATGGAGTCAAGCATCTAACCATTTGCTAAAAGTAGGCATAGCTGGACTTGTCCATGTGGGGATTCAACAAATATAGTCTTTCATATCCATAGGATTGGGCATGTTCTTTGAAACAAAACACTTTTCTTGTTCGCAAACATTGGGAAAAAACCAACATTCAACATTATCATGAAAACTTCAAACTCTTTAGGAAGAAAATATCTTTGAGAAAATTCATATGTTATTGCTTGCCCTTGGGATTCTATGCTTAGAGTTTTCTAGACACTTGGATTTATATCTAAATTTTCTTACTAAAGTCAACAATAGGGAAATTTTTCCTTAAATTCCTTGATTTCTACATAACATACTTTGTGGGATGATAAGAAGTTAAGACATTAGACATTTAGTTTGAAGAAACCTAATCAAGAATTGTTTTTGGTAAAAGGAATTCACTAAGCAAAACTAAGAACAATTGAACCCCACAGATGTGTCTCAAATGATTTCACGCAAGATCAAAATCCATAAACCAAAGTCAAAAGCTCTGAGTCCAAAATATCATCAAAAGCGTCTCTCAACACTCTACGAGTTCAGACAAAGATTGCTTTTCAACTTTTACAAAAGAGCTTCTAGAAACAATCCCAATTCATACTCATTTTATTATTTTCAGAATCTAAGACTTTTTCAACAATTTGAGCATCTTGTTTAGAGTAAAGTGTGTTCTTCAAAACAAATGTCTTGTAAAACAAGAGTCTTTCTAGGTACACATAGGATCAAAATAAAAACCTTCGTCCATCCATCAAACATCAAAACCAAAATCACCTCACCAAAAACTCTTCAAAATCTTGAAATCATCCTTCATGCTAGAATTTTTGGAAAATCCATGAATCAAATCTTAGAAACAAATCAAAATCCTTGGATAAAAATCCTTGAATCAAACATCAAATCATCTTGTTTAGCTAGGTATATGTAGATGCATCCCTCTCCATATGCTTAGTTGAATTATCATCTTGTTTGGTTAGGTGTGTGTAGATGCATCCTTCTCCCTACACTTGGCCAAATTATCCTCCTGTGAGCAATTCCATCCCATATATAACATCCAACATCTTGGGATCTATTTGTTAATTATCCAAAATCAAAATAATCCAAAACCAAATCAAGGTCAAAATCCAAGAATCCAAGAATCCAAAATCCAAAAACAAATTCAAGAATCCAAAAAGTCCCAAAAGTATAGCATCTCCTCAAGATCTTCTAAGAGTTCAATCATCCATATCATCCATCTTTCACACATTTCATCATCACATCTTTGATCCTTAAATCATCCTAAATTTTATCTTTTGTACATAAAATTAGATCAATCTAAAGAATTAGAGATACATCTCCCACATTCTTGAAAATTGATCCCTATTTTATGGTGCAAATTAGATCTCAACACAAGAGAAACATGGAAGCAAACAAAGAAACATCCACTTCAAGTGACCTAAGTCAAACCAATTCTGAAATGAATCTCATTAGATCAAGTAATCCTGTAGCTAACTTTCCTTTATCATCACAAAATCCTCAAGAGGAAGGTCAAGTAGAGGATATCACCAATAATTCCTTCAGAATGACACAAGATGAGATCATCGTAATGGTCCAAAATCCTAAGAATCATAGAATTATCAACATCATGATGAAACTCAATCCCTGACAATATATGCTTGAATTAGCAAAACAAGGGGCTAAACTCGCTTCCAATTTTGATGTGAGCACTATTGTGGAACCACCTTTTGGGATCATGCCCCCAATATCAACCACACTCCCCATTTCATCCAAACCCCAATTCAAAACATCACCCAAGTCATCCCAAAAATTGCATCATTTGTTGCTCCAACTCAACCCATTGTTAACAAGGGAAGTGCATTTCTCAATGCACTGCAAACAAACCCCCTTGTGAATAATAAAGATTTGGACGCAAACACTATCTTGGGAGAACCCATCCCCTAAAATCCATTACACCCATATGGCCTCCTCACCTTTCACGATCCTAATGAGCCATCATCATCATTTGACGAATCATCCCAAACTTCTCTCCCTATGATCTCGCAAGGAGAAGGTGACTTATTTGGACCAAGGGGCATTTTGGATCCTTCATCTTCATCATTTCCTCAAGGAAGTATGCCACTCAATTTTCCACCACTTCCACCCTTGCCATCAATAACCACAACACCTCTCAGCTTAGGGATTCCTTCTTTACCAAACATTAATCAATAAAATCAAACCACTCCCCTAATCATAAATCAAAACATCATCCCAAATCCTCCCATCTTGCCATCAATATCACAAGCAACCACCACATCATCAACCATCCCCCAAATATCTCAAAACATGGTCTCTCAAGGACCAAGCATATCAATTGCACCATCCACCACCCAAATCCCAATTATCAATACAATGGTGCCTCTCATCACCACAACAAGCACCATTCCAAATCCACCACCACCATCGCCACCCAATTCAAACACATCAAACCAATCAAAAATTGTACTAAAAGTCGCTCAACAAGTTGCCTATCAAAAGGAACTTCAACAAATCCAAAACTAATAAGCTACACAACTAGCCGCTCAACAAGAACAAAGATAATTAGGTGCACCAAAAGCACAACAAGTAGCACAAGTTGCTCAATCAACTCAAGTTGCACAATAAGTAGCACAGGATACATAAGCTGCACAAGCTGCACAGATGACACAAGCTGCCCAACAAGAACAAGCCTAGGCTCAAGAACAAGCACAAGCTCGAGCTCAATAACAAGCTCAACAAGCACAGGAACAAGCACAAGCACAGGTACAAGAACAAGCACAAGTACAAGAAAAAGCATAGAAACAAGCACAATACCTCACATAGAAACAAGCAGCCCCACAACAAGCATATTAGAAAGCGCTGAAACAATACCAAGAGCAGCAAGAAGTAGCCTAAATGGCAGCCCAACAACAAGCATTGTTGGCACAACAACAAAAAGAAGCTCAGTAATAGGCACTATAAGCGCAACAACAACAGGACAAACAACAAGCATTGTTGGTACAACAACAAGCGTTGTTCGTACAACAACAATTACAAGCATACTTTGCACAACAAAATGTGCAAACACCAACCAACCCACCCATCCCATCGACAATTATTAAATATTTTGCTTACTTTTTTTTTCAATGAAATGTAATTCTGCCAAGAATATAACTTTCTACGTAGGCAATTAAGTGTACTCAATAACATGCTATGTGATTCAAAAACATAAAGCTATTATTTGCTAATGACCATCTTCCTTTTGTAGGTGGAAATCTGCATAATTATAATCATCAGATATGTTGTTCATTGGATAGATATTTGTGTAGGACGTATTTCATTTAAAATGGTGGATATGAAGAACCAAAAGAAGCGATTTTTCCCTGCAAAGTATGCAGAAAAATGTTATCAAATCCATGGAATTTTCCATGTCTTTAAAATTCATGATGTTCATCATGAAATTATAAGTTATGGAATTTTCCATGGGTTTTATAACATTTATGACTACATACCCTATAGGCCAAAAGTCCTCTAGTGTGTACATGTTGGATTTTCCACATGGCGATTCTTTCAATTCAATGCTATTGATACATTTACATCAACACGGGTGCTCCACAAAAAGAAGTTTGCCTCTCCCAACTATATAATACTAGCAGCATGTCAATAAATAGATTCAATCAACCGACCGTAAATACCATTAATTATGTTTACTTTTCCATTGTCTTTGATCATTTTGCACATATACTTAGTTACTTTTAATGCTTCCTTTTTTATTCCAACGGGTTGAGTACAACATCTTTTTGGAAGTCAAATAAATCACTATTTGATTAATTTATTGTTCATGTCTTTGGTTCTATGTTTATTGTTACTTTTGATACTAGGTTGAAGGGGTTTAACACTGATGCACTGCAAAATGTGTGAGAAATTATATTGATTAAGTTGCATTGTCAAGAGAGCCATTGTGGTGTTGGTTTGATAGCACATTGTTTATTGTTCATTCCTTTCATATGGTGCTTATTGTTCCTATTGATAGCAGGTTGGAGGGTTTTATATTGATTAAGATGCATTGTGCAAGTAGTGAGTGTGGTGTTGCTTTAGTAGCAGACCATTGTTAATATCATCAGTTTCTTCTTTGGTTTCCCATTTCACATCATTCATTTTTTTCTTACATACATATATGTATATGCGCAAATTGTTGTATAGATTTACTACTGTGCTTTCCATATTGCCTCAAAATAAGGCCTTCCTTCTAATTCAATTACAATAATAATGTATGTTGAATTTCCACGGCATCTCCCATGCATGTTTCATTCTTCTCTTGCTTGGGGCTCTTGATATAGGTCATGCACCATCATTATGCCATTATGGTAGGAAGACAAACAAGCATGGGCTTTGTAGTTTAACATTTAATGCCATACATTTGTTCTTACATATATATATATATGTCTAGACAAATTGTTGTATACATTTGGCGAAATCTTATCCTCGTTCACCTCCTCTTATTCCATATTCAATTATTAACATGCTTTCCTTTTTTTGACTTTCTCTAATACTTGCAAATATTAACAACTTCCTTCCTTACTTCCCACTCATTACTGATTTGCGGTAGACCCCTATCGACTGATCATTGAATGCGTGTGCATTTGACTGCTAGTTATTCTTTAATCTAATCTTCAACCAAGTTCAACTAAGTAGAGTTGCCATTCTTTGCTTAAGAAGATAAATAGTGGATACCTGTCAATCCCAAATTGAAGATGCCTGTCAACTCAATGTACTTGGTAAATAATTGTTAGCTTGTCAATATTATTTCATAAGAAGCAGGCGTTGAGGACAAGGGATAAAGCTTTAGCTTTATGATTACATCTGTATCAAACAATGAATATATTCGCATCAAATCGATAGCTGGCTTGAAGACAAACGCCCCAAGAGTTTGTATTTTCTTTTAAACTCTACATAAGAACCAAAACAAAAACAAAAAAACGAAATAATGTGAGAATCACGTGCATCTCGTGGGTAAGCACAGTACTTCGCAAATTATGGAAGCGTTGAGAAATACAATAAGAAATTTCTTCGGTAGCTGGATGGTTTGTTTATAAGTTTACTTTCTGTTATTTCCTGCCTTACTCAAACAAACCAAATCTGAGGATTTATAGCAGTTGATATTAAGTCAAGGTTACTCAGTTAATGAATTCAAAGCATTACTTTCATAATATCCATTTCATTCCCATAAAAGAACGTACGAAAGTTACTTGAGCCGTTTTTGATAAGGGTTGTTATTCTACCAGCAGAAATGGCTGCCATCTGAATTGTTTATTCTGCAAGTTGAGAAGTATGGATTTTACTTCTACTATAGATGACCCCCACAAGCTTGCTGGGTTTTTCTACTATTGAATAGAGACCCCTGACTGATTTACGCTGTTGATTATTTGAATTATTTTTTGGTTATTTTTGTGTGGTTGGAGTTCTAGACAACTAGTTTTAAAAATTATATATTTTAAAATAAGTTAAAAAATAAATCTAATTGTAGAATATAATTCGTATACATCTTGTTGTACAAGTGATATAATAAGAATTTGAACTAATGTAACGAAGTTTTAGAATATCGAAATAGTTGTTGAAATTATTGTCTACGTATTTGGTAAGCTGATATAATTCATCCACCAGCATCAAGCTACCCTTTCCTTGAGAGATGTAGTATCCCCATCTTATTAAAGTAAAATTTTGAGCATTTAATCACAGGTTAAGAAAGGTCACTACATAGAATTGTTCTGCTTGTACTAATGTACTTGGCTCCAATTAGCATGATTTACATCTTCTTTAATATACCATGTCCACTATTTTTCTTCTATTCACAACTAGATCGTTTATCGACCCCCTTTATGTGTGTCTATTTGAGTGTGTGCATATAGGAGTGTGTATGCGCTTATGTTTGTGTATGTTTGTAGGGCGCGCTTATATATTTGTCACCTTTTATGATATTTGATTAATAAATATTGTTCATATTTTGCAAAACAAATTTATATTATATATATGTTGGCATGTTAATTTGCACTTTGGAATGTGAATTAGAAATAGACAACTATGTATAGATAAATTGCTCTTCGAATTAGGAGGGGAACCGCCCTGTTTGCTGATGTTGTTCAAGAAAGTAAATTAAAACTAATTTGCTTATCTTTTTGTTTAGCTAAGAGCACAAGGTTATAAAACTCAAGTGTCGTAGCTGAGATTTTCTATTTTCGAATTTCAACTACAACTAGCCTACTCTAATGACATTTCTAACTTCTCAAGTAAATGTAGAGCAAGAGAGATAGAAATGGACAAAGAAGGATTCTTTGACATAAATACTTAAATAAACTATTTTCCAACACACATCTACTTACTTTCAATGCAAGTTGAAAGAAAGATCATATAAGCATAACACAATAAATGGAAATCTGAGACTTTATATCAAAGCAGCAAAGCACGTACAAGACTTTATTTTCTCAAATTTCAAGATCAAAAGATTACACTTCTGGGACAACAGGATTATAGAAAAATAGGCTTATAGTTTAGCCACCAAACTAGAATACATTGACATAAGACACATGCACTGAACAAGAACTTGTAGCTAAAGAAGCCTGCAAACTCGCTCTTACACAAAGTGAATTGACATTGAATAAAAACTTGCAATATTACAAGCTTACAATTTGCTATCACAATAATTGTTAAGAAAATAATGGGCAAGGCTGCCCTTATTTATACACAAGCAGAGGAGTAGGGAACCCTAAAATCTCCTTGCTTTTACAAAGAAGACTTGCCAACATGCAAGCTTTATTTCTAAAACTAAACACGATAAACATCTAACCACCTATGAAAGCATAAAAATAGGGAAATGCCAACTATTACAACTTGTTATATTTCTCTTCTTGAAAGTGTGGATAAGAATTGAGACAAGAATAGAAAGAAAGCTGGAAGGAAGCTTCTAGATGACTGCTACTTTAAATCTCATTCACATCTAACAGAAAGCTAATTTGTTTCTCAATGTTCGAGAGGATGAAAAAGTGGAGAGACCCATATGATCAGAAATGAAAAAAGCTGAGTGGTTGTTTTGAAAAAGTAACACCCCAGAATTTTGGAGCCTAGAGAAACATTCCTCCTTGCTCACGAAGAACATTGAAAAAGCATGTCATTTGGGTTTTTAAATCTTCGTTGAGAGGAAAAGGAAAATCTTCTTGCTCTAGATGCCAACCTGAAAAATGAATAATGAAAGACAAAAGTTTTCTTAAATAAGTTGAGGCTTGAGAAAATCTACTTTATTTTGCTTTAAATCCTTTGAAGCCTATCCTGAGCAGGTTCATTGAACTTGGACACTTTTTGTTGTTGAAAAATAAATCTTGGAGAAATTGACTAAGGCATTCAGCCTTCGGTGCCAATCTTCTCTTGGAGCACTTTTCCTCTCCAGAATTAGCCAATTTTCTTGAAATTTCAACTTTTTGCTTGATTTTGACCTTTCTTTGACTTTGATTTCTAGATGCTCAGAGGATCCTGTGAACTGACAGAGTCATCCATTGCAAAGCCTGAATGAATCTGACAAAAAAATTTTGGAGGAAAATTTTCATAAAAACTTCATTTGACCCCTCAAAATGTTGGGTGCCCTTGGCTACCTGGGCCGCCCATGATCACCAGTGTCATTTATTTTTCTTAAACTTTCAACTTTATGTGTTTTCTGATCTCCTAAAGAATTTATAGTTTTGGGAGCTAGACTATCTTGACGATTTGGCTGACTGCTCTGTTGCATAGTTTGACTGAATCTGAGATGATTGTTTTGGAGATGTCAAACCCTAAAAATTGATTATGAGCCTTCAAATGTTTGAGCGCCCCTAGCTAGCTAGGGAACACATGATCACCATAGATAATAATTTTTTAATATTCTTCAAGTTCTTGCTTGCTTCCCTTGAATTTGTGATTCCAGGAGCAAGAATGATCCAATTGATTAACTCCCAAATTTGTTGGATAGCTCAGAGGATTCCGAGGAGGGTCCTCTAGAGATGATTTCTTCTGAAACCTAATTTCAAGGCCTCAAAATTATGGGTTCCTATCTCCTCCTAGGGTGCCCATGGCTTCCAGAATTAGTCTTTTTCTTGTATTTTCAATTTTTACACTTGCTTTTTGATATTTTGATGAATTCTCAATTATGGATGATCCAGAGGTCTAACAAGCTGATGATTGGGCTCATTGGATAGCTTGATGAATTCTGAAGGGGGTTCTTTGGAGGTTGCATCCTTTGAAAACTGAAATTGGGGCTTCAAAAGCTTGGGTGCCCTTGGCTACCTAGGGCACCACACTCTTCCAGAGTTTATTTTTTGATATTTTCAAAATTGCTTTTGACTTTTGTCATTTTCCATGGTTTTTACCCTTCGATAAGTCGGTGATATCTGATGCTTGTCAACTCCAATGGATCTGCTGACAATTGCATTAGAAATCCTGGTTGAGACTAAAGAAGTCATGGTAGAGGCTTTGAGTGCAAATTCACCCATTTAGGCCCTCAAAAGCTTGGGTGCCTATTTCCCTCTAGGGCGCCCAAGATCTCTAGCCTTAGTCATTTTTCTTTAGTTTTCAACTTTGAAGCTTGAGACCTCAGTTATGCGTTTTTTTCATCCTGAGTTTGCTGATAGCCGACAAATCTAATGATGATGCTAAGATATTCATTGCAAAGCTCACAAAATTTTGAAGAGATTGTGCATATTTTCCAACCCTAATTGCAGGATTTGGGCCACCAAAACCCTAGGTGCCTATCTTCCTTTAGGGTGTCCAATTTCTCTAGACTTAGAATATTTTTTGATGATTTCATGAATTGCATTTTTCTTTCTGGTTGAGACCTCTTTGTTTGATCATGAATTCTAGGTGACTGATTGTTCAGATCACTGCACTAATGGACTCAGGTGCCTTAGCGTTGAGAAGATTTTGAGCAACATTTTATGGGAGCACAAATCCTAATTTCATCATTTGGTTCCTTGAAAATTTGGGTGCCTATCTCCCTCTAGGGCGCTCATGGCTGGCAGACTTAGCTTTTATTTTGCAAATTTCAATTTCTTCCTTCGTTTAACATTCTTTCCTTTTCCTTGCTCACTAGAGATTAAATTTTTTCTAAGGTATGAGTGTTTGGATGCCTAGACTGAGCTGGGGCACATGGAGTCTCTAGTGTTAGCCAAAATTTTGCATTTTTTAACTTTGACAACTTCCTTTCTCCATTCTTCGATCTACGTGCATGTCCATCATTTCTCATCTTTTGTTTAGTGTTTGACTATTTGAATTTGACACCTGTCAGCTGACTGACCTCCATTAATGACTTTGCAGCTCCTGAGAAGCTTCTAAAAAAACATAATAGATCCACTAGGGCAAAATTGATCTTTTGATTATTTTGACTGCAATAGGTTGATGAGGAAGTATTTTCAACCAATCAAAATCAGTTTCAACCCTAGAAGACAAACTTTCTATTTTCAAAAAATTTTGCGAGCATCTATTTCAAAAGAAATCTAGAAAAGCTGAGAAAAAGTTCTATTTTTAGAAAGTTTCCAAAAATATAAATTTTCCTAAAATTTAGGGTCAAAAAATTGAGATTTGGGTTTTATGGACCTAGTCACTTTGAGTAGAGTCGAATGATCAAATTTTGATTTTTTTTGAGAATTTGACCCTCATGCAAGACATGAAAACCCCAACTTTGACCTTCTTTGACAAATTTGACAAGACTTTTAACCATTTCTTCAAAATACCTAAGTGTAGCAAATCTTTTAATTTGGGGTACAACATTTGGCTGTGTTTGGTCACCATGGCAGATACTTATAGCATAGGAGAACCAAAGAATCTCTGGATTTTTAGGCTTAGACCAGTGCCTTATCCATTGGGTATCAAAGTCAACATCATTTCCTAACCACCTATTGCAAGAATTTCTCGAAGTCACCTATGACAGGACTTCCTAGAATCACTTAATAGTTGGACTTCCATAGAAATCACCTAAAACAAAATGCTTAATCACCTAAAACACAAAAAAACTGTTATAGAAAGAGGAAACACAACATAATCATGAAATCATGAAAACAAAAAGAAAATTACTCAATCCCTGAAGGATGTCATTTTTGCCTGAAAGGCTTTACTTCTCATCTCATGGGTATCATAGGAGACAAATCTTCTGGGATGAAGATTCTCATATCTTCATACATCCAGGTAGAGGCACCTTGACAAATGTCAGAATATGACGCAAGGAAGGAAGCAGATTTCACTGCGTCACCAACTTTGTTGTTGGTCATCTTCAGGATGTCTTTGTTGTCGAACTCTTCAAACCAAGCAATAGCATTCCAAACCCAATTTCTATAATGTCATAGATGATCCTTTATGACCTAGAAATATCCTTTGATTGGCTCATTGATCAACTCCACACCCCCTTTAACACATAGGAGTTCAATTCCCATGTCTTCGACATTTTTGAGGCCTAACGAAAGCGCCTCTTTTTGAGCTTTAATAGTGAATTCCAATTGCAGTAATCCTTCCCTTCTTCTAAACCTATAGTTGAACAACCCCCATGTAAATACATTGTCCATAACTTTATATCCTCTGCTAGTCTCTTTTGAGAACAATCAATGTTATGGTCTTCAATTCCTATCTCTAACAACATTACATAATTACCAAGACCTGTTTCTTGATATAGAATTTGGGCTAGGGGTTTTGGGATTTTCACCACCATGAATCAAGATTTGGGCTCAAGTTATATCTTGATTTTTCCTTCCTCCATAGGAATGGTTATGGATGACCAATCTAACTGCATTGTACCACCAAGATCTCTTTAGAAGCTCTGACTCAACAACATCCCATAGTTGGGTGGAATGTCAACCACTAGGATGGTCATTTTTTCCTTTTTTCTCTAGGAAAGTTTCCAACCTTACTTGAGTGTCCTTTAATTGTCCAACCAACAACATTGACTCAAAATGAAGTGAATAGCACTCATTTTGAGTTTCTATGCACGAGAGTCCCAATGCTTTAATCACTTGTAGAGGCATAACATTGTATGAGGCTCCTGAATCTATAATGCAATTGATCAGTTTGAATCCTCCTATATACAAAGATATATAGAAAGGTTTGGGATTTTCTTGCACTGGCATAGATGATTCGAGCAATGTAGGATAAATTGAAGATTCTTCCTTTACATGTATTATTCTTTCCAGCTGCTCAGGATGATCATGAAGGCACTCCAACTGTGAAATCTCAACCTTGGTCTTTCATCACATTGGAGTTTACAATGTCAAAATTTACCAGAGATGGGTCCTGAGCAACTGCTTTAGTATTCTATTGTGAACTTTTAGAAGTGGAAGTTGCAATCGCTTCCTTAATTTGTTCTTTAGCCTTCTTCCTTTCTTCTTCTTCCTTTTGTGCTTGCAAATGCAAATCATTTGTAAGCATAGGAAAAGAGTGTCTTCCATGATTTTTTACAAGAGATTAGTGGCGTAGGTATTCTTTTTATAATTCAATAACGGGTTCACTTTGAAAGTATCTCAGAGTGGAGTCTCCATTGAAGTTGTCCATCTATGGTAAGACAACATTCGAACTTGGTGTTGGGACAAAACTGGAACTAGGTGTAGCCTTAGTATATCCCATAATCTGGTTCATTCTTAAATTCTCAGGACATGTAGTACCATTATGTGCATCGGTACCATGGAAAGAACAAATAACTATATTTTGTGTAATTTCAACTATTGGTCTTGGAGGAGGTGTTAGAAATCATGGCCTGTAATTATTGAAAGGCTGAAAATTATTTCTCTTTGGCTAGTACGGTTGCTAAAATTGATATTGTGGTGGTTCTAGTGGAAGCATCTCATTGGATACCTTCTGTAGTAGTGGATCTGCAGAACTCTGAACCTGAGGCTTGATTGAATACTTCTTCATTATGCCAAAAATAATCATATTATCCTCCAACTCGATGGTGTGTTCTTGTGCATCCGTCAATTCTGTATTTCTTTCCATCTTCAAGAAGAAGGCTATCATTGATGGAATAGAATTTATGAAGTTGCTCATTAGAATCTCCAATGATGGATTAAGTGTAGAATAAAGTCATGCAACAAGACAATTAAATCTTGCTACAAACTCCCTCATGGGATCGTTGTACTCCATCTTTGAATTTGCAAGTTGGGAAAACAACCAATGATTGTCTTCAATAGGCTTGAATCTTGTTAAGAATTTTTCGCTCATAGTTGTCTAGCTTGTGATAATGCCCGGCTCTAGATGATTGAACTAGTCGACAACATTTCCCACAAGAGTCTCCACAAAGAGACCCACTATGATGTCTTCATGTGTCAAATGCAAGATGGTGTAGATCGTTGAAAATTTGGAAAGATGATCATCAATATATTGAGTTCCATCTCTATGAAACTGTGGAAAGTGCTTCCGTGACCGTTTAGGTAATTCATGATAATTCTGCAAAGCTAAAGGTCCATTGTTATTACCCCAAGGTAATGGGTATGGATGTCTCAAATTCCTGCCAACATTATTGTTGTTATCACCCATTGCTTCTAGTTGGATGACACAATAGGGTGCCAGATGGTAATTCCTGTGTCATAAAGTGTAAGCTTTCTTGAAGTTTTATGCCTCATGCCCCATGGAGGGTGGCAGAAAAATGTTGGCATTTTAATTCACACCTCTAGAATGTGAATTAGAAACAAACATCTATGAACAGATAAACTACTCTTTGAATTAGGAGGGGAAGCTCCCTCTTTCCTGATGTTGTTCAATAAAGTAAATTAAAACTAATTTTCCTAAAAAAAAATCAGCTAAGAGCACAAGATTATAAAACTCAAGCATGTCGTTTGGATGCCAACCTGCAAAAATGAATAATGAAAGACAAAAGTTCTCTTAAATAAGTTGAGGTTTGAGAAAAGGGTATGTGCAGGATCATGATGGGCCAAAAAGTGGCAATATTATGGGTATTTGTAGGGTATGTGGCTGACGACTTTTTTTTAACACAAAATTGATGAAACGAAAATGGTTTTTAGAGGAGATTCTCAGCTTTCCACCAATATAAATTATGCTTTAATTTGAATTTAATAAATAATTATTATTCATTTTCTATTATAATTACGACTAAAGTCCTGATCGATAGGCTAATTGAAAAACATCTATAACTTTAAACGGTATCACATTTTTTGAATCTGAAACATGCGTCACATTTTAAGCATCTGCTGATTGAAATTTAGAAATTACTGCATTGAAATTTCCCTACTTATTTTTTCCCTACTTTTTTTTCCCTAAAATTTAAGTACTACTGCATTGAAATTTCAAATTTTCACCAAATAGATTTTATTTATTTTTAAATAAACCTAGTAGTTTAGAAACTACATTCAATTTTCTACAGATTCTATTCTTACATATTTCTGAAATAATATAGATAACTTATTCAAATTTTTATGTCAAGTTGCCTAACACTGATTTTTCTGAATTTTTTACCACTTAAGGGCCTACTTTTTCCATGATGATCCTGTACATACCCAAAACCTGTTTTCTTTTGCTTTAAATCCTTCAAAGCCTATCCTAAGCAGGTTCATTGAACTTGGAGACTTTTTGATGTTGAAAGATAAATCTTGGAAAAATTGACTAAGGCATTCAGCCTTGGGCACCAATCTTCTCTTGGGGTGCTTTTCCTCTCCAGACTTAGACATTTTTTTTTAAATTTCAAAATTTTGCTTTATTTTGACCTTTGTTTGACTTTGATTTCTGGATGCACAGAGGATCCTATGAATTGATAGAGTGATCCACATGGAGCCTGAGTGAATGTGATGAAGTTTGTTTGAAGGAAAATTTTCATACAAACTTCATCTAACCCCTCAAAATAATGGGCACCCCTAGCTGCCTGTGGCACCCCTAATCACCAGTGTTAGTCATTTTTCATAAAATTTCAACTTTAATTTTTTCTCATCTCCTAATGAATTTGTAGTTTTGGGAGATAGACTATCTTGATGATTTGGCTGACTGCTGCATTGCATAGTTTGACTAAATCTGAGATGATTGTTCTGGAGATGCCAAACCTTAAAAACTAATTCTGAGCCTTTAAATGTTTAGGCACCCCTGGCTAGCTGGGGTGCCCATGATTGCCATAGATAGTCATTTTTTCATATTCTTCAAGTTCTTGCTTACTTTCATTGAATTCATGATTATGAGAGCTAGAATGATTTGATTGTCTGACTGTCAAATTTGCTGGATAGCTCAGAGGATTCTTAGCAGGGTCCTCTAGAGATGATTTCTTCTTATATAAAACTAATTTTAAGGCCTCAAAAGTAAGGGCTCCTATCTCCTCCTGCAGTTCTTTTTCTTGGATTTTTAATTTTTATAGTTGCTTTCTGATCTTTTGATGAATTCTCAATTGTAGATGATCTGGAGTTCTGATGAACTAATGGTTGGGCTCGCTAGATAGCTTGATGAATTTTGAAGGGGGTTCTTTGGATGCTGCATCCTTTGAAAATTGAATTTGGGGCTTCAAAATCTTGGGTGCCCTTGGCTACCCGACGCACCCAACTCTTCTAGAGTTAGTTTCTTTTCTGAGATTTTCAACTTTTCTTTTGACTTTTTTCATTTTTGATGGTTTTTACCCTTCGATCAGTCAGTGACATCTAATACTTTTCAACTCTGATGGATCTGCTAACAATTGCATTGGAAAACCCGATCAATACTGGAGAAGTCATGTTGGAGGCTTTGACTATAAATTCACCCATTTAGGCCTTCATAAGCTTGGGTACCTATTTCCTTGTAGGGTGCCCAAGATCTCTAGCCTTAGTCATTTTTCTTCAGTTTTCAACCTTGAAGCTTGAGACCTCATGTTATGCCTTATGTTCATCCTAAGTTTTCTGGTAGCCAATAAATCTAACGATTGTGCCAAGATATTCATTGCAAAGCTTGAGAAATTCTAAAGAGATTGAGCATATATGCAGACCCTAACTATAGGATTTTGGCTACCAAAACCCTAGGTACCTATCTTCTTCTAAGGTGCCCAAGTTCTCCAAACTTAGAATATTTTCTAATGATTTCATAATTTGCATTTTGCTTCTTGGTTGAGACCTCTCCGTTTGATCTTGAATTCCAGATGACTAATTATTGGGATGAATGCGCTGATGGACTCACTATAGAGATGAGAAGATTCTAAGCAACATTGTCTAGGAGCACAAACCCTAATTTCATCATTTCATGCCTTGAAAAATTAGGTGCCTATCTCCCTCTAGGGCACCCATGGCTAGCAGACTTAGTTTTTATTTTGAAAATTTCAACTTCTTCCTTTGTTTGATGTGCTTTCATTTTCCTTGCTCGTTGGAGACAAAAAAAAATTCTAAGGCATGAATGTTTGAGCACCTAGACTAAGTTGGGGTGCCTAGAGTCTCTAGTGTTAGCCAAAATTTTGCACTTTTCAACTTTGATAGCTTCCTTTCTCCATTCTTTGATCTATGTGCACATCCATCATTTCTCATCTTTTGTTCAGTGTTTTAATGTTTGAATCTAACACCTGGAAGCTAACTAGCCTCTGTTAATGACTTTGGAGCTCCTAAAAATCTTCTGAAAAAGCATAATAGACCCACTAGGGAAAAATTAATCTTTTGATGATTCTGACTGTACTAGCCTAATGAGGAAGTATTTTCAACCAATCAAAATCAGTTTGAACCCTAGAAGCCAAAATTTTCATTTTTAGAACTTTTTTTTAGAAAATTTTGCTAGCATCCGTTTCAAAAGAAACCTAGAAAAAATCATAAAAAGTTTTATTTTTATAAAGTTTCCAAAAATAGAAATTTTCCTAAAATTTAGGTTAAAAAAACTAAGATCTTGGTTTTGTGGACCTGGTCACTCTAAGCAGACCCAGATTGTCAGATTTTGAAAATTTCAAGTTTTTGACCCTCATGCAAGACATGAAAACTCCAATTTTAACATTCTTTGACAAATTTAACAAGACTTTTAACCATTTCTTCAAAATGCCTAAGTGTATCAAAAAAAATTAATTCACACCTCTGGAATGCAACAATGTATAATCTAACATTGTTACTATTTATTTATATAATCATTTTTTTTAAATTCATAAATGTTAGTGATATGTACAAGGTTCTATTGGAAATAGAGTGAAACAATTGTCTATAAATGTGGCATTAAGGTTGGTCTTAATAAGGTCAAAGCTATAATATAATCTTAACTAGTTGTACAATCTATAAGGAAAAATTCAAGTCATTCAATGATTCATTGTACAATTAGTATATAAATGACAACCATTCTCACATCTACTTAAGAAAAATGATAGCTTTAAATGAGAGAAAAAATGTTAGTCAAAATTTGATTAGATTAAGTCGTCTCTTTCCAATCTATTAGTTATACCACCAACTACTCCTAATCATCCTCTATCATTATACATCTCTATCATACAACATGCTCTATGTGCCCTACTAACACAACATAGTGATCAAGGATGAGATAATATCATTTTTTACCTTAGTATAACACTAGTTGGATGTGAGCTAAAGTATTTGCATCATAGAAGCTCTGACATTACATGCTCAAAGACATTACTCATCTCATCATAAAGAAACCCTCTCAAATATCTATTATCCAAAGAGAACACACAAATAGAATGACAAAGTGTGCCATGCTCCTTAGTGAATTCAATATTATGCAAATATGAAGTAATTCATATATTTAATCATTGTCCACCAACTAGGAAAGGCTCCACTTTAGGATCATCAACCATTGGTAAAAAAATCCTAGCAAGTCCATCCTTCACACTACATTACCAAATATGGAAACTATACTTTGATCAATCCTCTACCTCACATGGTTCTAGGATAAGCATCATTTTCATCACCTCTCAAGGTTCTCTCATACCCAAGGAATTTTGAATCAACCCCCCTTGAACAAATAACATGGAAAAAATATGAAGTGGAAATGGTCTTAAACTTGCAATATATTAGAACTTTAAGTATCTACAATTATTTGGTGATTTGTAGCTAGTTATTAAGTAAGTCAATGATGATTTCCTAATAAGGGATTATATTCTTGTACCTTATAAGTTTATGGTGGATAGTTTCAAGTAGTATTTCCTAGATGTATCTTCGGAGAAGTTGCCCATTAGCAACAAGGTTGTAGAAGAAATGACATAGATATAAGCAATAAAATGGAAAACATGAAAATAAATACTTGAAATAATTAAAAAGTCAATACAAATAAATTAAATATTAAAATATCAAATCATATTCTACCAATTTCATTGAAAAATTTAAGGTCAACATTTTTGTAGCAACTTACTTGTTAGTGGATCTGAATAAAACCTAGTAGGATAACATTGTATTGTTTTGATATTAAATGTTAATATAGTGGATTTGTGTAAAGACTTGAGATATGAAAATGATCAGATGATAAAGGTATATATAGTTTTTTCTATAAAAAAAATTCATGGATGATGATAAGATCAAAGATTGGAGTTAACTAGATTGTTTGTATAGTCCACTGAACTAATATATAAAAATTTCCCAATTTTGAACTTATGAGAGCATAATAATAAAATATTTAATTTAATAAATGGATACATGAGAAGGATAATTTTTTAATATTAGGATGGAGTTAGCTTGTGAGAAATAAATAATAATTTTATTAATTTATTTAATGTATTTTTGGATAAAATAATTTGAAGAAAGTGTTAATTGCTAAGGTGAAAAATGGAAATTTTATTTATTTATTAAAAATGGATGATTATCCCTCAAAAATTAAAAATAAAATATTATTCAATTAATAGGTAAACATATAATGAAACATAGTAATAATTAATGATAAATGGTAAAATATGTCATAAACTATAATAATTAATTAATGATAAATAAATGTAAATGAGCTAGTTAATGTGATAAATGATTAAATGATTAACATTCGGTAAATTATTAGTAAATGATATATAATTATTGAATGATTTTTTATGTTAGGAAGAATAGTTTTTATTGTCTACATTTTGTCCCTCTTTGAGAAAACATTTGAAGTGACATTGTTTCAAAGAAAAGAAAAGTAGAAGAGATTATGAAAATGATTTAATATACCGCAATCAGGTAAGTAATGATAATATAGAGAAGTGAGATGATTGAAGATGCTCCCTCGAGAGGTTATTTGTATAAAAAATACATAGTTGAGCTCTCATAATAGGAGATGTGAACAAAATGTCAAATAGAATATGGAAAATGAAGAAAAATATATGAAAGAAACATTATTATATATGAAATGATGATGTGATGTGCTAACTTTAAGTTTACCAACCTTTATTTAATATAGCACTAAATTTTATGCACCAGGGTTACATTATATCTAATGTGAAAACTAACTCTTAAGAAAAAACTCAAATTAGAGGATACCCCAACACTCACAAGAAATGTTATGATTGTGGTGGATCAATGATGAGATGAGAAATAAACATAGGGATTTTATTACACATCACAAGGTATGTGATCTTTGTGGGTCTAGTGAGAGAACAACCATCAAATACAAAAAAAATAAAAAACATACATTTTCCCAATGTATACAATATAAAGAAAATTATGATATAAAATGATGACGGTGACCTCTAGTAGGCATAGAATGGGTCAAAAGATAAGGAAAAAGGAAAAAGTCAGGAGATCAAAAAGATAAAAAAGAAAAGGATAATAAATAGTGAACTGACACACATTACTATTACCTCATGTCAAAGTGTGGAAAGGACTAAAAGATGGATTTGGATAATGTTTAGCTTAGGGAAGGAAACATTGCATTTAAGAAAAGTGATAGGTGATAGGAAATTTTCCTTGATGGAAAAGAATGTGATTACTATATGTTATTGAGGTTGATGTAGATTTCTAAAGTTTTACAATGAAAATGCATGTTTCAAGTGTCTTGTTTAATGATTGGAAAATTTGTATATTCATCTTTGGTGTTTTTTCATTTATTTATTGTTGGAATTGTGGGAAATGCATGCAATTAGTCAACTATAGAAGGTATCCTAATCATTAAGTGAAGGATATGGAATTAATTAAAATTTGTACCAAAATAGCATAAATTCACCTATCATCAATGTCAACTGAGTCAAATGTGTGATAAATTGTAGGATGTCATTTCCAAGTTGAGTTAGAGGTCTATGAACACATAACTAGATTTCCCATGGAAGTTTCTATTATATTAAAAACTTTAGCCAAATTAATGCAAAAGTCTTTGCTTACATTTAGTCAGCTCATTGTGTCCCAAATTTCATAATCTTGTTTGATTGGTCACTTATTTAGAGGATTATCTAAATTTATATGGTCGATTGGGTTTTGTAGGGCACAACACTAGGACACAAATGGCATGAAATTTATTGTTTTCCTTTATCTCTAATCTTTGTGAAGGATAGGGCCACTTCCAAATGTAAGGTGTGTGGGAGACCGCCAATGTGTGGTTGGAGAAAAAGCACTCATTTGATGCTCTCCCTCTTTCAAATGACTTGTCGAGACTTGTGAGAGAAATGTAGGATTCTAGATATTGAATTTTTTATAGCATATATTGGTGTAATTATAAACATGTTACATTAGTGCAATGCATATATATAATGTGGAAGAAAAATATTATCAAAATTTCATTGTTGTAATGTTGCATTTAAAATTCAATTATACTCAATAATGATTGTAGTTTCCAATTTAATATTAGTCATGTAAAATAAATAAAATATAGAAGACAAAAAAAATCTTATGGTTTTTAGCATGTGGTTATTTACTTTCTTGTTAATTCATATGTAATTCCAGTTACGATAGTTGATTTCATTACATATGGTATCTAAGCTACTGGGTTCAACACATGGACCTAGGAGCTCACTATGTGAAATTTTCCCAAACATTTAATAGACTAGCTAATGTTTAAAAGTGTTCTTGTGTTAGAATGGAAAGAAAAAGACTAAGGAAAACTACTCAAAAATCTATACCTAATAACTTACCTAGCCTAGTGGTTAAGAAAGAACCATCTCTAGAGGTAAAACTATGTCAGGATATATCAATTGGTCAAGAAGTCCATGTCTTGCCAATTCTAAAACCCTTATCGACACTCTTAAGTGGATTTAGTTTTGAAGGAAGCAACAAGGAAGAAAAGAATTCCATTCTCCAAAATCCCTTTGTTAAACTAAGTAAACTATTTTCTCATCATGATCTATACCATTTGGATGTGGTCATGATGCACCTAGAGTAGGTAAGGTGGTGATAGGAAAGTACTTGCAAGTATACCCACCCTCCAAATTTTTCCTAATAGATTTTGATGGGAAAGAGGAACCTAAAGAAATACATATGTCTAATAGTGACTTGTAGTCTCATAAAAGAAAATAAATGTTTTACTAAATAAGGATGTACTATTATCCACTAAATAAAATATAATACAAAATTTCTACTTCTATAAAATCTTTGTATTCAAATAGATATTGTTATAAATGATGGTTTTGGTTTAGTGCAATGTTAAAATTTAGAAGATCTAATTAAAAACTTAAAACCTACCCTATGATTCATAAATTAATTCAACATGGTGCGAAATTGAGTAAATCCTAGAGGAAGTTAGGAGGTGTCAAATCCTTCTAAAAATATAATGGCCAAATTGGATCAAATTCTGACCATTTTAAACAAAACTAATGAAAGGCTTGGTACCCTTGAACACATGAAAACAACACATAAAGTGAATGAGGGGAAAATAATGCTAAAACAAGAACTCATGATGAAAGAAATAATCAACTTTCTCTTTACTTGTCAAGGCATATGAAGAAGGTTTAACACCACCCAAGTTTTATGGGACAATGAGTGGTGATGCTACGAAAGCTTCGATGATCGAAATGGAGAAGTATTTTGATATCAAAAACTATTTTAAGATAGCTAAGTTAGTGATTTGTGCTTATCAGTTGGCATGTGAAGCATCCACATGGTGGATGAATAACAATATAGAAATGGGGTTAAGCTCCTTAAATTTAACATGGGATAAATTTGTGGTCATTTTATTGAAAACGTGGTTACCTTAACTCTTCTTTGACCAAATCTAAGTAATTTTCAGAATTTGCATTAAGGATGCATGGTTGTGGTAGAATAATAAGATATTTTTACCTATATTTTGAAGTATGTGCCCCAATAACAAAAATTGAAAGGTTCAAAATTAGGAAATGGGTATGTGCAAGATCATCATGGAAAAAATAGGCCCTTAAGTGGCAAAAAAATCAAAAAAATCAGAGTTACGCAACTTGACCTAAAAATTTGAATAAGTTATCTATATTCTTTCAAAAATATGTAACAATAGAATCTGTAGCAAATTTAATGTAATTTTTAAACTACTAGGTTTATTTTTAAAAAAATCTATTTGAAAATTTGAAATTTCAATGTAGTAGTATTTAAATTTCAAGGAAAAATAAGAAGTAGGTGTCTGTCTCACCACCCTAACCACAATAAAATGATAATATTTTTATAATATTTTAGACATAAGTAGAGGACTCATGTCTGTAAGTCATGCATATTTTTTTGTAATTTGTTTCCAATCTAATAATTAATTTTTTATTAAAACTTTAAAAAAATACAAAAACTCGTATGTCTGACCACCTTAACTTGGTCAAAACTTTATGAAATTCATTTTTTCTTTTTTTAATCCTATAGTATGCGAAGCACAAAATGTGATGCATGTTTTGGATTCCAAAAATGTGATACCGTTTGAAAGTTATAAATGTTTTTCAATCAGCCTATCAATTAGGGCTTTAGTCATAATTCAAATATAAAATGAATAATAATTATTTATTAAATTCAAAGTAAAGCATAATTTATATTGTAGAAAATTTAGAATCTCATTTAAAAACCCTTTTCATTTCATCAATTTTGGGTAAAAAAAAGTCGTCAGCCACATACCCTACAAATACCCATCATATCGCCACTATTTGGCCCATCATGATCCTGCACATACCCAAATGCATCATGGGACTAAATGCATAGATAGGTGGAGAACTAGATGTGTATGGTCCAACAACTATGGGTCAAGAGTTTGAGAAGGTTATAAAGAGAGAACAAAAATTGAAGTGAATATATGTTTATCATAAAACGAATTAATTTTTTTATAAATTTTAGTGATAGTATTCTCAACCATTTAAGGAAAGAATTGACAAGTAAGAAGCGAGAATGAAAAATGACAAAGGATTCAAAAATAAATAGAATGAGTACAAGAATGAAAATAAAAATAACAATAATTGAACAAGAGAAATGGTAAAAATTCTAGTAAACCTTTTGAAAAATAAGGACCTCTAGGAGGATGTTTCTCTTATGGAGGTGGTTACTATGTAAACCAATCCTCAAATAAGAATGAAGGAGGTCAATAGTGAGGTAATCCTTTACCGACCCAACAAGTAGCCTTCTAATAAAGGTTTCATGCATCCTTGAACAATTACCAAGAAAAGTACTAGATTACTCCTATAGAGATGACAAGTAATTTATTTGGAGTTCTTATTTTTATTTTAATTCATGTTGGTACTACAAGATGTTTTATTACACCAAGGGTATTTAGTGAATTTCTAAAAAGAGCTAAATTTATGGCTAAACCCTGGTGAATTGAATATGCTAACCAAAAAAAAAGCTCAAGTAGAGCAATGCCTATTTTATTCCATAGTTTATCTCCCAAGTTTCACAACCGAAGTGAACTTATATGTAGCAGCTCTAGGTTCCTATGATTTTGTCCTAGGGATAAAATTTTTTTGGAGGCATAGGGCCAATGTGTACTTTTTAAAAAAAATAATAGAGTTTCTAAACAACATATGAAATAATTTCCTCATTCAAGGCACTCAAAGAGAAGTCAAGGTTAGATAGATCTCTTCCATGTAACTTAAAAGGGCTAAGTAGAAAGGGTGTCAACTCTTTATAGTCAAATAGAGAAACTAGAAGAACTCAAATAGCTTACCATTCTAGATGATCTAATTTATTCTAACTCTCAAAAGATTTACGGGATTGAAGAAGACGATCTTGATGATCAAAGAGAACCTATTGTTGATAACTATCCCTTCCTTCTAGATTTTTAGGATGTCTTTCCAGATGAACTCCCTAGGTTACCCTCAAAATTAGATTTTTATTTATCCATCGATATAATTCATGGCTATGAAAAAATATAAAAAGAACCATATCATATGATAACTATGGAGTTGATGGAACTACAAGATCAGTTGCAAGAAATTTTATGAAAATTATTTATTAGACCTAGTGTTTCACCTTAGGGAGCACCCATAATATTTGTCAAAAATAAGGAGGGTACCTTGCATCTATGCATAGACTATCATATACTTAAAAAATAAATGATAAATAATAAGTATCCTTTACTGAAAATTTACTATCTTATTGATCAGATGTGTTGTGCATACGTGTTCTTAAAGATTATTTTATGATCTAGTTATCATCAATCAAGACTAAAAGATGAATAAACTCATAAAATAGCTTTCAGAATAAGGTATGGATACTATAAATTCACAATATTTCTTTTTGGACTTACGAATTCCCTAAAAAATATTCATGAACTTGATGAATAGTGTATTCAAAGATTTCTTGGGTATTTGTTTTGATGTTTTAGATGGAATTCTTATATACTCTAAGAATGAGAAATAACATTAACATCATCTTAATTTTTTTTTGCAATGTCTAAGGGAAAAAAAATATGTATGGGAAGCTTTCTAAATTTAATTTATTTTTAAAAAGTACAATAGTTAGGTCATATAATCTTGAAGTAGAGGGAATTACAACATATGTATCAAAGATAAAATCTATTCTTGAATGGTCAATGTAAAAAATGTCCATGAAGTGCACACTTTTATGGGGTTACAAGGTTATTATAAAAAATTTGTGCCAAACTTCTCTAAGATCTCCCTCCCTATCACTTCTCTTTAGAGAAAAGGAAAGAAATTTGAATGGTCAAAAAAATATGAGGAGGCATTTGATCATCTTAAGGAGAATTGACTACATCTCTAATATTGAAGGTTCCTAATCTAGAACGTCAATTTATCGTAATCACAGATGCCTTAGGAGAAATTTTAGGTGGTGTAATTATGCAAGAATAGTCAGGATAGCCTATGAGTTAAGAAATATAAATTCATACATGATCAAAATTATTCTCCTCATGACCTATAATTTGTATAAATAGTTCATTCTTTACAAATGTGGCAACACTACTTGTTGGGAAAACCTTTTGAGCTTAAGTTGGAACATCAAGATCTTAAGTACATATTCTCCCAAGCACATCTCATTGACTGGAAAATGGGGTAGTTGGAATTGATATCATGAGTTAAGTTAAATAAAAAGGTGAAGAAATTGAGTGGTGGATTCCTTGAGTTGCTCGAGACATATTTTCTTAATAGTCTCCATTCATTCAAATTTCAAGGACCAAGTTTTATAAAATTTTGTGGCAGATAAATATTATGAAAAAGTTAAGCAAGCTCTCTTTTTCAATCCTCAAGATTTAAGATATGATGCATTATATATTGAACCAAATGGAATTTCAAGGTATAGAGGAAGGATGCATGTTTCAAACTCTACTAAGATAAGAAACCTTGTGTGGAAAGAGGTTCATTTTGTATCATACTCAAGACACCCAAGAGTGACAAAAATCCTAGAAAATATGAAACCACTTTATTTTTGGAAAGGGATGAAGAGTGATGTTTAATATTTGTGGTAGGATATCTAGAATACCTTAGAGTAAAGGTTGAAAATCAACACTTGAGAAGACATTTGTACCCTCATGAAATTCTAGAGTAGAAATGACAAGTCATCTATATGGACTTTATGCAAGTTCTTCATATGTTTGAAAATAGAAATAATGCTATCTTAGTAGTGGAAAAAAAAGTCACAAAATAAGCCAATTTTATGTGTATAAATTTAACAAATGGAGCACCAATAATAGCTTGCAAGGTTCTATAGGAAATGTTTATATTGCATAGGGTTCCTTAGAATATTACCTCCAACAAAGATGCACAAATGACAACAAGGTTTTCGAAAACCTTATTTTTCTAATTTGGAACTCAAATTAATATAAGCTTGGCCTATTACCCTAAGACAGGTGGTCAGATAGAAAGGGTGAACCAAGTCCTTGAAGATTTGTTGTGGGTGTACTAGATGGATCATCAATAGAAGTGGGAAGAATATCTTTCACTTGTGGAATTTGTATATAATAAATCCTATCATTTTGTGATAAATATGGATACATTTGAAGTATTATATAGAAGAAAGTGATGAAATACTATTAGCTAGGATAAGTTCAAAGATAGGATTATCCTCTATCCATAAATGTTATAAAAAAATGAAAAATTAGATCAAGTTGATTAGTAAAATATTGGTGAAAGCAAATGATAGATAAAAATTTATGTTGATACCAAGTGTACACCAAGAAAATTCTTAGTTGCAGAGAAATTTATTTTGAGGGTTGAAACAATAGAAATAGGGTGCTCCACCTTTTAGGAGATGGAACACAAGGGATGAGGACCTATTTCACTCAATTTTCATTCAAGGAAAACCTAGAAATCTCAATCCAAGGATGTAAATAAGGGAAAGAGATCTACTAGAAGGGTGACCTAGGGTTTGATAAAAGATTAAAAGGGGGTTCATCACCAAGAAATGGCTTGGAAAGATAAAGTAACATGCAAATCCTAATGAAAAAACCTCATGATATGCAAGACTTGTGTAAATGACCTAGAAAAGAAATAAAATTAGAGTGGTAAACTAGAAAAGTACAGAGGTGCACCTGGAAACCTATAGAAGCTTGAAACAAGGTCTAAAATCTTGAAAATGTTGAATTTAATGATCATTGGGACTCATATGCCAAGCTAGGGATATTAGTCCCATACTAGGATTTTTTGGCTAAAACAAGAAGCTAGATTTGTTCATCCGTATCCACATAAACTAGAAAAATCACTATACCAGGACTCATACACCATAAGGGGCATATCAATCTCATTATACTATTTTGGAGGGTCAAGGTTAGAATTTGTTCTCCTATCTCTACTCTTCCTTCCACACTTTATTTCCAGGTCTGAAACTATAAATTGTGACCTATAGGTGAAATTTTGTAGTCTTGTAAACAAGGTGACAACTTTGACAACTTTCCTCAATCTTGCAACTAAATCTTTGAAGAATATTCAAGCTCCAAGACACATAGATCTACAATTACACATGTACAGAGAGAAAAAACTTGTTGATTGTTAGGAAATAGGGGTTTGTCTTGGTCAAACCATATTTTGGTAATTAAACCATATGATGAAACAATGAAACATGAACATGAAACATGAAAAATGATACCTCGAATGATGTCTTGTAATTTAGATCAACAATCTAACATGAAGTGGCTATGAAGAATGTAGATCTTGATCTTGAATTGGATGTGGAACACTGCTCAACTTGCATCTTGAATACTACATCACAACATTAGCTCACAAACATGCTTGATGTATTATTCCTTTGACATGATGTTGGATCTTGAATTGTTGCAACAAATGATGGAGAAATTTTCCCTTGAATTCCTTAGAATATGCTCTTGAATTTCCTTGAATAATCTTTTGAACTATTGTAATCACTAGCTTGCTATTAGGAATGCTCTCTTGAAACTCTTAGGTGAAAATGAGTGGAACAACCTTATATTTATAGTTCTTTATGCCAAATTTCTTGAAATTGCAACACTCCAAGCCAACATCAGATCTAGGAAGATAAAATCCGACAAAAAATTGAATTTAAATTAGGTCCTGATTATAGTGGGACTCATATTACCAAGGTGGCGTATAAGTCCCATTGGTTCAAAACTGGGGCACAAACTCCAATATAGGTCTTGTTTAATTTGAAACTTGAAATTAGGTCCTGAGACCTAGGTGGGACTCATATGCATGCCCAAGGTGGTGTATGATTCATAGATCACTAAATCTAGAACACATGACCCAAAACATTGAATTATGATTGGTTATTTGATAAGTTTCAGGATTATCCTTAGATAGATGTATTAATTAAGGATTGTGGATGCAAAATAGGACCAATTATGGCATAAATAAGCCCCATAAATTAATAAATCCCAAGATTAGTGTGAAAGTGTTAGGATACACTTTACAACACCCTAATTAAGGAACCTTTATGTCCATTTTATTGTTAATTATTCGCTCCCAAATTAGGTGTGAAAAAGGGCTACTTTTTCTACACTACATTTAGCCCACACTTTAGTGAGAGGAGGAACTTGATTCAAACTCACACTAAAGTAGAAATTCAAGAGGGGTCCACATGTACTAATGTGGATGGTCTAGGATAAAAAAGATCAAGGGAGTGTTCAAGCCCTCCAGGATCCAAGATCCTACATCAAACCAACATGAGAACAAAGGGACACACACAAGGTGTATTATATGCAACATCAAGATAAAAAACATACAATGTCTAAGACATAAAGATGAAAGAAAAATAAAGAAAGTGGGATCAAGCTTCAATCGTTTTCCTCACACACGATGGATCAGATCTAAGCTATTTTTCCAAAAATGCATGCTCACTCTAAGGCAACCAAACTTCAGGCTATCTACTGGGTGAGTATCCAAAAAGGGTGGTTTACAAGTGGAAAAAAATGTCCACAATGCAAACCAAATGCATGCTGACAAGGGCTAGTGGAACCTTAGGCCATCCACTAGGTGATCCCCTAGAGTGGTGAGACACATACACACGTAGCATGTATGTGCTCACACACACAAGCAAATGGATATGGGAAAGTCACACCTAAGTTTGGCTCCCATACATACATCCATATTAAAGCTATACCTCCTAATAAATTTGATAAGGCACTACACAAAAATGAACTTTAAGCTTCATGGGGTAAGAAAAACTTTCTTATGCTTGAAACTCATGAAGAAACAAGATGGCTCCACATGAAAGAAAAGTGTTATATGCAAGGTGGCCATATAACAGATATTGTAAATGAAAAATAGTGCAGGGTACGTTAAAATGGATTTTTATTATTTCATGTAAGGTCTCTTCTTAGGAAACATCATTCTTAATGTCCCCAAGAGAGGACAAATCGAAGAAGTATCACACTCTCATAGGAAATCAAACCCAATGATGCCACCAAGAAAAGGACGGATTGTAACAAGAAGGAAAATGACAGAGTGAAACTTGAGTGTCGATGTATGACCCAACTTTAAATTAGTTTCTAACACCATCATTGTGAGCAATTGCTTTAAAGTAGAAGAAGACATGAGAGCTTACTCAAAAATCCCTCTCCCAAGTCATATGTTTTTGAATGAAGCTATGTCATGAAAATGGGATGCCCCCAAAAGATAACTCATTATGTCACATGCGATCCAACTTAAGGCATGTCGTCCACATCCCAAGCTTTCTCTTATATGTAAATGACATGAAGTTAACTAGCCAAAAGTGACAATGAAAAGTGGCATACGAGGACAAGGATACCTAACCACTTGCACCCACTTAGTGCAAGACAAGGATAAGACAAAATGATTGATGAGAGACATGCTAGAGTGAAAATCAATATCAATTAGAGGAATTAGGAGCCCCAACATAAGGATGATCAGCACACTCCTTAAGATGTTGAATTTTATCACTTAAAGCCTTACATTCATTAGAATGACCATGAACTCAATGATATGCACCAAATGAATTTTTGTAGAAAAATTTCTTTTGTGTTCTTGGAAGGAGGGGTATCAAATGATCTAAGAGGAGTCTCAACAAGATAATCTCTTGATCAATAGTAGAAGATTATTATGTTGTGACAAAGATTTCTATTGCTTAGTACAAGGTGTGATACTTATGCAAGGCTCTTTAGATTGTGAGATTTTTTACTCTTATTTAAACGAAGGTGTAAAATCTAATGAACTCCAATTGTTATCATTTTGTGTGATGACATTGATATTAAGCGAAGATTTCCTTATTTGTTTCATTTCTTTCAAAGGATAACAATCAAGACCACTAGTGTCTATCATTTCAGGATACACTAATGTTAAAGTTTTCTTAGAAGAATATTTTGTAAGAGTGTTGACATTAAGTGAAGGCTTTCTTCTTTCTTTTGAGGGACAATAACCAAGACCACTAGTATTTTCTTGCATGTGAGGATCTATAGGGAAAAATATACCTTGTTCTTTAGCACCACATCCCTTTCCACTATATCCAAGTTGTTTCATAAGTTCATAACCTTTTCCATAAAGCTTTTTCATTTATTTTGGAGTCCATGGTTATTCATAACCAACTTCATCAAAGTATGTTGTATAATTTTCTTCTTCTGGGGTGTTTGAGGTGGATGCTTTTGAAGGGTCTTCTGAATTTTGTGTTGATATAACCTTTTTTTCTTTTCTCTTTTCAAAATATTTTTTTATGATCTCATATTTTCCCATTAATGTAGGTGTGAAATCCAATGATCCCAAATCATCTAGTGATATCATTGTGAAGGGTTTAGGACACCTATATTTTTGTTCTTCTTGCATGGGTTCTAGTTGTGTAGTTGGTGTTAATGTTTCCAAAGGGTTGTCCTTGTCTTTCTCAATTTTCAAATAACTATATGGTTGAGGGTTGGCTTTTATTGTAGGATATGTGCAGGATCATGATGGGCCAAAAAGTGGCGATATGATGGGTATGTGTAGGGTATGTAGCTGATGACTTTTTTCTTACCAAAAACTGATGAAATGAAAAGGGATTTCAAAGAGATTCTCACCTTTCCAGCAATATAAATTATGCTTTAATTTGAATTTAATAAATAATTATTATTCATTTTCTATTTAAATTATGACTAAAGTCCTTATTGATAGGGTGATTGAAAAACATCTATATCTTTCAAATAGTATCACATTTTTTAATCTAAAACATGCGTCACATTCTATGCTTCACATATTATAGGATTTAAAAAAAAAAAACATGAAGTTTTGACCAAGTAAAGGTGGTTAGACATACGAGTTTTTTATATTTTTTAAAAGTTGTAATAAAAAAATCATAATTAATTTTTTACTTGAAAAAAAATTACAAAGAAATATGCATCACAACAGGACATGAGTCCTCTACTTATATCTAAAATCTTATAAAAAAATTATCATTTTATTGTGGTTAGGGTGGTCAGAAAGACACCTACTTCTTATTTTCTCACATAAATTTAACTACTACTACATTCAAATTTCAAATTTTCACCAAATAGATTTTTTTTTTCTAAATAAACCTAGTAGTTTAGAAACTACATTCAATTTTCTACAGATTCTATTCTTAAACATTTTTGAAATAATATAGATAACTTATTCAAATTTTTACATCAAGTTTCCTAACTCTAATTTTTCTAAATTTTTTGCCACTTAAGGGCCTATTTTTTTCATGATAATCCTGCACATACCCTGTATAAACTTTGTTGTTGTAGACATATTTCATGATATGATGAAGAGTGGAAGGCACCCCATTCATTACATGAATTCATGGTATTCCTAAAAGAAGATTATTTGAAAGATCGTGAGGCATAACATGGATCGATGTTTCTAATGTGGCCTTTTTAGTTGTAATAGGAAAAGTGATCACACCAAGTGGTTATTTTCCCATGTTATCAAACCGACTAATAGATAAAGAGGCAGGTTGAAGTTTTTATTTATCCACGCCAAACCTATCCAAAAGTGTCACACTACACACTTTAAGGGTGGAGCCATTTTCAATAAGGGTTATTTTTATTCCCCACCCATTGTAGTAAGCTATTATCATGAAAGCTTTATATTGTTTTTGCACTTCAAATGGAGGGAGCTCACTTTGGTGGAAAACAATTTTAGCATTTATTCCTTGAATCATGGTTGTTATGTCATTTGGTTTCACATTAGAAGGGATAGGGACTTTTTGTAAAACACTTTGAATCATGTTGTGATAATGAGGGGAAGCTTGAATAAGGTCCCATAAGGATATCTTAGCAGGAGTGTTCTTAAGTTGTTCAACAAGATTATTCATTTCCACTTTGTGAAGGAAAATGAGGACTAGGAAAGATAGGTGTAGGTAATGGGAGGGATGTTGATGGTGTTTTTCTTGGTTTCGGGTTGTTTCTAGTGTTATATGTATGAGAAATGGTATTATAACTGGGCTGCTATGAAACATTATTCCTAGGTGGGTAAAGGATAAGTTCTAGTTTGTTTTGAGTTTGTGGATGTTGTGAGGATGTGTAAAGAATTAGAGGATTTTTAGGATGTACCACAGTGTATGTATGAGGTCCATTAATCAAGGGGAATCTAATGGAAACTTGTGCATTGATAACCTCAACAGTTTCATAAGGGGAGTATAGTGTCATCTTTTCACCATCATCTAGGGAATTCACATCACTATTGTTTGAAAGAAATGTGTCATTTGTCTTATTTTCTTCCACCATGATATCATACCTAGTAGGAGATTTTTTAGGAGGTAAACAAACTAGATGTTCATGAAATTAAATGTTTTGAACTTCTAAAATGAATTCAACACAAGTAAGGGAGTTATCAATGGTTGGATTGTCTTGTTCACCAATGATGTCATTGTCTTCTTCATTAATGTTTTCCCTACGGGAAGAAAGACACATAAGATTCTCATGAATTTTGTCAATTGTATTTTCCAACATCACAGTATCTTCTTCACAACTAGGAGAGATACAAGGAGAAGAACAAATGTGATTTTCAATAATGTCCATAATTCCACTCATTTGTCCCATAATGTCTTCCAAAATAGGATAGGTAGGGGAAGAAACATCAAGATGGTTGTCATAGATCTTAAATTTTTGATCATCTAACACCAACATATCCTCATCATTTACAACATTATAACAAGAGTTAAAGATGTTGGGAGATGAATGTAAACTAGTTGAAGTTTTATTTAGGTAGGTTTCAATGGTCTCTCGTTGTTTTATGTCATCTTTCTTAGTAATTTCTTGCCTAATAGAAGAGGTAAGAGGAGAGAAACAACTAGGGTTCTCAAAATTCTCATCGATTGGTTCTTCTAACGCCAAAATATCTTCTTCACAACTAGGAGATATATTAGGAGAAGAATGAATATGATAGTTATGATTACCCAAGGTTGTATTCACTTTCATTAAACGAACCTCACTCATAGAAGGGATACTAGGAGAGGGATCAATGACGAACAAAAAGAGAGGGGAGAGGACTTCATTTTAATATGCACTTAACAAAAATTTCTTACAACAGTCAACAAGATCTAAAAATAGAACACGAGTTTGATAGCAATAGATTTTTTGAATGAAAATATGATTTAATGATTGTCCTAAAAATTTGAAATGCAACAATGATAGAGAAAACATGCAAAAGGATAATGCAATTTTCAAAATTTGAACATGATAATTGACTGATTATGCTATGTAACAATCTAAAAATGAAAATTTGTAAATGGAAACTTTAAATTAAGAAATGCATGGAATGAACCTAATTAATCTAGATCTAATGAAATGCATGTAACAGAAATTCATCCAACTGAAATGATAACTAATGATAGCAAATAGAAGTGCAAAAACAAGGTTTTCAATGTTATAAAAGGTAGTTTCAGATCTGATATAGGACTAATTCGACCAAAGGGGTGTATGAGTCCCAATCAAGGGTTTTGGAGGGGTCAAATCTTAAAAAATACATAAAACAAAAATTCGAGAAAGTAGAAAAAACAACTTGTATTGGGACTAAATTTCCTAGAGGGATGTATGAGTCCTAGATTAAGGATTTTTCCTAAATTTCAACAAATTCGGAGTTGTTTCTAAGTTTTCTCACTTTTATGTTGTCTTGACTATTTGTAATTGTAGAATTTTAGTGAAATTGAATGATATAAGAAGCAAAAATGCAACCTATATGCACTTTCACTAATGCAAGATTTAGAAACCCTAAATACAAATTAACTAATGCAATACCTAATGCAAAGTAAATGAAAGCTAGATCTATGACTATGGTACACTTCAAATCAGAAATAAGGTATTCTAAAGGCTTGGTTCACTAAAATGAAACAACATAAATAGGGTGATCCACCTTTTAGGAGTTGGAACAAAAGGGATGAGGGCCTATTTCACTCAAGTTTCATTCAAGTAAATCCTATAGATCTCAATCCAAGGATGGAATAAGGGAAATACATATGCTAGAAGGATTTCCTAAAGTGTGCTAAATATTAAAAGGGGGTTCACCACCAAGCTAGGGCTTGGAAAGATACGTAACATGCAAAGCCTAATAAAAAGCATAATGATATGTAAGACTTAAGTAAATGGCCTAGAAAAGAATGCAAATCAAAGTAGTAAACTGGAAAAGTATGAAGGTGCACCAAGAATCTTATAGAAGCTCGATACAAGATATGAAATCCTAAAAATGTTGACTTTAATGCTCATTAGGACTTATACGCTAGGTTATGAATATCAGTCCCAAACTAGGGTTTCTGGGATGAAATAGGAGTCTTGCAGTGCCTGGTCTGAATCCACTAAAATCTAGAAAAATCACTATAATAGGACTCATGCGCCACAAGTGGTGTATCTGTCCCATTTTGCATTTTGAGAGGGTCAAGATTTGAATCTATTCTCCTATCTCTTCTCTTCCTTTCACACCTTATTTCTAAGTTTGAAACACTAAATTGTGACTTGTAGGTGACTTTTCATGGTCTTGCAAACAAGGTGACAACTTTGAAAACTGTCCTTAGTCTTGTAACTCAATCTTCAAAGAATATTCAAGCTCCAAGACACCTAGATCTGTAATCACATATGGATAGATAAAAACTTGTTGATTGTTAGGAAATAGGGGTTTGCCTTCGTCAAACCCTGTTTAGGTAATTAAACTTATGATGAAACAATGCAATATGAACATGAAACAAGAAATATGAACAATGCTACCTCAAATGATTTATTGTAATGTAAATTTACAATATAACATGATGTGTCCTTGAGGAATGTAGATCTAGATCTTGAATTGGATGTGGAACAATGCTCAACTTGGATCTTGAATACTACATCACAACACTAGCTCAACAACATTCTTGATGCATTGTTCCTTTGACATGATGATGGATCTTGAATTGTTGCAACAAATGATGTAGAAATCTATTGTTGAATTCCTTAGAAAATGATCTTGAATGTCCTTGAATACTCTTGTGAACTCTTGTAATTTCCAACTTGCTATTAGGAGTGCTCTCTTGCAAGTTGTATTGGAGCCAATTTGCACCACTTATACAAATTCCCCTTTTTACATTACTTCACTTTAGAAAACCAAATCCAAAGTCAAAAATCCACATCAGCCCACTGCCTTCATTCCACTTAGCGTCTATTTTGTGCATTGATAAAAGAATAACTATAGAGGACACCCATGCAACATGCAGACATCTGTGTGGTGTGCTTACATACCTAAAATATTCTTGCGTCTGAAGCCTACAGAGGCATTAAACTTCCTATTGGGGTTGATTTGTAATGCCCCTCTTTAAACAACCGACCTGAATATTGCCATTTTTCTCATTCTTCCTTCAAATTCACTCATTCTTCATGCATTTCATCTCCTACACATGCTTCTAAGCACTCAACTTGATCTCTCCAAACATTCTAGCATTCATTTCTTACACTCTCAGCCTTAAAGTAGCACTTTGCACTCCATAGTAGGAACAACAACAATCCATCAATTTTGTACATCAAGTGTGGAACAACACCATTGCAATGGGGGCTTAAGTCCTTTAATTTTCTCCTCCATTAGCTAGTGAGCTCTTGGTGGAGGTGGTAAGATTTTCACTCCTCTCCTCTATGATTTGGTTGAGTAACATAATATTGTTTTATAGTATTTAATGTGTTCTTTACTTTCATTCTCCTTTACCATTCTTTTTTTGCATTTTTGCTATCTTAGTTGTTCATGGAGGTGGAAACACCAAAACAGGGGTCTAACTGAGGAAGACCCCTATACTAGGGAAAACTTTAAGAAATCCCCCCCCTCTCGTTGGAGATGTAACATCCTGGCAAATCTTGTAGACTTCCTGATAAAAATAATAATTTTAGTGGCAATTTTTTTCATTTTTCGTGAAAAAAAAAAGTCCATTGGCGAATCTTTTCTAATCACTAGAAGTCTATGGAAAATCTTGGTGAAATGTATTTTTTTTAAAACCACTTAAATTTTTCCATTGGAAATTAAAAGTTAGTTTCAAACCAATAAAATATTTTGATTGGCGAATTAAACATGTTTTCAAACCAGAAAAAATAATTTTGTTGGCGATTAAAACTTTTTTTGAATCAAATAATTAAGAAAAAAACATTGGTGAATTAAACATAATATCAAACTAATAAAAAACATGTAGTGGGGAACTGTCAGTCCAAATCAATCTAACCATGACCATTCGATGAATTGTTGATGGACGGTTGTAGTTGCATTCTAGAAGTAAATCTTTGAAGCGGTAGACTTGCAAATTGAAAAATCCAGAGTAACAATAGAACAGTGAGACTTTTTTTTTTTTTTGGTCGGTAAGAGGATTTTGTATTGCATGAAAATAAAAATTATTTTCCTCAGTTTTTTCATCAACCATAAAAAAATCACCTACAACTATAATTTCTTTTTCAAAAAAGCATCTTAACATGCTTCATATTAGAAAAAGTAACTCTTCCCAACTAAAACTAGTTCCACAGCTATTTGTACATCTACCTTACATATTTCAACAAGATTTTCAATTGTTATTTTACCCTTTCTAGTATATCTACTATTCACACTATACAACCATAACAGGGTTCAACCCACAACAAGCCAAAAATTTAGTACTAATCTTGCGTTAATTCTACAAAAACCCTACAAAAACTTCAAATTCAACTAGTGCTACCCATTTCATAACCAACTTTCCTTGTTGCTTTCCCTTTCATCTTCTACTTCCTCACATTCTGTCCTTTTTCTTTCATACACTTTTCCTCTGCTTTTTCCTGTGCTTTTGTGCACTCTGCCTCCACTTTCACCTGTGCTATAATTGCTTCCACCTTCATCAACTCTATAAAGAGCTTCAATGCTTTCCAAACTAACCTTTCTTCTTCCCTACATCAATTTTTTATCTCATCCTCTGGCCAATGCATGAAAGGGATGCATCCTTCTTCCCCTTCCAGTTCCACATTTTTCAAGCCTTCCCAGATGTCAAAACCTTCACCTGGAACTACCCATTCAAGTATTGATTCTAATCCTTCCAAGAAATATCTATGCGAAATCATCTCCATCACTTCTCTCACTGTGCTTGTCTATTCCCCCAAGTCAAACCCCATGCTATAATCAAGGAGTATACATCCATGTTAGTAATGTATCTATGCCTCATATTTCCAAAGGATTTCCCCAAAATCATCTGCACACTTTGTACCAAGCTCCCATCAGTGAATAAAAACATACCAATTAATCTTTGGTCAGAAGCTTCACCATAAAATAAGTTTAATTTCCTCCTCGAACACTGAGTGAAGTTGGCCTCCATTTGAAAACTATTGTATCTACACCACCACCACCACCACTCTTTCAGACTTTTTGTGTGCCTTCTTCTCCATGCCAAAATCTATTATTAACTTCTCTAATCGAGGGTCGAGAGGTAATAATTTTCCAAACTCCACAAGTAGCGATCTTAATTACCTATTGATCCTTCAGTCATGTCCACTTTCTAAAATCCACCTATGATCTTCACTTCACAAATGCACCATCTTTGCCACCTTTCTTATCTTAATTCAACAAAGTTAGGGTTTTGGTGTTTTTCCTAACCTTAGTTGCAAGTCTTTCTTGGTCATCTTTGTAGTCAATGGGTCAGAGGTTTCAAAAACTTTGAAACTTCAAACTTTGGTTCTAAGGTTCCAAATTTTAGCGACCACACGATATTATGGACCACAAATGCTCAATGAATTTTCAATGGATAGTTGTAGTTGCATTCTAGAAGTATATCTCTCAAGCACTAGATTTGTAAATTGAAACCTCCAAAATTACACTAGAAACATTAGATTTTTCAAAAATCAATGGTTGATATTTTATTAATTATTTAGGTCTATCGGTCATCATGCTCTTGTTTACCATTTAATATTACCTAAGTCAGACCAAAATATTTTATGACAAAACCTTAAATCTTAACTCTTTAATCTTGAGGGTTGAGTCTCATTAATCTAGCAATGTCCCCATTTTAAATTATGCACGTGGATAAAGTTTTTTTTAAAAGAAGGATCGTTCGATGAATTTTTGATGGATGACTATAGTTGCATTCCAAAAGTAAATCCTTGAAGTACTAGACTTGTGAATTGAAACCTCTAGAATAACACTAGAACCATTAGATGTTTAGAAATCAATGGTTGAGATTTTATTAATTATTTAGGTCTGTCAATCATCATGCTCTTGTAATCTTGTTTATTGTTTAATATTGCCTAAGTCAAACCAAAATATTTTATGAAAAAGCCTTAAATCTTAACTCTTTAATCCTGAGGGTCGAGTCTCATCAACCTAGCGATGTCCCCATTTTAAATTATGCATGTGCATAAAGTTTGTTTTAAAAAAGGGACTTTTCAATGAATTTTTGTTGGACGACTATAGATACATTCTGGAAGTAAATCCTTGAAGCACTAGACTTGTGACTTGAAACCTCTAGAATAACACTAGAATCGTTAGATTTTCACAAATCAATGGTTGAGATTTTATTAATTATTTAGGTATGTCAGTCATCGTGCTCTTATTTACTATTGAATATTACCTAAGTTAGACCAAGATATTTTATGGAAAAGCATTATATCTTAAATATTTAATCCTAAGGGTCGAGTCTCATCAACCTAGCGATACATCCCCATTTTAAAAATAACTTTATAGTTTATTTGAATGTGCACTATGCAGCCATCTTGTCATCTGTCATGGGAATACCTTTTAATCACTTGTTTATAAGGAATCAAATGTTGAAATAAATGTTAATTGTCACATTAATGATAGTGGTGAATTTAAAAATGATAAGTGTGATGTCATACTGATTGTGTTTGTGCTAACTTCTATATATAATTCAGCAACTTGATGTTTTTCATATCATATATAATATATTCGACATTGATTTATTTCTTCTCTATTCTCAATTTAACTGAGATATTATGGAGTCTTCATGGCGTGTCATGCTACCCAAATCTTTTTGGGAGAAAAGAAGGGACAATGCATACAATAGACAAAAGTTGGGTATGGTTTTTACAATTACTTGTGTGTAGGTTGAGGATGCTATAAGAATAATTGTTAGTAGGGAATGGCTTCAGAACAACCCTCATGCTCTATATTCTGAGGTATCTTTGGCTTTCTTGTGCTATTTCATGGAAATTTTTCTTGATAAAGATTTGGTGAAGATGTTGGCAATATGTTATTTGCATCCTTTCATTTACTCTATTTCTTCATTGGAGTTGGCACTGGAGCATTACAATTTTGAAATTGGGCTAGCACCTGCTAGTGGAATCTTCAGGAAAGAGGAATTGCATGCTTCTACAGGATCTTGCATTGGTTAATATGAGATGGGGTGTGCTATGTGACATGAAAATTGAATTATTAAAGAGTCTGTAGTTTTGGAGGAAGGTTTTGGGTGATTCACTTTTATTCTTTGATGTTAATTTGTCAAATAAAATTCACGTTCTACTAAAGAAATTGGTTGATGGCCTCAACTAATGTTACAAAAAAAATAGTAATGAATTATGTGACGTGTCACATGTCTATATTTTATTGTACAACATAAAAGTTCTTATAATATGTACTTTGTGATTGGTTTTTTTCTCACGGTTAGTGGCTTTTTGGCCATGTTGGTTATGTACTATGTAATTCAATCTTTAGCAATAGCCACTTAAATTAAAATTATTTTCATCACTCCATTCTTGTATATCCGTTTTGCTTTGATCAATATAAAAATGTTAAATGTGGCTCTTAAAACTAATAGTAATTATCAACATATAGTTTTGATCACAAGTGCGTGAAATTTATTGTGACTTATTAGTGGAAATTGATAATGATTGAGGTAAAATCAGACATTTAATTCACTCTTGTCAATGCATTGAAGTACTCTACCTTTCGTTTATTTTATTGAAATTCTCAAATTGGCTATGGTACTGGACGGTGATGTAGATTAATGCCATATGAATATCCAGAGTGATTGATTGGATGGTTTTATATTGAAAACTACACGATGTACTATAGATTCGTAGATGATGAAGTCAATAATGCAGTGATTTTGACAACTGGCAGCTTGCGTGGCACTGCCAATTTTGATAATTGACAACTTGTCAACTTGAGGTACAGTTTGCAACTTTTCATGTAGTCAGCTTGAGGTATCGATTAAGTTGGATTTTTGGTTTGCGTGAATCACAGTTATTACTAGTTAGTAGTAACTATACACAACCTCTCACGTGAAACATGTGAGGTGTAAAAGGGACCAGGCTAGTAGTGGCACTTTTGGCCCATAAATAAGGATAATGAGCACAACTAAAATCATTTGTTGAATTGGCATAAGGGTTTTCATTTTGTAGGGTTAATAACTTAATAAGGATTTAAGAAGAAGATGATGCGGTATTATTGGGGATGCTCTAAATTCTCCTATATCCAATTATTTAGTTACAGAGTAAAAGACCATTTTCCTTCATGTTTAAAATGGGTGGAATTGGAAAGAAGTTAATTTGGTTCACCTGACTTCTCATATACGTTTTGAACCAAGATGAGGAGCTCTAATGGAGATAAGTGCTATCCTAGTGCATGGAAGCTACAAGTAGAAGATGGGAGTAGTTTTACTACCCCTCATCGTCTGCATGGTTGCCCAGGCAATTTCCATACATTCATTTTCAATGTTCATCTTCTGCCTGGGAGCAGTTTTACTACCTCTCATCATCTGCATGGTTGACCAGGAGAGTCTCTTGCATTCATTTTAAGACACCATGGCCTACTAGGCAAGCCCCATGGATTTATTTTCAATGCTCATCTTCTGCATGGGAGAAATTTTACAACCCCTCATCTTCTACATGAGTCTGATTCTAAAGGGGCTAAGTACATTTTGTATCTTCACAGCTCCCATTTCCCCAGTTTGATTGGTCCCCCTTTCCCCATGCATTTATTTTCAGAGCCCATGGCTGACCTATCAAGTCCCATGTGTTTATCTTTAGAGCTCATGGTTGACCCAACAAGTTCCATTTATTTTCAGAGATACATGTATCACATTTACGTTTTCAACTTTTCACTAGCGGTCTAGTAGAAGCTTGGCGCTTGCGCTTACATTTTTATTTGTACTATGTAATAATGTGACATTGTAATTTAGTTGTAATAAAATAAATGGTTGTGCTATTAATGTGACATTGTAATTAATTTTATTAAGGCCTTCTCAACGTTAAGCTTTCGGCCCCTTGGCCTTGATGTCAATCCTAGCGCATTAAAGTTTAAAGAAAATTTAAAACACATGTTTTATGTTTATTATTTATATCATAGATTATTCAACCATTCGATGAAAATTTTATGTATGGTTGTAGTTGCATTCGAGAATGAAATTCACAAAGTGCTAGGCTTGCAAACTTAAACCTCTAGAAACACCCTATAACCGTTAGATTAACAAAGATCAACGATTTAGAATTTAATATCAATGCAAGAGTAAATCATTAATTGCTTGTTTTAAATATTGTCATCCATATACTACCTAATTGTGTAATGTGTAGTCCGTAAGTAATGAGTAGATGTTTAAGTGTTATTCACTTTAATATTTAAAAAAACAACACTTTCTATTGCTAAGTGATTTTATTTTGAAGTTAGAGGGTTAGCACATAGGGATATTTTAGTCTTTAGTTTGCTCATTGTAGTGCATCACCCTATTTTGGGTTCCATAGTTCCACTTCCAACAAACCCATTCCAGTAACCTAGTTTGAAGTTTCAACCCAGTTTCAACTTCAAGAATCAAAATTCAAAATCCAGGTAAGATAAAGAATTCTTGTAACTATGTTTCATCGCGTGATGTTTCTTAAAATCTTATTTTGTCAAACTTTGAAGTTTAGGTTTAGGGTTAAGAGGCTTAAGAATTAATATAAATAAAGGACTAATAGGGAATTCAGAAATTTCACATTGTTGATTGTATCAACATGTCTACCACTGGTACCACTAGAGCAATGTCGGATAGAAAAATACATTGTGCAAAATTTCTTAAAACCCCAAGTTTCACTGATGAATACCATTATATTTATGATCTTGAAACCTATGGTAGGCATACCTCAGAACTTATATTTTCATTTAAGAATAAATCTACAAATAAAATGCAAGTTAATAGTATCAGTGCACCATGGATAACTGGATTAGGGTGCATGATGTTACATGAGGTTTTCCCTTGCCAAAAATTTATCATGGTTTGTGCCCTAAATTATGATGATAACAAAAAAGCCATTGTTAATAAAGATAGCAAAGAAGAAATTTTATCCATTAATGTAGAAGGACTTGGAAAAGTGTTGGCCTTAGGGTTTACAGCTGAAGAATTTGGAAATGTCCACATTGACCTAGAAAAGCTTGGTAGTGATTATGAAGTAGTGGATGAAATGGAGAACAATTCTTTCTTAAATAGAATAGTTTAGGATAGAAACAAATTGAAAGGTTATCATAAGCCTCCTTATGATTTGGATATTTATAAACCATGGGTTTAGGATACTATTCCCTTGCTAGCATTTTTCCTTGGACTGGATAGCAATTTGGAAGTGGGTGCAAGCCTCTTTGAAATGGTATATAATATCCATTATCATGTTTGACATGTCAAATATAATTTTATTGGGCACATTGTAGAATCCATGCATAAACAATTTTTAATGATTAAAGGAGGTTCCACCAAGAAATTTAGGTTCACAACCTACTTGTGCTATCTTTTTATATTCAAATTTAGAGGAATGTTTTAGACCAACAAGCTTCAGATTCAACCCTATAGTAATGCTGAGGAAAAGAAAATGGCTCCAGTATATGAATGGACCATTGTGATAAGGATGCATGATTATCGAAGGAACTACAATCATTTTGTAGACTAATTTTTGGATCCATTGCATTAGGTAATTACAAATACTCCAATGCCTAGATTTCCTATGTCATGTAGAAACTACATTCAACTAGGAAAATAAATACAATTGGCTGATTGGTACTTAAAGGAAGAATATATTGTGCTAATATTTTATGGATCGGAAGTACAACCATACAAACTTCCCATACATGTGATAGAAAGGGTTTTTTTCTTTTGAATATGTAAGGAAAATGCATATTACTAATGAAAGACACTTTAGCAGTCAGGGGAAGAAGACCTTATTTCCTTCTTTACCCTTTTCATGGGGAGGGATCACATTCGAGAGAAAAGCATTTATTATGGCACATGATCTTTTGAATTTTTTTTGTTTTGATGCTATCTGTTACTAGCAGTATGATCAATGTGACACCATTAAATCAATGATTGTGCTCAATAAGAATGTTAGAAGTAGAATTCAACATCAAAGTAAACTCTTGGTTGAAAACTTGAAAAATAAGGATTCTTGGGATGAGGTCAAAGTAGCAATGGAGAAAAGTGTCGCTGAGAATGGTATTTATTTTGAACAATTGTTAGTAGAGATTATGGCATTGCATCGAAAGAAAATTAGGAGGTACAACAATGTTTATGAAAAAATTCATAAACCATCTAGTAGCGTAAAAATGTTAGATTCTCTAGAGAATGAAGTTACAGAAAAAATTGGTCATGATAAAAAATTACTACCTTTTGGTCTATGAGGAAGGAGCTAGGTGATAATGCCAGATTCTCTAGAGAATGAAGTTACAGAAAAAAAATTGGTCACGATAAAAAATTATTGCCTTTTGTTCTATGAGGAAGGAGCTAGGTGATCTAAGAGCTCTTTCAAAGAATGGAGATAATGAAGAAGATCTTGATTTTAGCAAATTAGTCTTGCTACGACATCATTAGCAACTGCAATTACTCATATTCCTTCACCATTCAAGCATTCCATTGTTCCTGCATCCCTAGGTTTTGATTACATTAAAGAGTTTAAAAAGAAATCAAAATTGAATAAAAAAGAAGAAGCAACTGATGGAGAGTGTTTCTGCTCTAAATTCAAAGTCTACAACAACCATGGTATTACGCACATTTGACACAAGTAAAGAAATAATGGAGTACAAAATTCTTGTTCCCACAGTTCAAAACAAGCTAGCAAATCAAATGGCTCCATTTGAATTCGAGGTGAACAATTTTCAATTCGAATTTTTTGGACTCGGAAATACTGACAAAATTAATGTATCAAAGAAGAACAATGAATTGGTGTACACATCATTGCTAAAGAAAGATAGAGAGAAAAAAAGGTTGTAGACTCAAATTGAAAAGTTACAGGTAGACCTAGAAAATGAGAAAGCAGAGAGGAAAGCAACAGATAACAAGAGAAATGAATTAGAAAAAAGAATTAAAAAATATGCCTCTACATCAACAAGCAAAGAGGATAAACAGAATGAGACTATAGTGAATGAATTCAAGCAAAAGCTAGATGAGAGCAATAAGAAATATGATGAGGAAAAATTCACTTCAGAAAAATTAAGACCAAGCATTGCAAATGGAAATGCATAGTGGGAACAAACACTGGAGAAGGAGAGAAAAAGAAATGAAAGATTGGAGGCATAGTTGATGGAAGAAAAAAATGAAATTAAGGCTTCTCAAAATAAGTTATCTCATTTTGTAGAGAAACAATGAGGCATATGAAACAAAATAATCTAGGATGAAATAATGCAAGAGGGTATGTGCATGATCATCATGGAAAAATAGGCCCTTAAGTGGCGAAAAATTTAGAAAAATCAGAGTTAGGTAACTTGACATAAAATTTGAATAAGTTATCTATATTATAAAAATATATGTAAGAATAAAATATATAGAAAATTGAATGTAGTTTCTAAACTACTAGGTTTATTTAAAAAAAAGAAATCTATTTGGTGAAAATTTGAAATTTGAATGGAGTAGTACTTAAATTTTAAGGGAAAAAATAAGTAGGTGTTTTTCGACCACCCTAAACACAATAAAATGATAATATTTTTTTATAAGATTTTTTAGATATAAATTAGAGGGACTCATGTCTTGATGTGATGCATATTTTTTTTTGTAATTTTTTTTCCAAATGAAATAATTAAATATGATTTTTATTACAAGTTTTTAAAAATATAAAAATTATGTCTAACCACACCTTAACTTGGTCAAAACTTCATGAGATTCATTTTTCTTTTAATCCTATAGTATGCAAAGCATAGAGATGTGTATGTTTAGATTCAAAAAATGTGATACCATTTAGAAGCTATAGATGTTTTCAATTAGCCTATCGATCCAGGACTTTAATCTCAATTCAAAATGAAAGTAGACAGCCAATTATTTATTAAGAGTTCATGTAAAGCATAATTTTATATTTGGGTGGAGAAATTTTAGGAGTCTTTGAAGAGCACTCCGTTTCATCAATTTTAGGTAAAAAAGGTTGCATCAGCGCATACCCTACATATCCATCATGGAAGTGACTTTTTGTTATCCTTGATCCTACATGCAAAGGGAGTTTGATCATTTTATTATTGACATGTTTTCAATTGATTGATGCTATTAGAAGCTTATCATAGCCAAAGCTCAACAAATGGTAACCAAGACCGTAATCTTTAGCATTTGAAGAAAATCAAATTCAACAAATAATAGTCTACAAAGCTAGTGACAATGTTTGAAATCAAAAGGGATTACTAATCGGCTTGCTACATCAATGACAAAGTCATATTTAATTGAAAAGTGTTTGAGAATGTGTGAAACAAGGAAATATTTGCGTTTGGCTGAAAACAAGTTGAAGAAGGTGGATGAAAAGGTAAGGAACTTCACAGAGCTTGGCTTGCTAGCGGCTTTTGACACAAATGAGCGATTTGTTTGAAAGAATGATTTCAGAAAGAAGATGGAGGATCCAAGGAAGATTGATTTGGACCAGTTTCCTTAGAACCCAAATGTGGTGACCTATTTGGATTCCATCAAACTATTTCTAACCACAAAGATGCAAAATTTATTTGAAGAATCAGACTTGTTTGAAATTTTCAGATAAGCTGAGATTGTTGGCAATGTTTCAGGGTTCGAGCAACATCCTGAGTTAGAACAAATGACAATTCCAACACGAAGAAGAGTGGAAGTTGTTAGAAAGGTGATCATGATGATTTGATTTTTGATAAATTTATGAGTTTCCAAGTTCCAACTCAACTCTATGCAAAGTTGTCTTTGAGCAAGAATTTTTATTTCCAATGTCTCTATGTATTCCTTCATGTGATAATCAATAAAAAAGCTCAAATTCAAACTTTAGTAATGTGTTGATGTTCAATTATCATATAGTATTTATTATATCATTTGAAGAAAAAATCCTAATAATTAGTGGACAACTTCTGGAGATACACTTTAAATGATTGTTGATGTTCATTTGGGTATGAAGGGATCATCCGAAAAAATAGACTTAAAGAGTGGTGAAAAAATAAAAAAAATAGAGTTATACAACATGACGTAAAACTTTGAATAAGTTATCTATATTATTTAAAAAATATATAAGAATAGAATCTTTAGCAAATTGAATGTAGTTTCTAAACTACTAGTTTTATTTATTTTTAAATCTATTTGGTGAACATTTGAAATATCAATGCAGTAGTACTTAAATTTTAGGAAAAAAAAAGAAGTAGGTGTCTGTCTGACCATGCTAACCAAAATAAAATGATAATTATTTTTTATAATATTTTAGATATAAGTATAGGACTCATGTCCTGATGTGATACATATTTTTTTGTAATTTTTTTCCAAATAATAAAATTAATTATGAATTTTATATTACAACATTTAAAAAATATAAAAACTCGTATGTCTGACCACCTTAACTTGGTTAGAACTTCATGAAATTCAATTTTTTTTAATCCTATAGTATGCGAAGCATAGAATGTGACACATGTTTTGGATTCAAAAAATGTGATATCATTTGAAAGCTATAGATGTTTTTCAACCATCCTATCAATCAAGACTTTAGTCATAATTCAAATAGAAAATGAATAATAATTATTTATTAAATTCAAAGTGTAGACACATAAAATGTACTGATTGACATTATACATCTGATCTTGATTTTTACTAACACTGTTTCGTCCTAAATCATCCCTTTGTCTAACCATTTAATCGAATAGCCCTTATTTGATTAAATAAATCAATTTTCCTCTCTTAATTAAATAAATCATTTATCTGTCGGCATTGGCATGGTGTGATGGTTTAAAGGTGGCATTGTTGTTTGTGCCACCAAGGTTCAAACCCCATTGGGGTGGTATTGTTGTATGCTTGTAATCTGGTTCATAGCTCAGGTCAAAAGCATTTACCCCTTGAATAAAAAAATAAAAATAAATCATTTATCTAATTAAGTCATTTTATTTCATTAATTAAATAAATCAATGTTATTTAATTAATCCTCTCATCTATATTTAATTAAATAATTTATTTTATTTTATTAAATCTCTAAAGTTGTCTTATTAAATTAAATAAATTAAACCTTATTTGATTTAATCTAACATCATCCCCTTTAGTCAAATAAATCAAAATCATTATTTAACTAAATCTAAATCATTTACCTCTCAAATTTGATTTATTTAAATCCTAAAATTTAAGTAAAAATTGTCAAAACACCTAACCTCCTCTTCATTAATCAAATCCTGATTAAATCTAATCTTAATACATGTCCCATCCTCTAGCTTTTGCCACTTGCACATGAAAATACATTTAATTAATTTATTAAACCCCCATTTTCTCTCAATTTGGCATAAAAGGGGAATATTCTTCCAAATAAATCCCTCCAAGTGGACTTTGTCCTTCCAACAAGACATTTATTTCATCTTACAAATCCTTTTTCCTTGAGGCAAGTGGCCATAACTCCATTTGACTCTACCTCCACCTTGTCATTTAACTAATTTCAAAATTCAACTAATTTCATTTATGGGAACATTCATCAAAATGTCCACATCATATGCCCATTCACCTCTTGACAAGTGGCATCTTGTCATTGGTTGAAGATTAGTCCCATATTGCTTCATTTTGAGAATTCTTCTATCTTGTCTTTCTATAAATAAGAGGCTTCTCTCCTCATTTGATCATCCACAATTTGAGCAAGTTTACTATACTCAATTTCATCCTCAAGCATATCTATTTCCATCCATTTTATCAAGGTCTTAGCTAGGTTATGCAAATTTTTCATTGTGGAGCTTAATTGAATCTTCAAAAAAGTGGATCACTCTTCATCAAATCATCACAAGCTTGCATAGGAGTTGGGAGAGGGCCAATTTCCACATCAAATTGGCACCAACTCCCTAATGAGATCAAGAGTTTGCTTTACATTGAATAGGATTTGATAGCTTTTATTTATGTTTACTTATGTTCATCTCACTTCTTATTCTTTGCAATTTAAATGGATTTCATGGGGAATCTTGATTATCACTTGCATTTGATCTAACTATGTGTTTGTTTCTTGTGTTTGTGCAAGTCTAGGATTGGGGTTCCACATTTTGGTGCTAGAAGGAGGGGAAATCGCAAGTTCTAATCACATTTTTTCACAAAATTCCATGTTTTTCTCTATTTTTTTGTGTCTATAGGGAACTGTGTCACTATCAGTCCAGTGGCACCATACAACACCGCTACCAGTCCAACAGCGCCATACAACATCACTTCAAACTACAAACCGCACGGTTCGGCCTTTCCTGTCCAAAATTCAAAATTTCTCACTTCGCCGCTGGGTTAATTCATGATCGCTGACTTTCTCAATCTCCAAACTGCACCATTGGGTAAAACTTCACCACAATCATGCTCTATTTTTTGCTACAGAGTGTCGCATGAAAATTTAGCAACACCATATAGCATAGTTGAGTTTCTCAAACTGCGCCGCCTATGCAAACAGCGTTGTTGGAGTTAAGTAAAAAGTCAAATTTCAATTTTTTTCACATGTGCTTTTTTCATTTTGGTTATTTTGGGCTACTAACTAGTTTTCTAACCTCTGTTTTGTAGTTCTAATCAGTTTTTGTAGGTTGGTCTAATCAAGGTGATGGAGGAAAATGAAGTGGGTGGTTGCATTATGGCATCATTTTCTCATTACATCAAGTGTTTTTGAACACTTTTGTGTTTGTTTAAAACTTTTAGAGAACTCAAAATATCTCTTAAGGAATTGTTATATTTTATGCCCTTAGGATTCACTAATTTTCTTTTGGGCTCTAAAAATAACACTACAAAAGTTTTCATTTTTATTGCTACAAAGGGTTTAAAATGAACTTTAGGAAAATCTACCAGATTTTGTTTAAAGACTAACAATTGAACAATCAAAATTTCACACTTCCTTTGGTGCTTAAAAAGAAGTCACTTTTTCTTTGAAAATAAAATGAACATGTGCTACTTTGTCTTGCAATTACTTACCCAAACTAATACCATCAAAAATACATATGCGTTTCTCTCGCGCCTCATGCGGATCTTTAGAATCAAAAGGATTTTTGGTGATCTTAAGTTGGGTAAAGTGATTACCTTCATATTTCATTTTGGGATTAAAAATTGAACAAATCTTGCGAGTGTGAGTGGAACATATCACGTGTGTTCTCTCTTTGTTTCTCAACAAAGATCGATCAAACTATAGATGTGTTTGCTCACTTTTGTGTTATCTTAGAGCCTGACTTTCCTTGTGGGAAAAATTAATCACCCAAGGGAACGACCCAACTGACAACACGCTAAATCTAAGCAACTTCCAACTGGTATATAAGTGTGGGTTCTTGTTGAAAGGAAAGTATCACAATGGTCATCCTGACGAGAATGGAAACAATGGTCTCTCACCGAATGGGTGATCTTCCATGAACAAGATGTCCACATTAAAACCCTTGTTTAGAAAAGGCCAAAATCCTTGATCTATTTGTTGATGCAAGAACGGTCGTTCTGAAGCCACCCAATACTTTTACGACTTTGAGTAGAAATGGAAAGTATGCCATGGGAATTTCATGGGTATTGATGCTTGGCTGCCCCATATAAGTGAGTTTCATGGAGGGGAGCCAATGGAGTCAAGCATCTAACCATTCACTAAAAGTAGGCATAGTTGGACTTGTCCATGTGGGGATTCAACAAATATAGTCTTTCATATCCATAGGATTGGGCATGTTCTTTGAAACAAAACACTTTTCTTGTTCGCAAACATTAGAAAAAAACAAACATTCAACATTATCATGAAAACTTCAAACTCTTTAGGAAGAAAATATCTTTGAGAAAATTCATGTGTTATTGCTTGCCCTTGGGATTCTATGCTTAGAGTTTTCTAGACACTTGGATTTATATCTAAATTTTCTTACTAAAGTCAACAATAGGGAAATTTTTCCTTAAATTCCTTGATTTCCACATAACACACTTTGTGGGATGATAAGAAGTTAAGACATTAGACATTTAGTTTGAAGAAACCTAATCAAGAATTGTTTTTGGTAAAAGGAATTCACTAAGAAAAACTAAGAACAATTGAACCCCACAGATGTGTCTCAAATGATTTCATGCAAGATCGAAATCCATAAACCAAAGTAAAAAGCTCTTAGTCCAAAATATCACCAAAAGCGTCTCTCAACACTCTAAGAGTTCAGACAAAGATTGCTTTT
>VDFB02358134.1:111122758-111310662 GCA_007258455.2 Sequoia sempervirens | reverse complement strand
AAAAACATTGCTAGATTGATCCATAGGACATAACACAATGTTATCATTGCAAAAATATTGTATTCTCATAATTCATGTTCTATTGTCAGATCTTGTTGAACATTTCAAGGAATTTTTGTTACAAGCATATCAAAATGATTTTATTTCTCCTCTTTTATTATTTTTCATTGATCCCTCTCCCACTATATCTCCTATGTGTGAGGATAGTTTTGTGCAAGAGAATGAAATAATTGAAAATCATGTCAATCATGTTTTTTCTTCTCCTAGTATCTCACCTACTTGCGAAGAGGGTATCTTGGTATTAGAAGATCCAATCATTGAGCATCATGAGAATCTTGTTTCTTTCTCTGCCAATACCTCTCCTACTTGAGAAGATATTGTGGGGAAAGATGATGAGATAATTGATATATCTCTTTTAAAATACATTAAGATGGATTGCATACATGAATATGCTAAGGTGGCATTAGATCCCCCCTCGATAGAAAACCTTCAACAAGTAGATAAATCAGTTGAGTTTATGAACACACAATTGGATATTAGATCTCCTTTAATTGTTGGACCTCCTAAAACTCCTTTAATTATTGGGTATGTACAAGATCATCATGGAAAAAATAAGCCCTTAAGTGGCAAAAAATTTAGAAAAATCAGAGTTAGGCAACTTGACATAAGAATTTGAATAAGTTATCTATATTATTTAAAAAATATGTAAGAATATAATCTATAGAAAATTGAATGTAGCTTCTAAACTACTAGGTTTATTTTTATTTTTTAAAATCTATTTGGTGAAAATTTTAAGTTTCAATGCAGTAGTACTTAAATTTCAAGGAAAAAATAAGAAGTAGGTGTCTGTCTGACCACCTTAACCACAATAAAATGATAATATTTTTTTATAATATTTTAGACATAAGTAGAGGACTCATGTCCGAATGTGATGCATATTTTTTTGTAATTTTTTCTCAAGTAAATAACTAATTATGAATTTTTTATTACAACTTTTAAAAAATATAAAAAACTTGTATGTCTAACCACCATAACTTGGTCAAAACTTTATGAAATTCAAAATTTCCTTTTTTAATACTATAGTATGAGAAACATATAATGTGATGCATGTTTTGGATTCCAAAAATGTGATATCGTTTGAAAGCTATAGATGTTTTTCAATCAGCCTATCAATTAGGACTTTAGTCATAATTCAAATAGAAAATGAATAATAATTATTTATTAAATTCAAAGTAAAGCATAATTTATATTGGTGGAAATTTTAGAATATCCTTTAAAAACCATTTTCATTTCATCAATTTTGGGTTAAAAAAAATTGTTAGCCACATACCCTACAAATACCCATCATATTGCCACTTTTTGGCCCATCATGATCCTACACATACCCTATTGGACCCCATAAAAGTCCTCTAATTATTGAGCCTAATAAACCACCTCTCATTATAGGACCTCCTAAAACTTATGGCAATATCCTAAACCTTTCTAGTAACCATTTGTTGCACCAACCAAGTTATCACACAGTTGCTCACACATATAACACTAGAAATAATAAGCAACCAAAAAAACACTAACATCCATCCCATTACCTCAATCTTATATTCTACCCCTACCTAATATCCCTTAGATTAGTGGTAAATAATATGATCTTGTTGAGAAACTTCATAATACTCCAACAAAGATCTCCTTTTCAGATTTGATTCTAATATCATCTACATACCACAAGATGCTCCAAGAGGCTTTACAAAAGATTGATGTCCCAACTTATATTAAACTAAATGATGTAGCATTCTTGTTTGATTACATATGAAAGTGATAATTTTAGATATTACATTTCCTCAACATGAATTACCCTCACTTGAGATACAAAATAAAAATGAAGCTTTAATGATAATGGTGGTCATCAATAAAACTAGAGTTAGGAATAATCTCGTAGATAATGGATCAGGTCTTAATATTTGTAGTATTGATCTTCTCAATGAGATTGGCATGGATAAGAATCTTATAGAACCTAATGATCTTTCAATTTTCGGCCTTGATAACATTTTAATAAGAAACCATTATGAGTAATCACATTAACCATTAAGGTAGGAACCATGAATTTATAGACACTTGTTTATGTCATGCCAAGACCTCTTTCATATAATCTTCTCCTAGGTAGATCATGGATTCATGCCATAAAGGGAGTCTCATCTACTCTTCACCATAAGATGAAGTATGAATATAATAACAAGATATACACAATTAAATTAGATGAAAAAAGTTATAATTTACAAGTCGAAGCTGAGCATAATACTTCCAAATCTCTTAATACTTTGATTCCAATGTCAAAAGTAGAACCCATACATGTCAAACACAAAGAAGAACGTGTTTTACCCATGATGAAATATTTGGATGATGATTGGGGGCCATTAGATTTTACACCTTGTTTCAAAGGGGAGTCTAAAATATCACCATCAAAGTCTAAAGAACCTATAAAAGTTGATGATAATCTTGATTGTATGGAATTGTAACAAAAATATTAGATGATGATTGGGGTTCATTAGATTTTACACCCTCCTTTATGGGAGAGTATGAAATCTCACAATCTAAACCTAAAGAGTCTTGTGTTCTATCTTGTTCTAAATCAAACAATTCAAAAACATCACTCCATTATGGTGATGGGGGCTCTTTAAGTTCCATCCATCGTGAGTATAAGATGTCTAACTTTAAAAAAATTAAAAAGTATTTGCATGCTCAAGAAAAATCCAATTATTTTCAAGAGCATGTAGATACAATTTATTCATTTGAGTTGGAAGAATTATGGCCTTAGATACAAAATTATTTCTAAAAATGGATATATACAAACATGGAACAAAATGCTAAGGATCAAGTGAAGTCTATAATATACTTTTCTAAATAGGGTCTAGGTTTCCAACCTTCATCCCCATCTTCATCTAATGCTTTGTCATCTACTGTATGTATGACATATTGTGGTAAGTGAGCGATATTTGCTTCACAAGAGAAATTTTGGTTGAGGCTTCTCAAACTTTGCTTGATTACTCTTCCTCTAAAACATGAAAGAAATTTAATCTCATTTTGTGCATATCGAGTGCATGGTCATTCTATCAATGAATGTTAGGCCTTGAGTAATAAAATTAAACTACTTTGTGATTGTGGTGCTCTTCCATGTGTGATACACCTAATAACTCTAAATAATAATGATCTTTATGTTAGATGCATAGGATAATTGAGACGGGGTGAGTCAGTTGTATACTTTTAAAATATTAGAAACCCTTATTAATATTCTAATCTACATTAGTTCTTAAACCCTTATACACCATTAAGCCATTAACATGCATTGACATAATGTAAAAATGTAAAGTAGTAATGAAAAAACATCAAACACAAAAGAAGACTAGATTTATGTGGAAAACCTAAGAAGGAAAAAACCACGGTGAGGATTAGCTCACTAATAAATGAATTGCAACACCAAATACAATAAGGATCACTACCTAGAAAGATAAAGAAAGGCTCACTACTGGTGGATTATTGCCAAAGGACGCACTGTCCAGAAGAAAGAAAGAAGAAGGGGTGGCTCACTACCAATTTGAACTGCTAACAATGTATCTCTCATATGTTGAAGGTATAGTTCCACTGAGCATAAGAAAATAATCAAATAGATTGAAATGTAGACACCTTTTTGTCACTGCATTAGGAAGTCATAGGAATTAAGGCTCACACTTAGATCAACATAGTTGATCACTTTCACATATTTCACATCACATACTCTTCATATTTCATCCATACAACAATTCTCCTTGCATTTATACACTATGCGACCTAAAATAATCTCAATTAGGTTGGCCTTAATGGAACATATACACCTCAACTGTGTAACACAAAATAGGTTGAAATTAAACACTTCTACAGTATAAATAAGTGACACCAAACCATACTAATACTTAATTGGGACCCAAATCTAGACAAACACACTTCTCAACACTTCGTCAATCAATACATTTTATCCTCTACAATTAGAACTAGCATGCCAAGTCGACCAAACTTGCACTAACACTAACAAGCAACTCCAAACACACCAAGCTCAAGGTACAAAAACATCTTGTGGACCACAAAAAAAAATTCCAAACTATTCATACATCTTAGAATATTGTAGCATCATCAGAATATTTTGCACAACTATTGTAACCACCTGATGCAACTCAAGAACACCTGCATTCTATGTAACCAAATATACTGACCCAAACACCTAACATATTAGAAAATCTTATGAAACAACTCAAAACCTAAAACTTAAAGGGAAGTTATATGCAAACATTATAAGTGCATTCCAAAATCCGCAACACCAAAAACTTCACTTTAGAGAAATGCAAAGCAATCTCATTTCTCCCAAACACCTTGTTTCACCAGACATACATAATGTCAAACAAATCTTCCATTATAGTATGATATAGAACCTAAAATTTATTACACCTTTGAACACCTCTGATCATCATTTCCAAATCCCATGAGAACATCTTCAAGCATGAATAAATTTAAAGCAAAGAACTTAACACCACTCTGTCACACTGAATTCTCTTTTATTCAAATTTTCTCAAAAGTATTTGGAAACCAAGTGAACCAATTTCATAAAAAACATTAATAACATATCTTCAAAACATCTATAATATATACAACACTACAACAATATGGACTTAAACATAAGTTAGACCAACAACCTCTACAACTATACTAAAATAGAACATCAATGACAACACCAACATTGTATTGACATTAATATCAACAACTCTAGACTTCCACAAATCTAATGTTAGGGGTCAAAATCATCAATACCAAAAAAATTACAATAGTATCTTCATACAAGGGGTTGGAATCAATGACAACACCCCAGCAACTCACAAACAACTCCAACATCTCCAAACTTACAATGATTTATTGCAAGGTGTGCACCCTTGGTATCCTTGTGTTGTGCAACACAATGCTCGGGTTTGTGACATGGCTTAACTACCTCCTATGGATTCATTAACTATGGAAGTTGTATTAGGTATTAATAGGTTGATCTTTTGGTGTAATGACAACTATTTGCGTAACAATTAGTATCAAATCCTGGGTCATAGGTTCCAAATCTTGGGGGTATTGTTGCAAGGTGTGTGCCCTTGGTTTCCTTGTGTTGTGAAACATAGTACTCGAGTTTGTGACATGGTTTAACCACCTCCCATGGATTCATTAACTCTAGCGGTTATATAAGGCATTAATAGGTTGATATTTTTGGTGCAATGATAACCATTTGTGCAATACTTTATTCTATGGTGTTGTTCCTCACTATGTAGCATTTGTAGCTTCATCATGTTTTCTCATTTCCATTCATGGTGGTTCAATCTTAGGTACAACCATATTTCTCATGGTAGAAACATGATAGTCTATTGTGTGGTTGTCCTTGTCTCTACACTTAGGGGGCAAAGATAACTAGTTTTGAAAGTGTACATTCTTTTCTCCTTAAAATGCCAACATAGCAAGTATGTTGAAATTTTAAGGGGGGGAATATTATCCCTATCCATTTAATACAAATATTGTGATATTTTACTTATTGACATACCCCCTTGGTGGTGGTGTTTTTTTTAATGCCCCTTGAGGTGTGGTTATCAATTCGTCCCCTTGGATGTTTATGCACCTTCTTAGGTGAGTCTTGTTCATCCCCTTGGAAGTTTGTGCACATTCTTAGGTGATTCTTTTTCATCCCCTTGGACATTTTTTCACCTTCTTAGGTGAGTCTTCTTTGTCCCCTTCAACATTTATGCACCTTCTTAGGTGATTTTGTTGTTTTTCCTCTTGGATGTTAAAATTTATACACTTCCTAAATCAAGAATTTGTAGTCATAAGTGATTTTACATCCTTGTGAGAGTACCATTTTTTAGAAAACACATTTGATGGATGATGTTTGGTATTTGAGAAAAATTTAAGACTAAGGTCTCTTTTCCTTACTGACTTGAATCTCTTTATTACTAACCTTGTGTTTTGTTGTGTGTCTTTTGTGCATATTCTTCATGCTAATATTGTGTTTATTTTTATTTTTTCATCATCTTTTTGTTATACCATGTGTTTTATCATGTATGCTTCATGTTTTCATCATGTATGTTTTGTGTTGTCTTGCTACATTACATACATGTGTGTTCCCTTTATTTTGTCTTGCCATAGGATCTTGAATCTTGGGTGCTTGTGCACTCCCCATAGATTAATTGACATCCTATCTCTTCAATATTGGGACAATTAGACCCCTCTTGACATATTTTCTACTTTAGTGTTTGTCTGAGCGTAAGTTCATACTCTGACTAAAGTGGGGGCTAAATGTAGCATCATAAATGGTCACCCATGATAATTTCATACCATATTTTTCTCCAAGTGCATGGACCTAATTGTACACCTAATTTCCTAAATTATGCATTATATAGACCATTTAGATAATTATCAATAAAACCCATGTGGAAAACCAATGCATACATTTAATGTTTTACCCTTGACACCTTGGGTCTCACAAAATAGGGCCAAGACCTAGTTTCCCTAGGTGACTTGGTCCCCCTATTTTGGCTCCAAATTTTAATATGTCAGAGTCAATATTTTATTATTTGAATTTAAAATGTCAAATTTTGGCTACCAGGATTTAATTATCAGGAAATTATAATAATTATATATAAACACATAGTCATTTTACCATTTGAAAACTAACAAGAAAAACTAGCAATTTATGATCAAGAGCATTATCAAGAGAAATAATTATCAAGTCAAGAGTAGTCAAGAGTAGATTTATTTGCATCAATTCAATATAAAAGCATCATAGACCAAAGTGTATGTGATTTTTTTCATGTTTATGTTATCATATTGTTTGTGAGATCTAACCCTTGTAGGTCTAAAAGAAAATCAAGCAAGCAACAATCAAGCCATGAGGAGATCTTGTATGACTTTAGTCCTTTAAGGAAGCCATTTTTGGGTGGTTAGTTGTAGTCCATTGTTGATTCATCATTCATATATCATTTATCCTCTATCCCTCAAAAGGATAAACTCTCTCTCATTGACATTGCCATTGTAGAGGTAGAAACACCAGCACGGGGTTTGACTGAGGTAAGCCCCTATATGGCGCAACCCTTCCTCTCTCTTTGAATGTACATGTTTTAGATATAAAGAAGAATTGGAGAAGCTTGAAGGCCAATTATTCATTCAAATTCAAACCATACACCTTGACAACATACAAAACCTTAGTTATCTCTGCACTTTCCAAAGATTTGATAGTACGACACCTACGAAAAGAAGGCTCTAATGCGACTCTAGAGAACTGTGATTTATTTTTTCAAAAATGTTAGGTATGCCTTGAAATATGCTTTGTATTGCAAAGGGTTTAGAATTTTTGAAGTATCCATAGGTATGCATTTTCTCCATACCGAGGGTTTAATGATAAAATTGTTGTTATCATTCCATGAGATGCTCATAAGGAAACATTTCTCAAAAGGAAAGTATCCAATTGTCTCTATCAAAGTTTAAAATCATAGTAAATTCCTTTATCATACATCAAAGGAGGAATATTCTAGAATAAAGAGTCTAATAGGATTTTAGGACAACAATTAAAAGACATATACGGTTGTCACCACCATATTTGACTTCCTTTGAAAGGGTTACTTCTATGTCACAATGGTCTTCAAGTGTTGGTAACATTATCATACTCATGATGCCCACAATTTTGTTGACCACCCATATAATGTTTGGATTTAGAATTTATTGCATCATAATTTAGGTCTACACAAGTAGAGATACAATCATCTCAAAGGATTTATATGACAAATTTGAGAGACCAAAGGGAGAAAAATCTTGTGGAATTTGAATATATTTGAGTAAGCATGATGAATTCAAGTTTTATTGAAGGTGGCTTGGATGCATAGTTTCTAGCGAGATTAAATTTAATGAGCTTATATAAGTGTTTAGATTCAAATGTAGATTTTGTTAGGGTGTTAATCATGGGTAGAGAGGATGACTAAAAAAAATATCACAAGTCATATCAACATATGAGAACTATACTTTCATACACATGTTCTTGAGGAAGTATACATTCTTTAGGAAGGATCTAATGACCTCAAAAGAAAAAATAGTATAAATAAGATACTTAGAAAAAGGTGACAATGAGGGTACCTTGGAATTATAAGGTACATGTATAGATAAATTGAGGAGGCATACTTCTAAAATAGAAGGTGTTATGTCATCTATCATGGGTTGCAAAATAGAGGAATAAGAATGGTTGGAAATATTCTTTCCATGAGAATGTTTGGAAGTACTTCATGTCTAGATAATTAAAAATGAAATCAAGTGATAAAATGAATCATGGACCTTCAGGACGCATGCAAGGGAAGTTATGAATGACATTTCATAGTTAATATAACTCATGAATATAACTATCATAACATAGAATGAGATTAAAGAGTATTCTCTATAAGAAAAAGTACCAAGAAATGCTAATTTATAGGTGAAGAATGTGGAAGAGGAATGCATGTGAGTGTACCCATGCATTCTCAATAAAGTGGTGTGAGTTGATAGTGATTATGCTATTGTATCATGATAGTTGAGAAATAGAAGAAGCTTGATATATAAGGAAAACTCTCGTGCTAAAGATAAAATGAGAACTCAGTAATGTGTGGTAATGAGACAATCTTATGTGAAGGCACAATCATATGAAGGTTGTATTTTGACAACTATGTTGACCAACTAAATACATGACATAATTTTTCAGGCTTAATTGATAGTCATATTTGGTCTATTAGAAGGTAGAAATGATAGTATGGTTTCTTAATTTCAATAAAAAATATCTTCAACCTATGCTATCATAAATGAAAACACTAATGATAGTCATCATGCTATCATAAGCCAATGAAATGGACCATGTAATCATGAGGAGAAGATTTAAGGGAAATTGGAAAGAAAAGACAATCCAATGATGATATTTCCAAACTTTCAAGTGTTGTCAAGAGAATTGAATGAAAAGGATCTCATGAGAAAAGGGAGGATGATAGTATCCTTCAAGGAAAATTTATGGAAAAATGAAATTCAAAACAATGATGAGGATGGGACAATGCACAGGTAATTAAAGCATGATGAAAATTAATAGTAACATAAGATATAGTAAATTGAAAATTCCACAATGAGAACTATGGTATCAAATCCAAGGAGTATAGTGACTATAGTATATGATTGTTTAGTGGAATGAAAACTATTGTATCAATGAGAAAAGGTAGGATAAATTATGAGGGAAGTCAAAGGCGACTAAGGTCTCAATGAAATCAATGTCACAAAAACATATAATAATAAAATATGTTTTTACAATATATGGGAAAAAGAATCTAGAAGCCTACAAGTCAATATGATAATACATGGCTAGTGAGTAGTATTCGATGTCAAACAATGACAAAAAAAGGAGCCATCCATATTCAATTACCTATTGACTATTCCTTAAACCTATGTATGTTGGTATGAATGAAAGAGTCAGACATATTATATAGAAGTAAAATGAAAAACTAGCCTAATGATAGATAATCGAGTCATTAAAGGACACCTAATGTCCATCATGGAGGCAACACATCAAGGTGGTTGTTTAAGGATAGTAAATAAATATTTTAAAGTGCATTGAGGAAGCCTTATCCTGTTCCCTCCAAGGAGTCATAATTCTTTAAAAACTCATGGAATCACATGCACTATCATCTTGTAGATGAGGTTATGGTAATTTGGATGAGATAATTTAATAATTTTAAACAGTTGCGAGAACTTAAGGATGAAATTTTACTAACAATCCACCCATCTAGGAGATTGGAGGCAATAGTTGCAAGTATCTAGGTGGTTGAGGAGAAGATTCATGAGTTTTTTAGTTGACAAAGCGAAATACCAACAAGACCATCCTTCTTCAATGTCATCATGGATAATTTCAAGGAGTCAAAACAAAGGAGGACTCTTCCATGTGCAATGGTATTAAGTATGTCCTAGGTTATCTCCTATTTTAGGATAGAGAAAAAGGACACCTAGGCTAGTTATTTTTAGTTCTTTCTAAGCTGTAAAATGAAGTATTACAACTCAAACTTCAAGAAGAGAATTAAAAAGTTATTTTGAAGAAATATAATATCTTCTTAGATTTGTATAGTTAGTTTTTCTACCTTTTGATCAATAAAAGCAAGTAATTTTACTTTCTCAAGACCTATTTATTGTACAAATTCTTCGAAATGGTTGATGTTATCTTGTGGTAATATTATTTTGTCCTAGATTTTAGTCCCATTTTTATTGCTTTTATATAAAAAATATGTACTTATGGAGGTCATAACTTGTATTTAACCAACTTAGAAAAGGATTTAGTTTTGAGAGTATTTATGGCTCATAAATATTATTTTTAGCTTGTAAGGAAAACCTTTTTTATAAAATATTAATGCAAACACATAGATCACAATTTGAGTTATGTATACATTATAGTCAACTTATTGGTCACATTGTGTATCTTCTAAACAAGAATAAATCATTAAAAATATGGTGTATCACTTACTTTAGGTTTTTGATTTCAATTTCATGCCATTTTATACCTTTTTCCTTGAGAAAAATAGTAAGATAGATTAGTCTAGGTGAAACACTAAGGGAACTAGCCCTCTTTGGAGATTCACTCTGATTTGTAGACAACCCACAACCTTGGAGTGTTTCCATGGTATTAATTGAAGAGAGAGTTAATTGATTATTCCCTCAAGGGTTTCTTCAACAATTTGGTAATAATTTTTTTACATTCCTAATGGGACTATTTGTGTTATTATAATCCTTTATTCACTTCATTTTTTGGTTGACATTGGTATGTATATCAATATTTTTTATTTTGGAAGAATTTTTGACATACTTGGTGACTCTGTCACTTTGGTTTTGAAAATATTCAATGTAACAATCTAATAAGAAGAGTGCATACAAGGGGTAGCTCAGAGCCTTTTGAATATTTGTAGCTAGCACCACCTAAGACGAGAGGAAGATCATTACAAAAATATAATTTTTTTCAAGAAGAATACATTCCACACATTCATCTGGTAGGTCTCCTTCTTGCAATATAAATAAATCACCTTTAATTCCTATGGCTACACCTAGGAATCAAGCCTTTATCCCATTTAATGGGGGAAACCCATTATAACTAGCTTAACATGATGAAATCCCCATGGCTTCTCTTAAGAGTTTTTTATTCTTCATTAGAGAAGTTTTAACCACTCCCATAAAACACATAAAATATACGTAGAAATCATGTGTATTCCACCATATAATTGAAGAAAATGTTACAATCAGGTTGTTTTCTACCTCATTGAAAGGAAAATCTCTACACTAGTAACTTATAAATTTTAGGGTCAAATCCATCAACACATATGATCAGTTGGGAGAACAAACGTGTGAGGATTTTCAATACATACCATACCATTTTTCTTTGGTAGAGTATGAATACAACAAGAGAGATCCTCATGAGCATATGATTGATTTCAACCTTAGTTTTCAAAATTCATGGGATATAATTTTACAACTGGTAATACCATCACTAAAATATGCATTTCTATATTGTTTGAGAGCATTAAACAATGGTGTATTAGTAATGATCCAATCAATGGGTGGAGAGACAATCCTAAAAGTATATGATATTACTGTTAGAGCTAATAACAACCTCATACCTTCTCAAATACCTATAATTGCACCCATACTAACGCTAGTCAGTGAAGTACCTACTCAAGAAAAGAATGTTCTAGCCCAATCAATTGAACTCTAAGAGGTAAAAATACTTCTTCAAAAATTTGGAAATGAATTGGTAAAAATTAAGAGGAAAGAAACACAAAATTATAGGCCTTCCCAAATTACATATCAACCTAATCACCTCAATAGGCTTTCATTTCAATCCAGCCCCCAAGTCCAAAGGAAAGCTATGAATACTAGACCTTTCCAAGCTTATAATCCTAATGCTACCAACACCTCTAGAGAGAGTGGCTATCCAAAATAACTTGGCACAAGAGTATGAATGGTTCTTTCCTTGCAATAAATCACATAACCAAGCTACAAGCTCTAATGGTGTACTAGACCAAGCTTAATGCTATAAAATACTTCAATTATATCTCAAAATACTACTCATGAAGCATCAACACAAAAGGTACTCTTCAAGAACAAAACCAAAATGATGTTACTCTCCTAAATTGGAAAGGAGAATAATTTTATGGATTTAGCCAACTACAAGGATAAGATCTGCCCTATTCTCAGTTGCAACCAACACAAGAGAAAATAAAGAGATGTAGAGTTGTGGAAGTTAACTGATAAAGGGTCAATCCTTAATTATCTAGTGGACCAAGGGGTTTTTGGTTCATCTTCCATTCCAAATGTGCAAGTATTGCAAAGAATTCAAGCTATAGAAAATAAGGAGTAGCATATAGACCACCTCAACTAGAAAAAGTGTAAGGAGACACTATTATTCCTAAGGTACAAGAAAATATTAGTACAACCACTTTTAAAATTCTTGAATATATGAAGAAAACTAGTATTAATATGTCTATGTAGGAATCATTGTTCATTCCTAGAAAAAATATCTTTTGCAAGATTCCCTATCAAACCTTAAAGTGTGTTAAATGAGTCTTCAAGAGATCAACCAAAAGTGGTACATACAAATACACCTCCATCCTTGAGTGAACATCAGACCAAGGATGTCAAATCATCTCCTTTTATGTTTTAATCATTGGAAAGTATCTATTTCATAATTAGTTGATAGAATCATGGGAAAATAGTTTAGCCATTCTCAAGCAAATAGTTGAGAAACTTAGTCTTGAATATGATCCTCTTTCCAAAGGAGTTGTACAACTAGAAAAACAACTATAAAAATTGTAGGGGTCATCAAAGGGTTGATTCTAACATTGCATACCAATCCAAAATTTTCAATCCTACAAGATTTGTTTGCCATAAACCTCTCACCTTAATTTTCCTTATGCTTATCTAAAGACTTTACAACAAATATTGGAGGTTACTTGTCATTTGATTGGTCAAACATTTTGTTCAGAACTAGATATGACACCAAATTTATCATAAAATTTTAAAACCTATTTCCAAGGATCACATTGAGCCTTATGCTCCAAGTGTTGTCAATACAAACTACACAATTTTTTACCAAGAGGAGCATCTTGTTATACAAGAGCCCAACGGTCAAATAGAAGAAATACTTATTGTGTTACTTGAGGAGTGGGGGCTAAAAATCATGAGGATGATCCATATAATAACTTGGAAGAGGTAGGTATTAGTATCTATTATATGTATGAAGATAATTACATTATACCTAACCTTGTGAAGAATGATGAAAAATAGTGTAATAGTTTTTGGAAAATGTAATCTTATGGGTCTATAAACAAAGATAGAGTTGGTGGAGGTACAATATTAGTGTATCCAAAATGAGAGAAGTACTCTTCATCTTTCAATTTTCAATTCAGTTGTACCAAAAACACAATTGAGTATGAGGGTCTTATCCATGATTTGTTATGGGATAGAAAGAATAAGGTAAGATATCTACAAGTTTTTGGTGATAGTGAGCTAATTTTGAACAAGGAAAGAGGATTGCACGTAATAAAAATGATTTTCTAAAGTCTTACAAGCATAGGGTGTGGGATATTATTCAATATATTAATTCTTTTAATGTGTTTTCCATCCCTAGAGAAAAGAATAAGAATTTTGATAGGTTAGCAACTCTAGGAGCTCAATATGATATTCCTAATAATATCAACAATGATAAGGTACAACAACATGTTAAGGTGCTAGTAAGGCCAACTATTCTTGTTAATAATGTTCATTGGAAATTTTTTGATAGTGAACAACATAATAATTTTTTTAGGAGAAGAAGTTGATTTTACAGTTAGGAATTAGGATAAAGTGTAACAATAGTATGGGAAAAAAATCATACAGTTGAATTCTAAAAAATTCCCAAGAGGTTAAATGGTCTCTTTGGAATCTATTTTGAGTATCAATGATCAAGTTTGAAAGGAAAAGTAAGCATGGAATCAAACAAGAATATCATGAAGAAGTTTCTATTTTCAAAGATAAAATCCTCAAACTTGGCAAGGTATGTACACCAAAATAAATATGTGATTTGATTCAACTTTTTCAAGAATAAAGTGGTATATTTGCATGGGACTGTAGTGATTTAAAAGGTTTTGATCCTATTTTAGCACAAAATACCATTGATCTAGAGCCTAGTGCTAAACCTGTGAGACAAAAACAAAGACCTTTGAATCCAAAACTTGAGCCCCTTATGAAGAAAGAGTTGAATAAATTGATAGAGGAAAAAATTGTATATCCTATCAAATACACATCCCATGTCTCTAATTTAGTACCTACAAGAAAGAAAAATAGAGAGATAAGGTTATGTGTTTACTTTAGATACTTGCATAGATCCTATTTTAAATATCATTATCATTTTCCCTCTATGGAACAAAAATTGTAGGTTATTTTAGGTTCATAATGTTTCTCATTCCTTGATGGTTATTCTAGTTATAAGAAAATTTTAGTGAAGGAAGAAGACCAATTTAAAACAACATTTACTACTAAATGGGGAACCATGGCCTATATAAATATTCCTTTTGGTTTGTCCAATGTTTAGCACCAATGGATAGAGCATGAAAAATTAATTTAGGTTTCTTTTTGAATTTTTGAAAAATATGCTAAGGGATAAAAGTTATCACCTTGTGGGTTTTTCCTACCCACCCAGTTTAGTTTATTTTCCTTGGAAGGTGAGGTTCACTTTGTTCTCCCTACAAATGTATAGATGACTGCCATATTCCCACAAGAGGTTTAAAAAGTTAGAAAAAATTCTAAGTATTGGTTTTATGAGATTTTAGTGGTCAAGTGAACTTCCACTTCTCAATAAATGTGTGGTTCACTTGGATTTCCCCGCTTTGTAGGAAAACCGTGTCCAAGTGGAACTTGTGAAATTTTCCATCCAAGGTTCACTTCTTCATTTTTTTCATTCAGTTCATTTGGATTTCCTTTCTTTTTGGGAAAATATCATCCCATTAGAACTTAGTTTCATTTCTAACTTAACTCAATCATTTCCACATCCTAATCTTTTCCTCATAATTTCCACTTACTCACCAATTCCTCACAAGCACATCTAAAAATTGACGAAGGATTATATAGACCAAATGATTCCATCTTCCTCTTTACAGGCCAAATGATGCCATCTTCCTCTTTATGGTAATTTTTATGTGAACTTCACCTTTCATATGCAAATGTCTAGTTCACTTCATTTTTTTCTATACTACATTTTGTGGACCTTTCCATCTAAACTTCACATTCCCTAATTTATTTATCCATTTACAATGCATTTTACCCTAGACTTCTTTCATCCATCATCACCCATTTGTACCTTAATAACATCATCCCACCTTACTTCCATCATCATGATGTCATCATTTTCGAGCTTCCTTGAACAAGTCCATTTTCACTAAACTTGATGAACCGATGTTGACATCACCTTCTAATGATGTCACTTATGAGGATTTCTATCAAAACTAGATATGTTGTTTTCGCTTGGAAATACATATTTCCATGTGCACTTGAAGGCCAAAATGTAAGTAAATATTTTTTGGGTATTCTTATTGAACTTAACATCTGAATGTGTACATCCAATAGTGGTTTAAAATCCCACAACATCCAAAATGTATTACGATGACTTCCCATGAACTTGATGGAGGCCATTTTCATGCCAATAAAGTTCAACAAGCATTTAAGGGTCCTTTAGACCTTGTGTGGGTTACATTGACATCCAAACATACTTGATTGGATCCTAAGTTCCCACCAAACCATTTAGAGCCCATTTTTCCACAAAAGGATGATGCAATATATTTCATGTGCTCATTTTTACATCTATTTGGGGGTCAAGTCTCTGATATAGGAAAGATTAATGGGAATGAATCTCATCTATTTCCATTAATTTTCAACAACCACTAATGCAACTACCTTATCCAATTCATGACTCCTTTTTGAAGTTTTTAGTAATATTTGGTGAGAATTCAATGAGGATGGGTGTTTCCTAGGATTTATTAACAATTTGCTGAGTACTTTATGTCACTTTAGACATCTATGACCCCTTCTATAGTAGATTTTGTTGGTATTTTCACACTCAAACAATTTGACCATTAATGCTCGACATTTCCATGGTATCAAGAATTTCCCTTCATGCTCTGTAGATCAGATTATATTGCTAGATGTCTTTTCTCATCATTTTTTTCCCAGGTGCTTAGGGTTGGGTTTGCAATGTCTATTTTTTATGCTTCAATATAAAGGAAAATTCTTTATTCTTAATAAGGAGTTCTTCTCTCATTTCTCTAACATACATATGTAGATATTCATGTCTCTCTATTATAAACAGGGCTTCAAGCCTTTAGTTTAATGATTTTTTTTATTATTACCTTTATTCCATTATGTTATGTTGTGCATAAAGCCCTACCTTCACATTTAAATGTATTTTTTATGTTGTTGTATGCTTGTATGTTGTGTGTTAATAATCATTATAGAGCTAATTGTGAATCGATCCCTTTCCTTTAGTATTTTCCAAACCTAACCTTCACATAAATTTACTTGAGGATTAGTAAAACAAAAGATTGTGCAAGTCTCTTTGACATTTCATTGTTTCTATGTGATGTAAAAGCTATAAGAATCATTCTATTACTAGTGTACCACCTCCCCTTTCCCCTTTTTATGCAATTTATTCTCCCTTTTTCTTTTGTGAGTTTATAGAATAGGACTAGTGATATGATTTCATATGTTGGGTTTTACCAACATATTCACACCTAGTTTAGAAGAGGAAGCCAACCTTCTCTGAAGATCTAATTTCAACTGCAAGGTCGTACACCTTGGGGTTAGTTCTATGGTTGATGAACATGTGAATCAAAAATAGTAGCAATGATGCAATGAAAACAAAAAATTCACACTTCAATAATCACTTAATGTAGCTCAAGATCTTGGATTAGAATTAAAATTTAGATAACAAGTAAAGTCATCATAGAAAATATTTTGATTTGCTCCATTGTTGGTTTCTCTTCAAAGTAATAAACTATGAAAGAAAAATAATGATATGATGCAATTATAATAGTAAATTTCCAAAGATAAACGATACCTATATTTGACAATGATAATGATAATGATAAGTACTTGATAATGCTTGATAATGAAAGTGCTAAGATTTGACCATGAGAGTGCTAGAGAGATTTTTGATAATAAAAGTGTTAGGGGGGATGAATGAATGAAATATTTCTATTTATATGTTTCATTTGATATTTGATCAATGATGAAGATTAATTAGAAAGATCAATGGATAGGAAAATTCAAGATAGGGTAAAACCCATAATTTTGAATTTGATGGAGGGAAGATTAGAAGAATTAATTCAATAATTTTTTTTAATTCAAAATGATAGTGGGAGAAATAAATAAATATTAATTTATTTATTTTAGAAAAATATATTTAATTCAAATAAATTATTTTAATTTATTTAAAGAGGAGTGCTAGCTAATTAAATAATTCTAGAAAATTATTTAATTATAGAGAACTAAAGATAAATTAAATTTTAATGTTGAAGGGAAAATGATAAGTGATGAGTTAATTAAATAATTATAAAATATTTAATTAATATAGTATGATAAAAAGATTAAGGTAATTAAACAATTAAAAAATATTTAAATATTAAAAATAAAAAAGAGAGGAAATTAATGATAGATGTAAGAAATGATAACGATTATGATGAAATGTCACAACTCATTTACTTTTAGAAACTTAATTATTAAATAATTATATAAATAGTTTAAAGCTTAATTACATGTTTATTATTATTTAATTAGTGCTAATATTCTTCTTCTAATTCCCTATAATTAAATAATTTTTAATTATTTAATTATTGTTCTTCTAAACCATTAATTAAATAATTTTCATTATTTAATTAATGTTCATCATTGTTTCTTCTGACTATTCCTCTTAGATTAAATAATTCTTTAATTATTTAATCCCGTACTTAATCTTTCCTCTCAAATTAAATAATTCTTTAATTATTTAATTTTTCTTCAATTTCAATCATCCCTAAACTTGCTAATTTTGAAAAGTGAGGATAATTCATCTTATTTAATTATAAAATCTTTAATTATCCTCACCTATATTTCATTCCCACTTATCTCTCCCACTTTCTCTCACTTCACTTCCACTTTTCTCTTCCACTTTCCAATTTTCATTCCCACTTATCTCTCCCACTTTCTCTCACTTAACTCTTTCCCCTTTCCATAACTCTTATTTTCCAAATCCACTCCCCACTTTCGAAATGGCAGCTTTTAGTTGAAAATAAATAGTTTATTTATTTATTTTCAATTAACTCTTCTCTTTCTCAATTTAACTCATTCTTCACTCTTTCATTCCTCCACTTTCGAAAAAGTATATTTTCATGAAAATAAATACTTTATTTATTTATTTTCAGTTAACTCATTTTGTCCTCCACTTTTAAATGCAAGTTTCCCTTCTAATTTATCTTTGCATTCAATCTTGTCCATTCAATTATCTTTTTGAAATCTATAAATTGAGGACTTATTTCTCAATTTAGGAGAGACAACATCTTCGATTTCCTTGCAATCATTGTGTCAAATTGATTTCAATATTTAGTGCATTTGATCACATTTGAGAGCTACACATCAAATTTATTGAAGGAATAAGAAGGACAACAAAATGGAGTGAGAGAAGCAAATCACGAGGGTTTGCATTTCCATTTCTTTCTTTATGCATTTCGTTCTCAAAATTTTGTTGATGTATTGAAATTTTATTTCATGATATTTGCTTTGTGGTCTCAACATTTTAATATCATGTATGCTTTAACCATTTTCCCTAAATACAGAAATGACTCCAACATAACGGCCATATGTTTCCCCTGATGCCTGCCCTCCATCCAGACGACCATGATAATAAATACAAGGAAAATGGAGGGGCATTTTTTTCATGATGAGCACAGCTAGTCCGACCAAGGAAGGTAGAGCAGAGAGAAAAATAAAGGCAGAAGAATTAAAAAGGAGATATGGAGGCAAGAAGTGGAAAATTTAGGGAGAGAGAATAGAAACAAGCGGAAGAGAGGGGGAGGATAGCCAGATTTGCGCAGAAGTGGAGGCGTGAAGACAAGTAGCAGAGGGTAGAAAAATACAAGTACATAATATGTTTCTTCCTTTTCTCTCAATCTGCATAGATTGATCTTCAGTATTTCGATAATGTTGCATTGTGGTCTCATCTCTATCTCACTCATGCTTCGGCATGCTATCTACCACGAGCTTAGAATAGTATCTCATCATTGAATCTTATTTGGTTTTTTTATCTTGCCTCTCTGATCAAGGATCTTCATAATCATGCATATCGCCTTATCTATATGGTGTCGTGACTTAGGAAACAAGTGCACAATAATCATAAATGACAATCTTCTTCTTTCCTCTACCAACACCAATTAGATTGCATGACATTCTTGGAAATTAGACCCTTGCTATATCTTGTGAAGGAAATATTTTTTAATTGCATATGTTCCTATAGTTGGTGCCTTTCCTGAAGCATGCACATTTATTTTAATATTTGTCAGATCTTGAGCCTGGCTCGTGTAGCAACACACCACCTTGGTCCAATCAAACCACTGACTTAAGGTATTCCCGAGCGATGCATGTTTCAGTTTTCATTTCTTTTAATCTTGTCAATCTCCTTAATACACCATGACCACCTGATTTTTGTATTCCTTAGAAATTGACTCAGTTATCCGGTCTCCAAGTGGTAACAGTCAACCCATGCTCAGGCTTTCTCATTGTACGTACGATTTTAGATCTATGAGTAGGGTTTAGGTTTTAGGAATGTTCATACTCCTGTTCTCAATAATAAATCTGTGTTTAATTTCACTACTAGCCCTCTAGTTTTCCTCAAAGTGTATAACATTCTTAGAAAGATCTATTGATTTGCAAGAGTTGAGTTGAGTCCTCAAATTTGGGTGTTTGAAATTGGTATGAAATAATTATACAATCTCCTTGAGTTTATTATTTTTGTATGATTATTGTGAAGCTATCGAATGATATTTCATACTAATGATAGTAGATAGTTTAAAATTCAATTTTCAAGTTTCACATGTATTCAGTGGCTATTCATTAGAGGAAGATGATTTATTTCATATCCGTGCAATAATAGCAGATGGGTTTTAGTTTTAGCCGTACTTTAAATTTTCTTGTTATTCTTCTATCTTGATGGGCTAACACCCTTAGTGCAACATCAAGTGATAAATAAACACAGAATAAGACTATGAAAAGCTATACTTGAAATAGTATGACCGTAAGATGTGACTTTAGCAATCTGAAAGGATGAGTAAGGATAGAATTATTAAGGATAGAATTATTAAGGAATCCTTTAACTGTATTAAGCCAGGATATGGGTGGCTACGCCCAATATTGTAAATATTTGCTAAGCATTTTCTTACCCTCGTTGAACATGCAACCTCTATGTAACTACTGAGTTAGCTATATATATATATATATAAATAAAAGAATACTGGCATCAAACATTAACATTGGCCTACTACGTGAATAGAGACAACATGGTTTGCTCTTCTAACTTACATTAATAGAGTTAATCGATGTTAATCATTAGTTTTTAAATCTTGGAAAATGATAGTTTCCTCAACAACGTTTCTCCTATACTCTAATAGTGACTATTTGGCTTCCTTAGCAAATCTTTATAGTCTATTTTAAACAAGGTTTTATGCTTATAGTCTACCTTGTGAAAAATTCTGTTCGCCTTCTTAGGAAGCTAAAGCTTAAGAATTAACAAAAAAAAAGGATTACATGGTGGAAATTGTGATCAAAGATTTTGGCCAAGTACTCGACCCTGAGAGTGTTTGAGTATATTGCATCCTTGTCTTTAATAAATTTTCTAGTTAGGGGTAATGGTTCATTTTATCTGTTATCAAGGATGATTTACCATGTGCAATACACTAGGAATCTAATCTTGTGTTTTAAATCATTCTAATACGACTATTTTAATACTTTGTCTCTTCCTTGTCATTGTGTGGTAATCTCATGTGTTACATGCAATTGAGAGTATTAGTTTATAGGTTCCATTTATAGTGGGAATATTAGTATTTATGGGGAATTCATGATCTTGAAATCAAATGACTTTGGCATTGCAATAATATCATTTGAATTTTAATGGTTTATACTTTCTTATCTATTATGAATAATTCATTCATGAATTTTATTATCTATCTCAATAGTAGAAGGAAAATATATAATTTAACATTGTTACAAAATCGTTGTTGTTGTATTAAACAGAAGAACAAAAGTTCCTTAAATAGATTACAAGAGACGATGTTTCTAAAAGAAACAATCGTTAACAAGAGACAAAGTTAGAAAAAGCGAGATGACCATTAACGACACAAACATAAAGATATTATTCTAATACCCTCCTTTAATGGTCATCATTATAACTATCCAGAGATAACAAAGAAGGGTGCCCCCTTCTTCTCAGAACTCTACTGCAACAAAAGATAAGAGCTTGCCACTGACTCCACCACTTGAGATGAGTCTGCCACCAACCCTCCCAGAAATTGTAGAACTTCTAGAAATAACAACACCAATTGTCCAACCTAAAGTTGGAGAACTGTACCTCCTTGTAACCAAAGGCACACCAAGAACAACTACTATGATTTTGAGGAAAAATTGACAAACCCTTCAAACTTTTGTAGATGAGTATGACACCCTAGAATAGACTGCAAGAAGCTAGATGTGTAGATGTTCGCCCTAGCAACTCTAGGTGTGACCAAAAGACTAACTGCAACAAACCACAATTTTTGAGGAAAAAATCGCCAAACCCAAGATTACAGATCATCATTTTCTTGGAAAAAATGGAAAAAATGGTAAAAAACAAATACCAGAGAGCCCTCCTGAATGACATAAACCTTGATTAGGGTATATAGGAGAAAAAATCTTAATTATTGAGGAGAAAACTATAAACCCTCTCAGAATTTTAAAACCTTGAAGACAAATTGATTTTTTTTACGAGACAAAAAAAAATTTAAAAACCTAGAAGACAGATTTTTTTTCTTTTACGGGACAAAAAAATATTAAAAACCAAGAACATCGATTGTCGGCTTAAAAAACAGAGGGTTTGGAACCTTAGCCGCAAAAAAAAGAAGAAATCTGCACAAAAATTGAGGCACGAAAAATGATGCACCTAGAAAAATTTGAGACCAACCCAGAAAAGCTCTCGAAAGACCCACAAGGAATCTATAATCATTTTTTTTTTGGATTTGAAACAAAGGGTCAAAACCCTAATTGAAAATTTAGAAACCCTAGGCGGCCATGAAGAAACCATAATTTTTTTAAAAAATAGCTTCAAAATCTCCAAAATATTGTGGCTAACAAAGGCACAAATCGTGTCCACAACAAATTGAAAATCGTGAAAAACGCGCCTGCAAAATTTTCAAAAAATTTAGACTTTTATTTTTCGCGTCTTGACAAGCTCAAAGATTCCACACAAGATCCATCGAATTGCATAGATGCGGGAAAAAATGCATCCACGAACTAAGAAATCGCATCCCCAATCCCAGGTAAAACATGGGCAATAAAGCGGGCTCCTTTAGAAAAATAATCGTGGCCAAAGAAGGAGAAACACGTGCAGAAGACATGCTAAAAAATATACGCCCAGATGAAACACAACCCCAAGAATTCGCAGCCAAAAATAGTTAAAAAATCGCAGCTTTAGAACATGAGAAAGCTCGCAATTTTACAGAGTGATGGTTTATTTTTAAGTGAGAAAATACTCACAAAAAAAACTTAAACAAAAACCCTCGATTTTCTTCAGGAACAACCTTGCGATTTTTAGACAAATTGATCTTCAAACATGAGAGCCACAAATTTTGAAAAAAAAATCCCTAATAGCCTTCAAAATTTTTTCCAAAGAAGACTAGAGAAATTTTTAATTCACAAACGAAAAAATCTATAAATGATTTTTATGAATTAAAAAATCTTATTTTCTCTTATGGCTTTGATACCATGTTACAAAATCGATGTTGTTGTTGTATTAAACAAAGGAATGAAAGTTCCTTAAATAGATTACAAGAGACGATGTTTCTAAAAGAAACAATTGTTAACAGGAGACAAAGTTAGAAAAAGTGAGATGACCATTAACGACACAAATAGAAAGATATTATTCTAATAAACATGCGATAAATTTGATTAAGAAAACTTTGTTTGGAATCCTTTTGTTATTCTTGAGGAATTTATCTTCATCATTTTTGGAAATACCCCAGTTTAATTGCATGAAGTAAATATGTATTTAAAGGTCATTCTTAGATTTAACAATTGATTATTAATAAATTATTTAATTGGTAGAAAATATAGTTGTATTATTATTTACATCAAGAATGCAATACTCTCATAACGAAAATGATTATTAAACTTAATATTAAATATGAAGTATGAGTTATACTTGGAATTCTTTCATCTTTTAGAGTTTACATAATTATTCATTGTGAAAACTAGTTACATATCAAGAAAAAAATTGCAAGTCATAACTACATTTAGATGTCAAAATAAATGAATTGTCGATATAATGCATGAAGGAAGTGAATAAAAGAGAGATGATAATTCTATCATTAGCATGAAGGGATAATGAATGAGTATTTATCTTCTATTCAATCTTAATGCCAATTATTGTGTTCTATGAGTGTATTCATGAGTGTCTTATTTATGTGATTATCATGTGCGTATCTATAATCATGAGTGTTATGAAAAGCTACCTTCCAGGTTGGGTGCTGAATATTCAAAGATCTATTTACTGACTTATTTTGGCATATGTATTTCTAGTTTGTACATATTTTATGGATGATTCCAGTGTTTGTGTATAATGCTTGTACTCCTATTATGTTGTTTTGACTTGTTGGAAATGGTTTGGCCAAGTCAATCATTGTATCTCAATATCCTATGTATTTGAGATCTATGTAAGAATGTAAAGTAAAATGATGACATGTCATGTAATGAGTATAATTCTCATGATTTAATGTAAATAAAATTATGTCTTTCCAAATTATGATTTATTTGTTGCTATTTGAGATTTGTTTCTTACATTTGGTATCAGAGCTCTAGGTTAAACACTAGTGCCTTGGCCTACTATGCCAAGATGCAAACCTGATCCTGGTCATTCCCTAGCCATTATGATAACATTGAGATCTCTGAGTTATGTTTTGTTCATGTGGTAATTAGTACTTGCTGAATGATCATGCAAGTACATGTTTTGGTGAGTCATTGTTTGAATCCTTGCATGGGTGTCTTGGGTGGCATTTAGTGAGTTTAATGTCAACCAACCATGTAGTGTATTTGATGAGGAAGATTACCTCTTAGATTTTAATCCTATTACTGGGGATGGAAAGATACCCTTGGATAGTCTCATTAGTGGGGAATGATCCCTTTTTGATGTGTCACTCACCATTTGAGAGCCTTGGACGGGTCTTTGAATGTGTGTTTGTATAGTCAAAAATAGTATTGTAGCCATTCTTATCTACTATGATATGTTAAAGAAATTCCTTCTAGTGAGGGTTGGTTAGACCCTTGAGTTTTCTAAGAGGTTCTTCCATGTGTGATGGAGCTATCTCAATGTCTTGATTTCTACCAAGTTTCAATGCATGGTGACCATTGAGTGGTCTTGATAATGCTTGTGAGTTTCCTCATTAGATGTATGTATATCGATGCATTGATTAGAATTGGTGATAATTTTTTTACTCATGATAGAGTGTTTTGAAATGCCTTATGTGACATGCATTGAATGAAATCTAATTATGCTTGAAATTATAAATGTGTTCTTCTGATAATGTTGCCTAGGGTGCATTATACAGTATTATCATATGCGTGAAGGGATTATGTTAGTGCATGGATGGAATTTTGCATTATCATAATAGAATTATTGGGTCAATGAATCATGTACCCAAATCATGTTGTCCTTAGAATTCTCATAAGAACCTAGATAGGAATTTGGAATTATTTTCTTCTTGCATGAACTGCATGATTAATTGTTAAAAATAATTTTACTTGTTAGTTCAACACTACAATAAATTGTTTTGGAACCTCAATTGTAATGTTTCCTATGAAAGACATATATATCATTTGATTTTACCATGAGGTAGTGTTCAGTGTGATGTGAGTAATGAGTGTGTCAATGCATGTAATTGTAAATTCCTTGTGGAAACGATATGTGGATAAAACCCTACTATTAGATGGATAAAATTTATGGATATCATAGTGAACCTTGCATATGTATTCTTGCATTATAACATGATCATGATACTTAGGTGTATAAGTTATTGTGGTCCTTATTATGCAAGGTTAAGAAAAATTCATGGGTTATGGTTATATTGTATTTGAGCATACTCTCTCTGGCACACTTTGGGCATGGTACCCCTAAGGTGTCAAGTAGCCGTCACTCCCTCAAAAGTGGCTAATATTAGTCACTCAGTTTATGTAATCATGATTTTCAAAATTGATGCACTATTTTAGTATTTATGGATTTTCTAATTGTTTTTTATGGAATGAATTTGAATTTTTAATTTTCTTTAATAACAGAGTAGTCACCAAATTTTTTATCTATCTATTTCGTGACCCTTGGTCACACTTGAATTATTGTAAATCATTGTGTGCATTTTATGATTTACTATTGGAATTAATAATCTTTCCTTTTGGGTTGTATTTTTATCTTTGTGGCGGCTATTCTAAATGTTTGAAACTGTCGGTATTGTTCTATATAATGTGTTGTTCCCTAGCATGTTTGTAATGAACCCCTGATAGAATGTACAAGGGAGTATATGGCAGAGAGTGTGCTACGTCTTGGTGTTTATGTTGATTCAATTCACCAACTGGATGTACTCTTACTATTATGGAAAATACAATATATTAAGTTATCAGTTGTAGTTATCTTGGTGGGTTTTTGGGACTTTATACTTTGTAATTTAATGGTGCTCCTAGCTTAAGGCTAAAAGTAGATATACTTCTATTTGAGGAAATTAGATATCTTGAGAAATTTTGCTGGTTTAATCTTGTAGTGGTCATTGGTCTTCTTCCAATAATGAATTTTTTGACCTTGTTGGGTTATTAAACCCATAGGTAAATCATAGTGAGAGTCATGATAGTGAAGATTAGAATCTTGCTCTTATGCTTTGTGTTCAACTTGATTTAATTTCAAATCCTTGATGTTTGGTTCAAATGAAATTCTAGTTGAAGCATTCACTACCCTTCTAGAGTGCATACATTCTATTGGTGCCTAGACTTGGTGAGAATAATGATTAGATTTATAATGATTGTGTATAATTATGATTTAGGTAGATGCTATTTTTTTAATGCTTGAAATTGAAACATAAATTGAAATCAGAATTAAAATTGATGGTTAATCTCGATGCCTAGAAATGGAATCTAAATAGATACCATGTTATTATTATGGGCTAAATTTCCCTATGCCTCAATTTTTGGTTTATGGGTCAACATTATTGATGAAAGTTTAAGTGCAAGTGTGTGCAGATACTTGTTGAAGATGAGAATTTCCAGTCGAGTTAGGGGTGCTTAGTCAATTGACATTTGTGTCATAGAAAAATGGCCCCTTGTCATTTTCATGGCCTTTTAGGTCTTGTTTCATGGTCTTGGAACTATCTTGCTCTGATTTTATGTTGTAACATGGATTGAACATGCTTGTTTAGGTACTAAAACTCAAAGAACAATGTCTTGTGAAGGTGTTGTGAAGTGTTGTAAGACATTTCTACATTCTTCTAGACTCTATTTAATGTTTACCTAAAAATAACCTTTTTACTCATCAACAAGCCCTATTTTGAAGTGTTGTAAAGTCTTGTAACAAGCTTTCATGCTCTTCTAGGCATATTTTCACTATTTACACCCTTCTCATGCTTTATTTGATCTCTTTATGCTCTCATAAGTTGTAATTAAGTGTATTTTTGAATGTTATCCCGACAACTAACATTAAATACAAAATTTTTCTCGACACATGTTTTTAGGTCCTAGGTGGGATCCATTCGCCATGGGTGGCGAATGAGTCCCCCTTGGCCCTAAATTCAAAATATTTCAAATTTCCTTTTAGGATTCTATTCAAAATCACTTGATGTCGGCCTATGATGAGGTATGAATGGATACTAAGGCACAAGAATTGTATAAATCAGTGATTTTCATCTCATTTTGCATCTCCTCACTCATCCAAGCATTCAATCTCACATTTCAAGCATTCAAGTATTTTGCATCAAATTTTCAAGCACTATTCAAGCACTTTGAAGCAACCATTGACATTACTTCATACTTGAATTATCAGGGGTTAGGTAAGTTGATAACACTTGCATGTTATTAGTTTATTTTTCTCTTTCATTTCATTATCTTTTCAAGGGTTTAATTACCAAAAGTGGGGTTTGACCAAGGCAAACCCCTATTCACTAACCCTTAATCATTTTTCCCCTATTGCATGTTTGTTTGCAGCTCTTTATATGCAGATTTGACAGGTTATTAGGTTTTAAAGATTGATTTCCAAGTAAACTAAGTTCTTCAAGTCAACTTGAGTCAAATTCAAGCTTGGAGAGAGTTATTTGTCTATTTTTTGTAGAACTCACTTCAACAACCCGTCAATCAGACTTTTACAGATCTGGTGTTGCAGAGTTGTCTCCTGATTTTTTAGAAATTTGAGAGAGGATTGATTCACCACCTATGGTGAATGAGTCCCACCTTAGGACTGAAAATATGAATTTTGTCAAGTTCTGGATCTTGACAGACAGAAACTAGCTCCCGACACTTTTGCACTAGGAGGAGGACTAATTCACCACCCTGGGCGAATGATTGCCACTATGAAAATTCAGTAATTTCCATTAGCATACAAAACACTCTAGAATCATCACAATTCATCTTGGTACACTCAGATTCATCTCTATACTTTCTGTTTTGCATTATTTCTTCATTTACATAGGTGTTTGCATATCACAATGTGTTTTCAAACATAGTTGTAATTGCACTTTTGCATTCACTTTTAGTCATTCAGTTTAGTCAATTATATTTATTTAAGTCCATTTACATTAAAAAACATTGCATACATCCTAATTTGAGTGATACATTAGAATTTTTGGCCATATCTCTCTCCTTTTAGGTGAAAACCCTAGAAATGCAAGAGTAGTCCATAGGGTCCTAAAAATCTATGTTTCATTTTGGTGAACCAAACTTTTGAACACTTTGGATTTATGATTGCATTCACATATTTCATCTTAGTTTCCATTTGCATTAGCATCCAATTAGGACATTGATTTGTTATTGCATTGTAGGACTTTTTATTTTGCATTAGTGAAAACTTCATTGATCTTTCATTTTTGCATTACATCTCATTGAAAAAAGTAAAAATTTGCATTTTCATCTATCATTGCATTATGTAGAGCATTTAAATCATCTTTAAGTTTCTGAAAAACACTAAATTTTTTTATAGTGGGGCTCATTTTCCACCTAGGGCGAATTAGTCCCTCTGCACTTTTTAGACAATATTTTTGGCATTTATTTGCATTTTTGTTTCCTGTAGTTGGATCTCTATTACAATTAGTAGAATGTCTGTTATTTTCATTTTAGATCTCTTATATTATCTTGCATTTTCATTCACCCCTCCTTTGTAGTCCTTGCATGAGTGTTTGGTGCCCTGTTGATAATACTTTAGTGAGATGTTCTAGACTCATGACTTCTTGCGATAGTTCTTTCAATGTGGACCTTGGGATCTCATGAGCTCCTACTCCTAGTATGGATAATGGTGCATTAGGCCCTTACAATAACACTTCTATGCATTCACCTTTCCATCCAATGAATGTTGACAACCAAAAAAACTCTCTTCCTCAAGACAAAGTCATTAGTATTCATGAAGAATTTGCACATTTACAACAAGACTTGTCACTAGAAAAAAATTCCCAAACTGCCATACTTGCCATTGATAATCTTCATCGTTTGATTGAAAGTGATGATGGCTTGCAAGTGATGAAGAAGATTGATGAGATTTACAAAAAACATGCCACTTCTAATATCCAATCTGCAACCATTCCTATAAGCCAAAGAGGACCACAAGTCCCTCCCCCTTCAACCATAGCTTCCATACAACTACACATTAGGCTACTTCTTTCTTGATTTCCACTAGCATTCCTACTTCTCTTGTGGAATCACAAGGCCCTTCCACCACTTTCACACCCCTTAGCATTCCATTCACTTCCCCTAACATCACTTACACTCCATCACCATTTTCCCTTCCACCTCAACCCACATACCCCGATCCCCTTCTTACACAACTCCTTACCATTGTTTCCTCTATGCAACATCAACTTTCCACCATTAGCCAAGGTCAACCCACTCCAACAACATATCATGTACACAACAACCCCTTATCCTTAGAAATCTTACGTACCCTGATGCCATAAGGGATAGAAATGCCTCAGTTTGAGAAATACAAAGGAAAAGGAAATCCTATCAACCATGTTAATGCTTATACAACTTTGTATAGTGACTTTGTCCTTGACGATAAACTTTTAGCAAAATTTTTTCCAAGGACCTTGAAAGATACTGCATTAGAATGGTTTTCCAACTTGCCCAATCATTCCATCCATTATTCAATGAATTGGTGGATGCTTTCATTAGTAACTTCCAAGTTCATATGACACCTAAAAATACAATGGTAGACCTTATGAGATGTAGACAAAATACGAATGAAAAAGTGATGGATTTCATCTCACGTTACTGATCCTTATATGCTCAAATTGATGTCAAGATTTCTGACATCTGCACATCTGTAAAAGATGTTTATCAAAAAATTGCACACCAACCTTCAAGAAAAACTCACCATGATGAAATTTCCTTCATTCATGCATTTATGTACAACCTTATGTGACTACCGAAATTCGGTTTCAAGTCATGATTCAAAATCCACTTCTAGTCGAGTTGACAAACTAGAACACACCGATCAAAACCAAAAAAACACACAAAACTTTCACAAACCTAATGGAGGCTTTTTACAATTTAATCTGCCTCCTCAACCTCAATCATAGCCAACCCAATCCGTTCCAAATCAAGTGTCCACTATTAAGGCATCTGTGCCTTATCATTATGTGGATCTGAAGAGACAATTCACTCCTTTACTTGATACTCTCCATAATACAATGAACCAAAAACACATGCTCACTTTGCCACTTGTTAGACCACGTGATCCAAACCAACCGTTACCACCCAATTTCAAGCCTAATGCTTATTGTCACTTTCATTGCCAAAATGGACATGACACTGAACATTGCAAGCATCTAAAACATTTAGTTCAAGACCTCATTGAGCTAGGCCATTTGTCTATTGAGGGTGTTAATGATCAAGGCAATAAGTCCGTTGCACCCCCTAACTAGAATTTACAAATTTTCACCCACCCCATGCCTAAACATACTACCTCATTTGTCAAGGCTAGTGACTGTTGATACAAATAGTGAACAACATGATAGAACTCCTATTGTTACCCAAGTTAATCCTATGGATAAAAATGTGGCTATGATAGACATTATCCCTTGTAAGGGCCGAACCACTAAGTCTCTTGAAATCACTTTTTCTGCTAAAGAAACACTACAAAAGCTTCATGATGGTCCTCTTTACATAGATGGCATAATCTATGATAAGCCCACTAATGGGATATTAATAGATCCCGCTTGTGGTGAGAACATGATCACAGAGGAGTTTCTAGTATTACATGAACTATATCAAGATGAATATAATAAACTAACTCCATGGATCAAAAAACATAATAGTCTTGCCTACCATATGATTAGATCAATTGTGCTACCCTTACAAATAGGACCTAAAGATTTGGAGGTAACATTTTCAATTATTCCACAATCTGACCAATTTCATTTGCAGCTAGGCCTCCCTTGGATTCGCTTAATGAAAGCAGTCCCATTAGTTGTTTATAAGTGTTTGAATTTTCCACATGACAATGAGATAGTGACCATACATCATAGTGGATTTAATCCTTTATCTTGCAAAGGTAACTTCTCATTAGATGCCTTTTGGCATGAAACTATGGAATTGATCACCCCTTGCAAGGACTTCTTTTTCATAGCTTATGAAAAATTTAAAGCCAAAAATATAGCTGAATTATCTCTTCATAACTCATCCCTGTCTACTTCTGCACCTCCTATCATAGATGAAATCATGCTTCAACCTGAGTCTGACATTGATAAAACCCTCAAACCTCCTGAACAATCACCCCGTGATATTTTCCTGCCATTATTTAAATGACCAAGGGAACATGAAACAAACCATGCTCAACCTCCTTGCCTTAAACAAGTGTATAAAGCTAAAGAGAAAGTGGTTGATCCATCCTCTTTAGTTTCTTTTGTTCTCCCCCCTTCAGATGTAGAAGAACCTATCATGACTTAATTCACTCTTACACCTTCACAAATCCAAAACAAAATTAAATGGAACCGTGGTGCTAGGGAATGTAGCCATTGTCAGACCGTTGTCTCCTTGCTTGTCAATCTTAGATAGAAGAAGATAAAGAAAATCAACCTTACCTTTGATAGAAGTAATAGATGACCATCATCCTTCTCCTGACCTACCACAAGATAGCCCTATGTAACAATACAACAAAGTGAACCAATCCAACAATCTCAGCTTTTGATACATCCATCTTTAGAAATCACCCTTTGTCCTCCTATTGTAATTAATCTTGATGATGATGATGATGGTGATGATGACACGAAGATTGCCAAGATAGATGAAGAAGTGCATAATGATTTAAATTATTTATTTTCATCTACAATGAGCTTAAATGATACATCCTCTCCACCAAGTGAAGAACCTGGTATGACTCCTGGTTTGATGCTTGCAATTATTCCTTTGGATAGTTAACCGCCCTCACATTACACTGAACATGATTAGGAGGTGGATGACATGTTAGATGGTTGACTTGCATTCACCTAACTATCCTTTTTACTTTTATTTTTTTATTTTTCTTTTCATGTGCATATAGTGTTCCCCCATATCGTGTGTTTGATATTCTCCTCTTCTATATGTCATACATTGTCTTTGTCTCTTTTTGTTTTGTGTTCTCCTTTTGGGGATGACGCAAAGTGTAGAGATGCCCTATGTCTCTTCCATGTTGACCCAAGATGTCCTTGTCTTTTTTTCTTTTTTTTTGTGTTCTCCTTTTGGGGATGACACAAAGCATAGAGATGGCCTATGTCTCTTCCATGTTGACCCAAGAGTTCCTTGTCTTTTTTTATTTTTTTTGTGTTCTACTTTTGGGGATGATGCAAAGCATAGAGATGCCCTATGTCTCTTCCATGTTGACCCAGATGGTCCTTGTATTTTTATCTTTTGTTTTTGTGTTCTCCTTTTGGGGATGACACAAAGCATAGAGACGCCCTATGTCTCTTCCATGTTGACCCAAATGGTCCTTGTATTTTTATCTTTTGTTTTTGTGTTCTCCTTTTGGGGATGACGCAAAGTGTAGAGATGCCCTATGTCTCTTCCATGTTGACCCAATCGGTCCTTTTTCTTTTTCCTTTGTCTTTTCTTCTGTTCTTCTTTTAGGGATGACACAAGGCATTGAGACAGAAATGTCTCCTTCATGTTGACCCTAAAGCTTTTTCTTTTCTTTTTCCTTTTCATTTTTGTTTAGCTTGTGCTTTCCTTTTGGGGATGATGCAAAGCATCGAGACCGCAATGTCTCTTCCATGTTGACTCAAAATGAACTTTCTTTTTCCTTTATTTTCACTCTCTTTGTGCCATTCTTCTAGTTCTATGTGCCTTGGGGAATAATGATAGTTCCAAGCTCTTTCATAAACACATTGTAGCAACAAACATACTGACCCCAAATCCATAGATCCCTTATGTGTTTGGTGTGCTTTCTTTTCTGGGGGGAAACTCCCTTTTTCTTTGCTTTTCCTTTTCCTTGACATGACACAACCTAACTTGGAAACATATGACTTGGCATAGGGCTTTCTAAGTTGGCTCTCATGTCTTGTTTTCTTTTTACGTTTTCTTTTCTTCTCTACTTTAAATTAATTGCTCATAGAATGATGTGTAGCAATTCCTTTAAAGTGGGAGGAATACATTACCATTAATTCATTTGCATTCTTGGTTCCTAATGTAGCCTTTTTGTTTATATGATGTGTTCATCACTTTGTGGATGACATTGGGTGTAATTTCCTTCATAAGTGTGATCTTTCTTAGCATATTACATTCCTCTTGGTGGCTTGATGCGATGAATTTCATCCTCTAAGTTGTGAATATACTATTCTTTGATTGGTCCTCTCTTGGAGACATTAGACACAATGTTCCCTAAGTGATTGACCTTACATAAACTGAACAAGACCTCTTCGAACATCTTTTTACATTTTACATTTTACATTTTACATTTTTTTTTGAATTGTTGCATTTTGTATGGCCACCTTGCATAACACAATTTGCATACTTGTGGTGCCATCTTGTTTGTTCATGAGTTCTAAGCATATGAAGCTTTTCTTGTCTCATGAAGCTCGAATTGATACCCATTCCTTTTTCTTAGTGGTGCCTTGTTAAAGTTATCAACGGGTATAAAATTGACATGGTTGAGTGGGAAGCCCACCTAGTGGCATGAATTTTCCCCATAGCCACTTTTTTGTTTGTGAGTGCATACCAACTAGCATATGTATCTTACCTTTTTGGGCTTTCTCACCCCGTGGACAACTAGTTTTGTGGCCCTAGAGTGAGTATACAGTTGGGCTTTCTCACCCTACAGACAACTTGAAGTTACATGGCCCCAGAGTGAGTACACATTCTCTTTTTCAAACAATTAGCCTAGATCTCTTTCCACAACTAGTTGGATTAACGATCGAAGCTACATCCAATTCTTTTCAACACTTGTGTGTTCCTCTGTTCTTATGTCTAGTTTTCTATGGGATATTCATCATGGGGGCTTGATCATCCCTCTTGATTGTTGTCATTCCATCTTGCTAACATAAGTACATTTGAACCCTACCCATCGATGTTCATGGCTACTTTAGTGTGAGTTTAAAATAGGTTCCTCCTCTCACTAAAGTGGGGGCTAAATGTGCCATAGAAAAATGGCCCCTTGTCATTTTCATGGCCTTTTAGGTCTTGTTTCATGGTGTTGGAACTATGTTGCTCTGATTTTATGTTGTAACATGGCTTGAACATGCTTATTTAGGTACTAAAAATCAAAGAATGACGTCTTGTGAAGGTGTTGTGAAGTGTTGTAAGAAATTTCTACATTCTTCTAGACTCTATTCAATGCAATTTATCTAAAAATCACCTTTTTACTCATCAAAAAGCCCTATTTTGAAGTGTTGTAAAGTCTTGTAGCAAGCTTTCACCCTCTTCTAGGCATATTTTTACTATTTACACCCTTCTCATGCTTTATTTGATCTCTTTAGGCCCTCATAAGTTGTAATTAAGTGTATTTTTTAACGTTATCTTGAAAAATAACATTAAATACAACATTTTTCTTGACACATGTTTTTAGGTCCTAGGTGGGACCCATTCGCCATGGGTGGCGAATGAGTCCCCCTTGGCACCAAATTCAAAATATATTTCAAATTTCCTTTCGGGATTTTATTCAAAATCACTTGATGTCAGCCTATGATGAGATATGAATGGATACTAAGGCAAAAGAATTGTATAAATAAGTGATTTTCACCTCATTTTACACCTCCTCACTCATTCAAGCATTTTGCATAATATTTTCAAGCATTATTCAAACACTTTGAAGCAACCATTGACATTACTTCATACTTGCATTATCAGGGGTTAGGTAAGTTGATAACACTTTCATGTTATTATTTTATCTTTCTCTTTCATTTCATTATCTTTTCAAGGGTTTAATTACCAAAAGTGGGGTTTGACCAAGGTAAACCCCTGTTCACTAACCCTCAATCATTTTTCCCCTATTGCATGTTTGTTTGTAGCTCTTTGTATGCAGATTTGACAGGTTATTAGGTGTTGAAGATTGATTTACTAGTCAACTAGGTGCTTCAAGTCAGCTTGAGTCAAATTAAAGCTTGGAGAGAGTTATTTGTCTATTTTATGAAGAAATGACTTTGGCAACCCGACAAGCAGACTTTTCCAAATTTGGTGTTGCAGAGTTGTCTCTTGATTTTTTAGAAATTTGGGAGAGGACTGATTTTCCATCTATGGTGAATGAGTCCTACCTTAGGACTAAAAATCTGAATTTTGTCAAATTTTGAATCTCAACAGACAAAAACTAGCTCTTGACACTTTTCCACCGGGAGGAGGACTAATTCGCCACCCTGGGCGAATGAGTACCACTGTGAAAATTCAGTAATTTCTATTAGCATCCAGAACACTCTAGAATCATCACAATTCATCTAGGTGCATTCAAATTCATCTCTGTACTTTTTGTTTTGCATTATTTCTTCGTTTACATATATAGTTGTTTGCATATCACAATGTGTTTTCAAATATAATTGTAATTGCACTTTTGCATTCATTTTCAGTCATTCAGATTAGTCAATTATATTTAGTTAAGTCTATTTACATTAAACAACATTGCATACATCCTAATTTGAGTGATACATTAGCATTTTTGACCCTATCTCTCTCCTTTTAGGTGAAAAACCCTAGAAGTGCAAGAGTAGTCCATAGGGTCCCAAAAATCTAGGTTTCAACATTCATGAGTATGGTGGAATCTTGCACACACCACGTAGGTTCATATGTTTTTCATTTTTCATATAAAGTGATCGAGTGTATTCTGTCAGTGTAATCCATTGGGTTATTTGAATATTGTAGATGATTAATTTTATGCTTTAAGATTGCTATGTCTTGGAAAGATAAATGATTTGAGAAGTTACTTATTTAACATATTGAGTTACTCTAATTAATTATGTGTTTATTTAGTAAGACATTGGGACAATGTCTCTTCCTAGTGGGGAAGGATGCCACATCTCATTTACTTTAAGAAATTTAACTATTAAATAATTACATAAATTGTTTAAAGCTTAATTACATGTTTATTATTATTGAATTTGTAGTGTCCCCAAATTTGTGGTGAAATGATTTAATTAATTGATTAAGTTGTCCAAAAATTAATAATATTTCAAAAGGATGACTTAATTGATTATTTTAATTAAATTAAAGTTGGGATATTAAATTAATTATTTATAAAGTTATCTCAATAAATTAAAATTATAAAGGTAATTTTATTTTTAATTAATTTAATAAAAGTGACTAAAATAAAAGAATAAATTATAAAGTCACTTAAATAATATTTTAAAAGTGACTTCAGCGAAAATAAAATATTATAATGTCACTTTTGGAAATATTATAATATTCTAGAAGCTTCTTGGAGGATCTTTCTAGAAGATCAAAAGAATTCTTTATAAGGAGTTGTGAGCTAGCCTTTTGAGCATGCTTGGATTTCACTTCCCATTTTAGTTTGGAGAGAGCTTTAAGGATTTCATGTCTAAGGGTTTGAAGACTCTAGGATGCTAGTTTCGCATGTGAAATATGAACCATAGTTGGAGATTGTGTGTAATGCCCATAAATTAACACATAAAATGGGAACACAACTAACATTTTTTTTCCTTTTTCCCAACACCACATTGTGGTGAAACATCACCATACATAAACAGTAACAATAGTCTTGATATAGTTGATATATTCATTAGATTACGTAAATATTCCAAGTTCGTTAATCTTGAAAATAAGAAGGTAAAAGATCGTAATCATTTTAATGCATATAATACATATATGTGTATTTAATAATCTTAAATTTATTAATGCTATAATAAATTCTCAAATTTATGTATTACTATCTATCAATATTATTACATACATTTTTTTAACTATTATTTGTTTAATTGATTACTTATTCTTTATATATGTGAAAACAATTATTATCCTATATATAATAATAATATATTTACTTTTAAGAAGAGACAATTTTTATAAAGTATAAAAATAAAAGAATATCATTTACTATTAAATTGATAACATTAGCTTCATATAGAGATATTATTTTTATTATAAAAGGGACTAAAAGACAAAGAAATAAGGACAAGAGAAATTCTAGACTTTCTTAAAATTATCTTTGTATATATTCTCATTTTAAATTCATTAACCCCCTTTTAAGAGAATGGGAATATTTAATGAAGATTTACATTATATATGATGAGAGGTAATTCAATGTATTTAAATGTGAATATAGTTCATTATGAAGGGATGGCATGCAGCCCTAAATAGGAAAATTTCAATGATTACCCACTTGGAATAAGACTCATGCATAAAAAAAATCTTTCATTGATTTTTTTTTTTTGTTCTTTTCTTCTTATGTCTTAGCTGTAATCCGTCCACATAAATCTGTATCACCTATTCTTTTTAACATTCCATAATTTAATAAAGTTTAACATGCTAATTTTTGGATGAGATTCCAAAAGAATACTCTAACCCTAGGCACTTACAAAAGAAAAGAAAAGAGTCATGGAGGATGCTAAATAGAACATAGGTTCATTGAATAGAAATTTTCTCAATTAATTTTCCATTTCATGGATTGCTATATGGACTATAATTGATTATGGGTCTGAAAAAAAAAATATCAATAAATAGGTTTGCTCTTTATATTGTATATGCAGAGCTGCAATAGTCGAGAGAGTTAAAAAAAAAAATCCATTTGAGGTAAGAAATGTTATAAAACTCTCAGATATGCTACATGAATATTAAAAATTGTTTTCTTTTACTATAGAAATATGTATTTTCCTTGTGGATCTAAAATTTTAACAGGGTAAAACATTTATCTATGGTTCAGTTCTACAACTTTTGAAGCTAAGTTTTGTGGATTAGGTCTGGGCTATATTTGAAGCTTGGATTATGAAAGAACATACATAGTTTGATTTCTTAAATAAAATTTTAGACTTTATGCTAGACTCTCATTGGGGTAAACATGAACTAAATTCTTTGTATCACAAAATAGAGAAAGGTAGGATAACAAATACAATGTAAATGAAAGTTGCATACAATAAGACAAATCTTGATTTGGCATACAGAACAAGGATTGATTCTTTCTTTTCTTCTTCATGTAAAATTCTAACAACCATTTCCTTCAAGTTGAGAGTTCATAAAATTTGTAAAGAACAAGATGTAAGGAATTTATCTATTTAATCTATACTTCAATTGATCTATTTATTTTTAGAATTTGCATATAGAATTTGCAATAAATAAATCTGATTATTTTCCATTTCTATATTTTTTTACAAAAGCCATAAGTAAGAATTTACATTATTTTACAAAAAATATATTTAAAATAACAATTTTATTCACATAATTAAGAAAAATATTAAAATGATCTCTTGTAGCAAGTATCACAAAACTTTTGCAATAGCCCAACAAGTCTTTTACGAAAGTCATACATGACTTTTACAATCTGTCCTACTAGGTAGTTTACAATAAATTTTACAAAAGAAAACATAATATTTTCTTGCAACTTCTTCAAAACTAAAAGATCTCTTTAAAAATCTATAGAACCTACACATAACAAAAATTTCTCCTGTAGCCAATGGGGTGCTCACCACCCAACCATATACTAGAAAACTAGTCACCCCTGAGTTTGGAGGCCATCAAAGGAACCGGGTGACACACATTCTCAAACATGCATCAACATCAAACATGCAAATGCATACAATACACCCAAAACCTAGGGATTCACATGCACATTGAATCTTCTCAAAGATTCAAGGGGGATAATTAGGAGATATCACTACCCAATGGGGAAACATGTATATTTAAATAAAGATCTGTACAGTATCACAACTTCTCTCCACTTATCCATCTATCCAACTCCACAAAATAATCCTTGGGCACTCATACCCAAAAACCCCATACTCCAATAATGTGGGTACTCATACCCAAACTCTCCACCTTCTCAAAGGTTGGAGTTTTCCCCATTGGAGGTTCATTCTCTCTCAACCACATACTTGGGAAGCTCTCAAAATATGAGAGATCCATTCCCATACAACCCAATACAATAAAAAAACAAACACAAAACAACACAATAATACTTGAAATGAATACTCGGTCTTTTCAAAAATTAATACATTCAACCAAAAACAACATAGAGGGATTGAAACCAACCTCTTACACGTTCTAGGAAGAAAATTGTGAAAGCGCTCAACCTTTTCCTTTAGACTCTATTTCACCCAAAACAACTTCTTCCAAAAACTAGAACCAAAAAAAATAAAATACCAATTTTCCCAGAAGAAAACCAACCCCTCAACAATAAAAAAAGAAAGAGATAAATAGAAGTTCTCAAAAATTTGTTTCCAAAACCACTCTTGCTTTAAAGCACTGAAGATAAATGAAGATCTTGTTAAAGTTGATCCATTTACAACCCATTTCAAATCTAAATTCGCCACCCTTAAAGCTAGACCTTTTTGAGAGGTTATATGTTGATTTTAGTTCAAGATATAACTTGAATTAAGTTCCTAACCCTTGGGTTAACACCCTAGGGGTTTAAAAAAAATACAAAAAACAAAAAATAACCCTTTTTCAACCCTTTTAACTCAATTAAAAAAATAAAAGTCCCAAAATACCCTCAAATATAACCTACAAATAAAATAAAACTTAAAACATAAAAGAAAACTATATAATAAATGAAATAACACTCAAGTCTCAAACCACTTTACAAAATTTATAACACAATAAGATTATAGTCCATATGGACTATAGTTGGCATTCACAAGGCTTATCACATTGGGTTCTTTGAAGACTCCAATTCCATTGGCCATAGAATTTGTACCTGCACACTCAATTTCACACATTACTATATCAAATAAAATAATATAGTCAAAGCAACTGAAACACACACACACACACAAAGATACATACATATATATATATATATATATATATTTACATCATACAATCTCCATCACAATTAAGTCACATTAGATAATCAATTCATAGTTACAATAGTCACATAAATTCATCATCATTAAATCCTCCTAATAACATTTATTCAATTTTTTTTCATACAATAACAATAATTCAAAATTCATAATTTCATTAATTCTACTAAAGCATCCATAATCATCAATAATAGCCAATATGAAGTCTAATGATCACATCATCACAATATGAAATCAAACACAAGGTCTAATGTCAAAACATCAAAACATGAATAGCATCATACAACATCAGTCTACATCAAAACACAATGTCAATAGTTAATACACAAATCACACTATCTATCCAAAATAATAAAGTAGCATAATATCAAGTATCAGTAATGGGTCTCACATCCTCCCCCCTAGGAATGAACTTCCTCTTTGAAGTCATCAAAGAGGTGGGGGTATAATGTCGTCAACTGGGAGGAATCCTCCCATGTAGTTGCATCCTCATCATATCTATCCCACTGGAACTTGACCTAGTCCAACTCCCGCGCTCGAATGGCCAATGTCTTATGAGCCAAAATGCGAATGGGCTCTAATGATAGCTGCTTGTCTGACTTCACCTACAAGGCATCCCAATCTAGTATATGAGAATCATCATGTACATAATGTCATAAAACTGAGACATGAAACACATTGTGGATTTGTGACAGGCTAGGTGGAAAGGATAAGCTATAAGCTACAAGACCTATCCTCTCTAGGATCTCAAATGGTCCTACAAATTGGGGTGCAAGCTTAGAGCCTTTCCCATAATGGATTGGACTCTTATGTAGTCTTACTCTCAATAATACTCGATCACCCACTGAAAAGCTTCAATTGATTCTCTTACCATTGACAGACTCCTTTTGATAGTCCTATGCCTCTTGCAGATGTTGCCTAATTAGATTTACCTTCCACTCCATATCCTACACCAAATCCAGTCCAATAGCCACTCTATCCTCTATGCGATCCCAACTCAAAGGGGTCCTACAAGGTCTTCCATACAATGCAAAAAGGTGGCATGCCCAAGGAACAGTGATGCCCATTATTATAGGAAAACTCAACAAATTGCAAATAATCCTCCTAATGAGACTAGTGATCTATCACATACATACGTAGCATATCCTCTAAAACTTGAGAACACCCTCTCTATCTGGCCATCTGTCAGGATGATAATCCGTATTGAAGTTGAGCTAAGTGCCCAATGCCTGCTACAATGATGTCCAAAATTTTAATGTAAAGAGTGAATTTTTGTATGAAATGATCCTCTGGGGGACTTTGTGAAGTCTGACAACATCATCTAAGAATAATCTTGCTATTGTTGGAGCTGTATAAGTCGTACACATAGTTGAAAAATGGGCTTCTTTGGTCAATTTTTCCACAGTTACCATGATGGTGTCATGGTCGCGTGAAGTCAATGGTAGACCAAAAATAAAGTCCATTCAAATGGTATCCCATTTCCACTTAGGAATATCATGTAGATAGAGAAGACCTGTTGGATGCTAATGCTCGACTTTGACCCTTTGGCACTCAAGGTACCGAGTCACAAAATCTGCAATGTCTTGTCACATCCCTGCCCAATGATATAGTTGTCTAAGGTTAGTGTGCGTCTTCTTTACTCCTGGATGTGTTACATAAGGTGGCCTAGGTGCCTATGAAAGTATGACTGTACAAATATTTCCTATACTAGGTACATAGATGCGATCACTATGACATAATAAGCCATCAGAATCTAAGGTATAACTAGAAAAATTTCCCTTAAGAGCCCTCTGTGATTGGATCTCCTTTTGGACCTCCATGTACCACTCATCCTCTGGTAAATGATGTAGTATCTAACTCCTCAAATTAGTCCCCAAAGACATGGATGATAGCTCATGTTGCCTCCTACTCAAAGCATCCGGTACAAAATTCTCCTTCCCTTTTATGTAATGCACATCAAAATCATACTAGCATAAAAAATCCATCCAATGCCGCTAATGGGAATTCAAATTTGGCTGAGTGAATAGGTACTATAGGCTTTGGTGGTCTGAATGTAACTCAAAGTGATGACCTAGAAGAAAATGTCTCCAATGAACTAGAGCATGAACTACTTCTACCAACTCCAAGTCATGAGTAGGGTAGTTCAGCTCATGGGTCTTGATTTTTCATGATTCATATGCGATCACTCTACCCTCCTGTATAAGTACTGCACCTAAGCCATCAATCGAGGTATCAATGCATACCATGAAATATCATGATGGATTTTGGATTGCTAATATGGGAGCACTAGTGAGATGCTCCATGAGGGTCTGGAAGGACCTCTCACACTGATCTTTCCACTCAAACTTCTTCCCTTTCCACTGAAGAGAAGTGATAGGATGTGCAATCCTAGAAAAAACCTGAACAAAAGGACGATAATAGCTTACTAAGCCCATAAAAATTCTAACCTCAATCACTGAAGTGGGTGTTGGCCAATCCATAATCACCTTGATCTTCAATGGATCTACTGAGATACCATCACCAAATATAATATGACCAAGATAATGAATCTCTGAATGAAAGAATGTACACTTCGACAAGTTACCATATAATTGATGCTCCCTCAAACACTAAAGAACCTGTTGCAAGTGCTCCTCATGCTCCTCCTTAGACAGTGAGTATATCAAAATTTCATCTAAGAATATTACCATGAACCAATCTAGGAATGTATGAAATACTCCATTCATGAGGCTCATGAACACTATAGGAGCATTCGTTAGTCCAAATGGTACTACTGTGAACTCGTAGTGTCCATACCTAGTCTTAAAGGCAGTCTTATGAATATCTTCTTCTAAAATCTGTAACTAAAGATAACCAGACTTAAGGTAATTTTTTGAGAACACTCTTGCTCGCTGCAATTGATCAAACAAATCATTGATCCTTAGAAGTGGGTAACGATTCTTGATCGTCACCTTGTTCAACTGTCTATAATCTATGCAAAAATAAAGGGATCCATCCTTCTTCACGAAGATGATAGAAGCACCCCAAGGAAAGATACTTGGATGAATATGGTCCTTCTCTAGCAACTCCTCCAACTGAATCTTGAGCTCACTTAGCTCATGTGTAGTCATCCTATAAGGTGCCCTCGATATCGGTTGAGCTCGTCGTATTAAATCTATATGAAAGTCAATCTCTCACTGTGGTGGCATACCTAGTAGCTCAGAAGGAAAAACAATTGAAAACTCCCCAAGAATGGGATGGTCATCTAATGAAGTCTCTTTCTTCTCCTCATCCAAATAATTGATAGTGATGGCAAACATTTGACATCCCTTCCGCATACACCACTTCAACTGCATAACAGATATAATGTGAAGGGAAATGGGTCTCTATACCCCTAAAATCACCACTATAATACCTTGATCATCTACACACTCAATCGTCTTTTGACGAAAATCCAACTTAGCTTGGTGTGCCTCGAGCCAATCCATACCCAAAACTAATTCATAATATCCCAACGGAGTAATATGAAGGTCAACTAAAGTAGTCAAATATCCAACTTGCAGTGGATAAGCTCTGACTATAGAATCTATGGACACCTTGGTCCTTAATGCTAACTCAACCTCCCATCTATCATCTTGCCTAGATGCCACTAGCCTACCACATTCCACTATAGAAGGGGATATAAAAGAATTTGATGCCCCAAAATCAAATAAAATAGATACATGAGTAAATCCAATCATACCTAGGGCCTCAATCACCGTGGCCTGATGCTCACCTTGGCATTTCTTGAGCGCTGCATAAACTCTATGAAACTTCCCTACATCCCCCACTGTCTGCTCATATCCTATTGCTCACTGCCCTCCAACTGTAAAACCTTGAGGATACTCCTTGGCTAATTGTCCTAATTAGCCACACACAAAGCAAGCACCTCTTTTCTAACCCTCAGATGACTATGTCATGTTGAACTACTATCCACTAGACCTAGTAGATCCACTATGTCTAGCATGGGAAGACTACTAAGAATGTGCTAGAGTAGCACCCTATGCCTGTGGACATTGATCTCTATGGGGACCCTATGATCACCATGGTCTAGATTGTCCACCCTGAAATCCCTACTGAGGTCTGGTCCTCTTACTAAATTGTTGCTGCTGGGGAGGCCTAGATGATTCTATAGGGGGTCCAGATCCCCCCTTAGAAGGAAAAGGAGGTTAATGGAAGCCCTGTACTTGTGTAACTAGATTGCAGTTTTGATACTACTCTTGTGCATCATGGGCTTTCCCCTGAATCTCCTCTGCAATAAGGGACTTTTCCATAGCAACCTGAAGGTTCTCTGGATCGGCCATACATATAGGTCTTGATATGCTAGCATTCAAACCCCAGATAAATAGATTGACAAGAATCTTCTGAGATCATGAAGATAGTCTACATAATGTAATAGCTTTGGGAACTAGATTTTGTACTATGATACTATCAGTCCCCTCTACTAAAGATCATGAAACTCATCAATGTGACACTATATAAAATGCTTAGACAAGTAGCTTGCTCTAAAACACTCAAGGAAAGTCTCCCATGTAATGGTTTCCATAGTAAAATGATGCTTACACTCCTCCTGACACCACCATGTAGATGCTATGTCTCCAAGTAAATGTACAGAAAAATGTTCTTTGAGATTGCTCGCATACATACACAACCCAAAACACCTCTCAAGACTAAGAAGCCAAGCTTCAGCCTCAACACCATCTGTGGTTCCTTCAAATTTTGGAGTACAAAAATGTAATAAGTCCCTAATCTCATCACTTGCATCATGAGGTTCTCTAGGCTCAACTCATACCTTTGGTTGGGGTACATAAGGTGGAGGATCCATGTGAACCAAACCTCTCTCTAGATCATCATATTGCTCATTAGGAACACGAGGGGGAATCATGATATGCTCTATACACTTTGATCTATGTGCTTCAGTAGAATCTTGTATTTGCTCATGACGGGGACCCTCCCTTGCATCTGACAATCTAGCATGTATCACCCCAATCAAATCCTCGAGTGGATGGAGGATCTCTAAATTGAGGTTTGGTTGTGGGTCATTTTGTGGTACCTCAGAAACCTTGGGTACTATTGGTGGTGTTACAGATCTTTCTCCCTATGCTCCATGTCCTCTACCACGTCCATGACTACATCTGTGCCCTACTCCTCTTTTAGGTGCCATCCTATATGACAATGCCAATATGTACTATTAACATGATATACACATAAACCTAGAGCTCCCAATGTTTGAAAACCTGGCTCTGCTACCAAATGTAATGCCCATAAATTAACATGTAAAATGAGAACACAACTAACAATTTATTTTTTCCTTTTTCCCATCACCACATTGTGGTGCAACATCACCATATGTAAATAGTAACAGTAGTCTTGATATAATTGATATATTCATTAGATTACATAAATAGTCCAAGTTCGTTAATCTTGAAAGTAAGAAGGTAAAAGATCATAATCATTTTAATGCATATAATTCATATATGTGTATTTAATAATCTTAAATTTATTAATGCTATAATAAATTCTCAAATTTATGTATTACTATCTATCAATATTATTATATAGTTTTAACTATTATTTATTTAATTGATTACTTATTCTTTATATATGTGAAAACAATAATTATCATATATATAATAATAATATATTTACTTTTAAGAAGAGAAAACATTTATAATTATAAAAAAATAATATCATATACTATTAAATTGATATCATTAGCTTCATATAGAGATATTATTTTTATTATAAAAGGGACTAAAAGACAAAGAAATAACGACAAGAGAAATTCTAGACTTTCCTAAATTTATTATCTTTGCATATATTCTCATTTTAAATTCATATAACCCCCTTTTAAGAGAGTGGGAATATATAATGAATATTTACATTAAATATGATGAGAGGTAATTTGATGTATTTAAATGTGAAGATAGTTCATTATGAAGGGATGACATGCAGTCCTAAATAGGAAAATTTCAACGCTTACCCACTTGGCATAAGACTCATGCATGAAACAAATCTTTCATTGATTCTTTTTTTTTTTGTTCTTTTCTTGGTATGTCTTAGCTATAATCCGTCCACATAAATATGTATCACCTATTCTTTTTAACATTCCATAATTTAATAGTGGCTATCGTAAAGTTTAACATGCTAATTTTTGGATGAGATTCCAAAAGAATACTCTAACCCTAGGCTCTTACAAAAGAAAAGAAAAGAGTCATGGCAGTGACTAAATACAATAGGGGTTCGTCTAATAGATATTTTCTAGATTAATTTTCCATTTCATGGATTTCTATATGGAATAATTGATTACGGGTCTGAAAAAAAAAATAGTATCTATAAACATGTTTGCTCTTTATATTGTATATGCAGATCTGCAACAGTCGAGAGAGTTAAAAAAAAAAGATCCATCTGAGGCAAGAAATGTTATAAAAATATTAGATATGCTACAGGAAGATTAAAATTGGTTTTCTTTTAGATATGTTGTGGTTGTGTTGCTAATATGTGGTTGTCATTGATGTCAACACTATTATTATTGATGTATTGTAGGTTGTATATGTCGAGGATATTGAGAAAATTGTTAAAGAAAGAGTTGCAGGTTGACAATGGAATAGTGAAGGTCATGAAGGTGTCTTTCTCAATACGTTGATGATCAGTCATTGTGGACTAAAGGGTTTATTTCTAAGTATATCTATTTTATCCACCAAAAGTTTTAGAGGTTCATGTGAAGATTTAATCGTGTTATGAATAGTTATGTTCTAACAATTTTTTTGTGGCTTTAGTTAGTGTTCCTAATTGAAGTTGATGTGATTCTAGTAATTTTAGTTGTTGTGGATGCTTCTCTATTGATTTGTGATGCTTATGGATGTCTCTAGATCATGCTCTATCTTTGTTGCACACTTGTGTTGATTGGTGTGCTCATGGTTGGTGATTTTTCTTTTGTGTGTTCGAGTTTTTATGTTCTTGGCCGACATGGTGGTTGTAACATGTTGTGGATCCTTGAAGATTAAAATTTAAATGTTTGGCACACTTGAGGATATTGTTTTAAGTCTTTATTATGTTGTGGCCAATAGTGTTTGATTCACATTGAAATTTACTTGTAAATTTGGTTTGACATTGTGTATATGTTTTATATTTTATTTTGGCCAATGAAGTTGTTGATGTAATTCCATCTTGTGGATATATAAGAGTGGTTTTTTGTGCGAAGTTATGTAGTGAAGAAGTTCTAGAGAAAGAGTAAGTGTGCAAATAGTGACCTAATCATTCGATTGTAGAGCAGAGTGTGAAAAAGTTTGAGCAAAGTGTGAAGGAGTGTTTTTGTGCTTAACTTGAACTACATAATCAGGCTTTTGTAGAAGCTATTTTCTCAGTTCATACCTTGTAGATATAATTCAAATTGTTGTAAGTCAGTGTCTTCTTTGGGTGGTGAGCCCTCTTGTATTTGAGTAGTGAACTCTAGGAAGTTTGCTTGAATGCATGTGCATTCCCATTATTATTCATTATAATTTTAACAGGGTATAATATTATGGACTAACATCCACCGTGGTTTTTCCCCTAACAAGGTTTCTATGTAAAATTTCTTTTGGTTTTCTGTGTGTTTTTGATGTGCTAATTTTTTGTGGTTTATTGTTCATTTATCAGATCTGAGATTAAGTTAAGTTTGAAAAGTTTAAATATTCTATGACAACTGATTCACCCCCCTCTTTGTTGTTTGTCCTTGTTTTTTGATGCAGGAGCATCCAGTGGTGTAAGGGCAATCTTGCATCACCCAAAATTAGTTAAATTTCAAGTTTCTCAGTTTTTAGATGTTTTTACATTTTTGGATACCCTTTTCGTCATAATGAAATTCCCAATTTATGGTTTTTATTTTCTATTCCTGGGTGGAAAGATATTACAGTTTTAGTTTCCTAGATTTGCACCTGAAAATATTTTGAGTTAGATTTGAGGCACTTAGAGTTCTTGGATCAGCCCTGAAACTTTTCAAAATCAGCATATCAGATTTTGAGTGTGTTATTGACTTTGTGACCTTTCCAATGGTTCAAACGGTTCGCGAATCGGAGTCCTGGATCAAAAGTTATGGCCCCGAGAAGTTGGCGCACTTTCTAGAAGATACAATTGCAAATGCTCTTTGGAAATTTGAACTTCATGTTGTAAATTTTCGGCGCCAAACCCCCTAAACTCAAATTTGAATGTTGTTTTGGCTTCAAACTAAAGAGGAGCTCTATTTATGGGCGGGTTTCTAATTTTTGGGTAACTTTTTGGGGACAAGCTCACATGTTGCGAAAGGGTGATTTTGTAGCTTTCTGTAACTTGCATGTGTTGTAGAACTTGGGGATTTGAGATCCTCTGCATGTAAGAAGGTCCATTTTCTGAATAATAAAAATTATTCTCTTGTTTTTAGGTTATTTTCTAAGTCTCGGGCTGCGCCCTCATCATCTTTGAGCCGAGATCAATAAAAAAGGTTTGGACAAACTTAGGTTAGAGTGAAATATTGCATGGTTCAATATCAAAATATTTCAAAACTTGTTGATTTATGTCAAACAATGATATTGGGGTCGATGGAGGATGAAAGAGTTTTCAATACATTGGGGTTTTCACAAAGTTAAGAAACAAAATAGAAAATAATTTGGAAAATTTCTTGAGGTTGAAAGGAACTCTGTATAATGTCTTTAATTTTCCTTTTGAAATGACACTCGCAATTTGGAGGTCCACGTGTGAAAGAAGAAGGACCGGGTTGTGCAACACTCCAATTCCAAATGCTGGTACTGGTGGTAGTGGAAATGAGACTAGGATAGTTGAAATTGACACAAATCACACAATGAATGTTGAATTTGAGACACAGGCCGAAGAAAATGAAGAGCAGACTTGGAATAAAATTCAAGAAAACTCTTTTACTTTATCTGATGATGAATATTAGTTTGAGGACCCTAACTCCATTTGGGAAATGGAATTAGAAGAGAATTAGAAGGTTTTAGGTATTTATACTGCACTTCATGGATCAGTTTGCATTGTTCCATACTGTAGTTGATGATATTTTATATTGTATTCAATGAAATTGTGAATCATTGCACACTTCATGATATTTTATTTTATATTGCACTTCATGAATCATATTCCAAATTCAAACTATAGTTGATGATATTTTATGTTGCATTCCATTAAATTGTGATATTTTATATTTTATATTGTATTTTATATTTTATATTAGTCCATACATAGCATTCAATGAGGTGTCATATGACGATGCCTTTGAAAGGCAAGATAAGTCCATAATGTCACGTGGTCATTGAAACTTGGAACCTTAGAATGAAAGTTTGAAGTTTCAAATTTTTTGAAACCTCTGATCCACCAACTAGAAAGATGACCAAGAAAGACTTGAAATTCAACAAAGTGAACCATCAACCATGTCAGGGAATCGAGAAGTTATGAAAATTTAGAATTCTGTAACAAGGTTATAGAACTCTAAGGACTAGCAACTAAGCTTATTTTGCTCCCTTAGTTTGAGTCTATCGTCTCTCCAGCTGTAATATTTTACATGAATTATTAATGAAATCTGATCAATGATCTTTCATTAATCTTTTTTGTCATTAATAATATGGAATATGCATTGATGTATGCTTTAATTCTGGCTCGGGTTTAATGAACTAGTTAAAGTACCTTGATTAAATCATGAATTCATATAAATTTTTAGTGGATCTGTTAAGTAGTCATGGAGATTGAGTATTGATGTGTGAATTGTAATGCAATTTCACTAAGACAATGGATGCCTGGAATTAAAATCACCTTATAGTTCATATTTTAATTGTGTTAAAAGTAAAACTTGAGCATGTACTCAACGATTCATCACTCAACTCAATGCTTATTAGATGAATAAAATATTAACCATAGTATTAGTAGCATATACAACAAGGGTATGTACAGGATCATGATGGGCCAAAAAGTGGCAATATGATGGGTATGTGTAGGGTATGTGGCTAATGACTTGTTTTTACCCAAAATTGATGAAACAAAAAGGGTTTTAAAAGGATATTCTCATCTTTCCACCAATATAAATTATGCTTTACTTTGTGTGGAACTCAAATCCTAGACCTGCACAAACACAAGAAAAAAATACATAGTTAGATCAAATGCAAGTGAGAATCAAGATTCCCCATAAAATCCATTTAAATTGCAAAGAAAAAGAAATGAGATGAAGAACATAAGTAACCATAAATAAAAGCTATCAAATCCTATTCAATGTAAAGAAACCTCTCGATCTCATGGGGGAGTTGGTGCCAATTTGATGTGGAAATTGGCCCTTTCACAACTCCTATGCAAGTTGTGATGATTTGATGAAGAGTGATCCACTTTTTTGAAGATTCAATTGAGCTCCATGATGAAAAATCTGCGTAACCTAGCTAAGACCTTGATAAAATGGATAGAAAGAGATATGCTTGAGGATGAAATTTTGTATAGTAAACTTGCTCAAATTGTGGATGATCAAATGAGGAGAGAAGCCTCTTATTTATAGAAAGACAAGATGGAAGAATGCTCAAAATGAAGCAATGTGGGACTAATCTTCAACCAATGACAAGATGCCACTTGTCAAGAGGTGAATGGGAAAAGGATGTGCACAGTTTGATGAATGTGCCCATAAATGCAATTAGTTGAAATTTGAAATTAGTGAAATGACAAGGTGGAGAGAGAGTCAAATGGAGTTATGGCCACTTGGCTCAAGGAAAAAGGACTTGTAAGATGAAATAAATGTCTTGTTGGAAGGACAAAGTCCACTTGGAGGGATTTTCAAATTTGGAAGAATATTCCCCTTTTATGCCAAGTTGAGAGAAAATAGGGATTTAATAAATTAATTAAATGTATTTTCATGTGCAAGTGGAAAAAGCTAGAGGATGGGACATGGATTAAGATTAGATATAATCGAGATTTGATTAAATAGGAGGTTAGATGATTTGACAATTTTGACTTAGATTTTAGGATTTAAATAAATCAAAGTTGAGAGGTAAATGATTTAGATATAGTTAAATATTGATTTTGAATTATTTAACTAAAGGTGATGATGTTAGATTAAATCAAATAAGGTTTAATTTATTTAATTTAATAAGATGACTTCAAATAAAATGAATTATTTAATTAAATAGATATTATAGGATTAATCAAATAACATTGATTTATTTAATTAATGAGACAGAATGACTTAATCAGATAAATGATTTATTTAATTAAGAGAGGAAAATTCATAAATTTAATTAAATAAGGGCTATTCGATTAAATGGTTAGACAGAGGGATAATCTAGGATGAAATAGTGTTAGTAAAAATTAGGATTAGATGTGTAATGTCAATTAGTACATTTTACATGTCTACATTTTGCCCCTCTTTGAAGTGGTACACTTGTTGCGTTGTTTCAAAGAATAAACATGTCTTGATCAAAAATTCAAAAAAAAATTGCCCCAATGCTGCCCCAACAGATGAAACATGCTGCTATACTACCCCCTCAAGAGATTGGACAAAAATTTCAAAACTTTGGGTGATCTTGACAAAAAGAGGTTCAAGATTAGTTATGCTTGAATGTTTGATGTAGACATATTTGATGATCTAGACAGTCATTAGCCATGGGTAACCTCATGTCTACTTTGATATATTACACACACTTGATCCTTATTTTGTACCATGACAATTACATTATTGATGATATATATATGATATGATGATTCGATGCAATACAATGTGTTCTATTCTATTTATGCATTATGGTTGCCTTTACTTTCTATATGTGATGCAATGTGATGCAATGATATTATGTGATAGATACATTTCCTTTTCAGTATCTTTCTATGCATTTTTTATGATGATGTATGAAAAATGCTATGATATGCAAATGCTTAGACTAAGAGATCTATATTATGCACTTAATGGATGATGAGATGTAATGTTTTTCTTTTCAGTACTTTTCTCATGTATGATATGGTGATGTACTGATAATTCAAATGATATTGAATGATGATATATATGATGTGATGCTTATGTTATGGTAATGCAAATGGAGGATATGCCGATATTTATGATATGATATGATGAATGAAAATGATGTTTTATATGGATAATGAATGCAAGTGTGTAATTGATGAAATGCTTATAATAACCAATCTATATGACAAAAATTCAATGCATGTGATATGATTTAATATTTCTTATATGATATGATATGCAATATGCAGTGTGATGATAGTTTGTGGATGCGCGACGGATGCACTAGTGATAATGATCAATTGTCATGGTACCTTGTTAGCGCAGAAAGAAGATGGAAGAAAGAAGAGGATCCAACAAGATAGGAGATGATGATGACAATTTGCTTTCCAAGGACTTGGGATTTTAAAAGGGCTAATTACCTTACGTTTAATTACACATGTGGTATGATGCATAAAGGTATAAAGAACTAGGATGGCATGGCACCTAGTGTGATGGAATTTGACTTGACAATTAGATAGGAGTATTCTTGTTCACTCCTAGCATATGGAACCTTATTCCAAATGTAGTTTGGATATTTTAGATATCTTAGACCAAAAAATAGGAAGGAAAGCCTTCCTCTATGGTCAACAAGACACCTAAAACACCCTCCCTACAAATCAAGAAAAGCATGCCTGACCAAGTTATATTACAAGAATATCCAACAAGCACAATAGATAAAAAGATATAGATTTTTGCCCCATTTCTTTCTCCCTAAATCCCTTTATTTGCAACATCCTTGAGAGGTCATCAAAATGAGCGCAAAAAGATAAGCCAAAAGACAAAGATAAAGTAAACAAACAAACTAATGTTCTTCAATACTGCTAGCCAAGACTAAACTATGATGATGCCTAATGTTGATGTCCATTGTAGGAAGGATGCATCCTAGGACATGTATGATGATATCAGATGATTGATTTGGGATTGATTAGATGATAGGCTATTGACACAAAGAGTTGACCAACTTGTTTACGTACTAACCTAGACTTGAGACTTTTGACGTTTGAGTTTTTTGAATTTTTTTGATCTTTTTGATATGTTTTGAAGCTATTTTTGGTATTTTTTGAGATTTTGCAAATGTTTTGAGTTTTCAAATTTTCAATTTTTTTGGATTTTTCTGAGATTTTGACTAGGGGACTAACCTCAAGACCCTTCTTAGGGGCCTTGGGAGCTAATCAACAAATTAGCCTTGCCTACATTATACACATAGAGACCACATAGTTCAACTAACACAGACTCGATTATTGATGAGATATGAACACATAGATTGCCAGTTTGTTATGACAGACTCCTAAAGGACTGACCTAAGTGTCTCGGGGGATGATCAAAGATCAACCTTGCCTACATTCAAGGCTTAGAGACGTATAGATCGACAAGACGACTCTTTTTTTTTTTTGACCTATTTGTGGATTTTGATATGTTTTGAATGTTTTTGGATTTTTGGATTTTTTGATGTTTTTGGATTTTTGGATTTTGAGATGTTTTGGATTTTCTAATTTTGGGATCTCAAGAACATATGTGAATCCAATCCGATGAAATCATGCCCCCAGTGTGATGTGATAGACTACTCTAATAAAGGAAAGACAAACTAACCTTGAGAATGGGCCAAGTAGTACTAGGAGGGATCATGACACAAACACAAGACCAAGCTATAATGTAAATTTGATGAATGATGGATGGAGATATGGAATGCAATAGATGATGGAAGCACAATGGATGGGTGATGGATGGATGATGCAGAACAAGCTATGAAGGTCCTGGTGGATGGAAAGTGCTTATTTACACAAGGTGCCTATTTTCCAGGTTTTCACCAAGGTACTTGCCCAAAGCACCACCAAAGTGGTTTTCACTAGAGGATGATTTTTCTCTTTACTTTTTTTGATCCTTTTTCTGATTTTTGTTTTTTTGTTTTTTTTGTTTTTTTTCTTTTTTTATTGTCACCATGACATCTATTTGCCAGGTTTTCATCAGGGAGACTATTTTTTAAGGACATTTTTCTAATTTTTTGATTTTTTGGTTCCATACCTTGAAAGGTTTAGGCATAAAACTTTTTAAGATGTGAGTTGTTGATGGGCTCCTATAGAGGCTCTCCTTCGGGTGTTGATAACTGATATGCCACTGACTTATAGCTTGTTGTGATAACAAATGGTCCCAACTAGTTGGGTTCCAATTTTTCATTTCTATTTAGATTTTGGACATTCTTTTGATTCTCCTTCAACACCAACTCTCCAACTTGGAATGTCTGATTTATGATCTTGTTATAACTCCTTTTGAGCTGGTTTTGATAGACTTAAAAATGGTTTAAGGAATCCATACACCACTCATCCAGTAGCTCCAACTCATTCAGTCTTGATACTCAGTATTCCTCATCCATGATGAGGTTTTGTAGTGATATTCTTAGTGATGGGAGCTCGATCTCGATGGGTAATATGGATTCTGATCTGTAGACAAGGGAGAATGGGGTGGCACCTATTGGTGTGCGGATACTAGTTCGATAGGCCCAAAGGGTGGGATTTAGCTGTAGATGCTAGTCATGACATATGCCATTGACTATTTTCCTGAGGATCTTCAAGATAGTTTTATTGGTGGCTTCTACTTGGCCATTTCCTTAGGGATAATATGGAGTGGAAAAGTGATGTTAGATTTTTAATTTTTTCGCAAAGGTCACGAACATCCTGATTCTTGAATGGTGTCCAATTATTTGAGATAATGGCTTGGGGAACACCGTAGCAGCATATTAAGTAGTTCATGATGAACTTAGATATATGATTTCCAATGATGTATTTCATGGGGATGGCTTCCACCAACTTGGTGAGGTACTCAATGGCGGTAATGATAAACTTGTGGCCACTGGATGAGGTGGGAGTGATTTTTCCAATGAGATCAAGCTCCCACTATGAAAAGGGCCATGGTGTGATGATGGGATGGAGCTCTTGAGTAGGTGCATGGATGAGGTCCCCATGCTGCTAACATTGTAGACACCTTTTGACATAGTCATGTGCTTCTCTTTCAATAGTAGGCCAATAATACCTCATCCTCAACAGTTTCTTGGCCAAGGTCATTCCCCTCGAGTACAAACCACAAATACTATTATGTACCTCAGTTAAAGTAGTCAAGGCTTATTCAGCATTTAGGAAACATAACAATGTTCCTTCGATGCTTCTATGGTACAAGGTATCTCTTAGGATGACGAAACAGGAGGATTTATTAACAAATGTTTTCTTAAAGTTTGAGGTTATGTCAGCTAGGAGGACTCCTATTCTTAGATAAGTCTATATGTCATGGTACCAAGGATCACCAGGACCAAATATTTCACACACAAATTCTAATTATGGTACCTTGAATGCAGGCACAAGAATCTACTCTACCAGGAATTCATGCTTCAGGACTTTGCGAGGTATATCCAATAAGGATCCAATTGTCACCATGGCATCCACCACTCTGTTGTTTGCTATGGGTATCTACTTGAATGTGATCTCAATGAAAGACTCCTTAAGACTTTCCACCAATTTCTTGTATGTAGTCAGCTTATCAACGTTAGTTTGGTACTCATCATTCACTTGATTGATTATTAGATGTGAATCCCCATAAACCTTGAGAGCCATGATATGCCATTACACTACTATTCTAAGTCATATGGTTAGAGCCTCATATTCTGCAATATTGTTTGTGCAAGGAAATACCAATTTTTAGGACCTCGATATGCAGTCTCCCTATGGAGTAATGAAAAAAGACCCCAGCTCCTAGTCCATGTTGTGTGTAGAAACCATCAAAGTATAATTTCTAGTGGTCTATTATGTTCAAGTTGAAGATGGATTCATCTAGGAACTCTGAAATTAGTAGATTCTCTGAATACATTGGTGCTTCGACTAGTTGATTTGCAATGGCTTTCCCCTTGATGGATTTCCACTCTACACACTTGATGTCATATTCTAATAAGATCCTGACCCATTTGTCCATCCTTCTTGTGAAAACTTATTTGGAACGAAGATACTTGAGCAGATCGATCTTGGCAATGAGTTTAATTTTTTATGTCAACATGTAGTGTCTGAACTTCTATGAGGAAAACGCCACTACTAAATAATATTTTTTGATTAAGGAATAATTTAACTCATTCCCTACTATGGTTCAATTGATGTAGTAGATGGCCCTCTTTGTTCCCTTTTCATTAGGCTGAGCTAGGAGAGCGCCCAAAGCTACTAATGTTGCTGATATGTAGAGGATTGGTAAATTTCCATGGATTGGTGGCATAAGCACTGGAGGTGTGAGAAAATATTCTTTGATTTTTTTAAAGGCTTGGTCACACTTGTCATTCAACTTGTATGCTACTCCCTTGTGAAGTAGGTGAGAATACGGGATTGATTTGTCTGCTAATTGAGCTATGAACCAATAGATTGACTGGAGCCTGCCTTGTAAGCCTCTTAGTTGCCTCAAAGTTTTAGGTTCCTCAATTTCAAGGATTTCTTTTACTTTACCTAGATCTATTTCAATTCCTCTCATAGACACAATGTATCCCAATAGCTTCCCTGATTGTAAGCCAAAGATGCACTTTTTTGGATTAAGGTGGATCTTGTATTCCTCAAGTATGTCAAAGATGACACTTAATGTTGCTATGTGGTCCCTCCTCTTTCTATATTTTTCTAATATGTCATCGACATAATCTTCCATAGTCTTATGGGTCATTTCATGAAACATTAAGGTCATGGCTCTCTGATATGTTGCTCTAGCATTCTTTAGACCAAACGACATAATGTTCTAGCAATATGTCCCCCATGGACAGGTAAAATTTGTTTTGTGTTGATCTTCTTTGGCTATCATAATTTGGTTATACCCAGAGAATCCATCCATCAGTGAAAGCATCTCATGTCCCACAGTCATGTCTACAATCATATCAATGTTGAGCAGTGGGAAGTCATCCTTAGGACATGCCTTGTTCAAGTGTCTAAAATTTGTGCAAATACGGATGCCCCCATCGGGCTTTGAAATAGGAACCATATTTGATACCCACTCGGGATAGTAAATTTTTCGTATGAACCCTGCATCAACTATCTTCTTCAATTCCATTTTGATAATCAAGGAAAACTGGGGGTGCATTTTTCTGAGTTTCTACCTAACAGGCTTTGCTTCGGGGTATTTTGCTAGACGGTGGACCACAATCATTGGATCAATCTCGAGCATGTCGACATAGCTCCATGCAAAGTTATCCTTTCTCTCTCTTAAGAAAGAAGCTAGGAGTTCATGTTCTTCTGACATCAATGATTCAATATAAAATGTGATGTGCAAAATTTCCTCTATTCCCAAGTTGACTAGGTTGCACTTTTTGGCTAGAATCACTTACTTTTCCTAATGTAGAGCACTGAGGGGAAGATTGAATCCTTCATCCTTGGGTGCCTCAGAGAGGTTTTCACTATTGGATACATCCTTTCTTTTTACTATTTTAGGGTCTGAGAGTGCCATAGTGTGGTTTTGCACTCAAAGACCTTGAGATTATTCTCAAGTTTTTACTTTTGTGACCAAAGGATTCAATCGTCTCCTCGTAGTAAGCTTTTGTGTCTAGAATGATATCAAACCCAACTTTATAATCTTTGCATGGTATCATGTCTTGTAGTCCCATGAATTCTAAGAGTGCTTCATCATGTTCGAAAGTTTCTAGAACTGGTGGTCCTCTTTAGTTGTAATCGATGAGCTGGGGGTAAAATAGGTTGATTTCATGGGCTTGACTAGTTGACTCAAATGATACAGTACTAATCATGAGGAGAGAGGAATTCTCAAAAAGCATTGGTAGGTCAGTTATGGAATCTTCCTCATCATAACTACTACTACATATGTCATTTATATCAAATGTGAAATTGTCTATGACTCGGCCAGTAGAGACGGGTAAGCGAAGTTCAACTGGTATTGGCTGATGGGGAGTCTTGACTGCTTTAACTGGAGGACTTCAACCATGTATGGTTATACTCAGAGGGGTACATCTAAGGCCAATATTTATCATTCACATCTTAGGAATGATGGGTATTATAAGTTCATTTTCATTCTATCCAAGCCTCTAGTTTTTGTGATAGCCCATTGTGAGCATCATTTGTAAGCCTTTAATGCTATCATCCATAGGTAGATCAACTGTCGGTCTATTATCTTGGTATAGGAGATGGGATGGGTCCTCTTCTATTACTTCTATCCCAAGATCTCCCCAACTTCTGAAGTTGGAAGATCCTACAGTGAATGTTTGGGATGAGGAGGCATCATTTGATTGCGGTCGTCCTCGTGACCTGGGAGATTGTGGTAACTCTCCTACCACAAAAGCATTTTTTGGAATCGTATAGTGTCCACACCCATTGTCCTAGATAATGACCTTGATATCAGAGATGGCGGGGATGGCGGGAGTGGCAGGTGTCTCTAACGTAGAAGTGGAGATGAGAGTAGCTAGATCAATGTATGGAGTTGATGGGCCTTCATCATTTTTAGGCACTTGGGGGATTTTGTAAAATTTTGCTTCTAGGTTCTTTCAGTAAGAAAAGGGTTCAGGATCCCCATGGATAGTGACCTCTTGGCCTTGGTATGTGAACATGACACATTGGTGGAAGGTTGATGCTACTTCCTGCATCCCATGGATCCATGGACACCCCAGAAGAATGTTGTAAGGCAAGTAGAGGTCAAGGACCTGATAGGTAGTTTCCATAATTGTTGTCCCTACTTGAATAGGGAGTTGAATAGTGCCCTGAGATACTCTTTCTTGATCATCGTAAGCCTTGATTGTGATGCCTTCTCCTTTTTCAATGGAATCCTCAGTGAGTTTTAGATTCTTTATGAGCTTGAGGGAACAAATGTTTAAACCTACACCTCCATTGAACAAGACTCTCTTGACTTTGTTCTTATGCACTAGGACCTCTAGATGGAGTGCACGATTATGAGATGGTTGAGCAAGAAAGTATTGATTGGAGAATGTATGAAGATATCAGGTAATGATGTTTCCAACCATAGCTTGGAGTTGTTCAAAATCAAGATCCATAGAGACAGTGGATGAAGCCAATGCTTCCTCAAGGATTTTTCTGTGGGATGATGAAATATTCAGTAACTCCATGATGGAGATTTGAGATGGGGTTCTTCTCAACTAATCAAGGACATTATAGCCATTAGGAATGGATCTTGGGTTGGAAGTGGGTGCTCTAGGAGGCTGAGATGATCCTACAATGGTGATTTTTTCGCCTCTTGTGCAAATCCATAATCAGTTGGGGCTCCTTTGATGGTGATAGTAGTGAAATACTCATCCAGGGATGCGAAAACATGGTATTATACATGATTCATGCTCTTGAAGGTACCCTTTCCTTTATCATTGTTATTGTTCCCTTTGTTGTTATGATTGGGCATCAGATTTGTGTAGATCTTGAGATTTTGATTTCCCCCCAGTTGTTCTAAATTTATTATTTTATCATCAATGAGGTCTTGAATCAAGTTTTTCAACCTCATACAACTAGCAGTTGTGTGTCCCCTGATCTTGTGGAAATCACAAAGATGATTTTTGTTATACCACAACAATTTTACCAAGGGTTCTTGATAGTTTTCATAGGTGGGGATTGTGATTTGTTTTTCCTCCACCAGTCTCTTCATGATGGATTTGGCTGATTCCCCAAGGGATGTGTACTTCCTCTTGGGGAAGTTTTTGTTTTGTTGGGTTGGCCCCTTTTCATCATTCATGTTGTTGATTGTTTGATTGCTCAACTGTTGAGTCACAGTGTTAGCTTGACGATGGTTCCAATTTTTTTTGGGGGTTGTTTTTTGGGTGTTGGTGTGTTTTGTCGAGAAGCACTAATGACAACTTTGGCATCGACAACACCATCATTGGTAATGTTTCTATTATTCGCCCATGTGTAAGGTTAGTTGTTATAGCTAGTGGATGGGTGATTGTTTTGTTGTTCAGGATATGCAGGTGACCCTCCTTGTGCAATAAGGGCTCATTCAATGTTAAGCGCCTTGGAGATCAATTGGTCGTATGTGGTGATACCTTGCACCTTGAGATGGAATGACAAGGCTCTGTTGAGATTGGAAGTAATGGTGCAAACTTGTTGTTCTTCAGGCATGGCCCATTTTCTCCTATTGGCCATGGATCGCCATCATTATAGGAAAGGGGAAAATGATTCATTTTTTCCTTGTTTAAGAGCTGATAATTCCTCTAGAATGACATCCATACTGATATTGAATGCCTATTTTTTTATGAATGCATCTACTATCTCTTGGAACTTATTGATGCCTAGAGGAAGGTGAGAGAACCACTCCATGGCTTGGCCAGCCAAACTTCTAGGAAATAGCCGCATCAAATATGTATCATCATATGCGAGTTCCATGCAATGCACTTGGAATTCCTTGATGTGATCTTCAGGGTTTTCCATCCCATGATATTTATCAAATTTGGGGATTTCAAATCCCTCTGGGAATGGTTTCATTGTGAGATTCCTGTCAAATGGATAAGGACACAAGTTTCTGGGTGTTTTTGTGGTTTTCCCTAACTGAAGATCAAGCACTTGTTGTGAGAGAAATTTTATTTGCGTTGTCACGTCATTTTGTGGATCAAGGGATGGAGTGAAGGTGTTTTGAGGTGGTTCAATTGTCAACAGGATGGGTGGGTTGGTTGGTGTTTGCACATTTTGTTGTGTGAAGTATGCTTGTAATTGTTGTTGTACGAATAATGCTTTTTATTGTACCAACAACGCTTGTTGTTGGTCCTATTGTTGTTTCGATTATAGCGCCTATTACTGAGCTTATTTTTGTTGTGCCAACAATGCTTGTTGTTGGGCTTCCATTCAGGCTACTTCTTGCTGCTCTTGGTATTGTTTCAGCGCTTTCTAATATGCTTCTTGTTGGGCTGCTTGCTGCTATGTGAGGTATTGTGCTTATTCCTATGCTTTTTCTTGTACTTGTGCTTGTTCTTGTACCTGTGCTTGTGCTTGTTCCTGTGCTTGTTGAGCTTGGTATTGAGCTCAAGCTTGTGCTTGTTCTTGAGCCTGGGCTTGTTCTTGTTGGGCAGCTTGTGTCATCTATGTAGCTTATGTATCCTGCACTACTTGTTGTACTTGTTGTGTGACTTGAGTTTATTGAGCAACTTGTGCTACTTGTTGCACTTTTTGTGCACCTAATTATCTTTGTTCTTGTTGAGTGGCTAGTTGTGCAGCTTATTAGTTTTGGATTTGTAGAAGTTCCTTTTGATAGGCAACTTGTTGAGTAGATTTTAGTAAAATGTTTGATTGGTTTGATGTGTTTGAATGGGGTGGCGATGGTGGTGGTGGATTTGGAATGGTGCTTGTTGTGGTGATGAGAGGCACCGTTGTATTGATGATTGGGATTTGGGTGGTGGATGGTACGATTGATATGCTTGGTCCTTGAGAGACCATGTTTTGAGATATTTAGGGGATGGTTGATGATGTGGTGGTTGCTTGTGTTATTGGGATGGTCATGATCTGTTGTTGTGATATTGATGGCAAGATGGGAGGATTTGGGATGATGTTTTGATTGATGATCAGGGGAGTGGTTTGATTTTATTGATTGATGTTTGGTAAAGAAGGAATCCCTAAGCTAAGAGGTGTTGTGGTTATTGCTGGCAAGGGTGGAAGTGGTGGAAAATTGAGTGGCATACTCCCTTGAGGAAATGATGAAGATGAAGGATCAAAAATGTCCCTTGGTCCAAATAAGTCACCTTCTCCTTGCGAGATCATAGGGAGAGAAGTTTGGGATGATTCGTGAAAGGTGAGGGGGCCATATGGGTGTAATGGATTTTAGGGGATGGGTTCTCCCAAGATAGTGTTTGCGTCCAAATCTTTATTATTCACAAGGGGGTTTGTTTGCAGTGCATTGAGAAATGCAGTTTCGTTGTTAACAATGGGTTGAGTTGGAGCAACGGATGATGTAATTTTCAGGATGACTTGGGTGATGTTTTGAATTGGGGTTTGGATGAAATGGGGAGTGTGGTTGATATTGGGGGCATGATCCAAAAAGGTGGTTCCACAATAGTGCTCACATCAAAATTGGAAGCGAGTTTAGCCCCTTGTTTTGCTAATTCAAGCATATATTATCAGGGATTGAGTTTCATCATGATGTTGAAAATTCTATGATTCTTGGGATTTTGGACCATTTCGATGATCTCATCTTGTGTCATTTTGAAGGCATTATTGGTGATATCCTCTACTTGACCTTCCTCTTGAGGATTTTGTGATGATGAAGGAAAGTTAGTTACGGGATTGCTTGATCCAACGAGATTCATTTCATAATTGGTTTGACTTAGGTCACTTGAAGTGGATGTTTCTTTGTTGGATTCCATGTTCCTCTTGTGTTGAGATCTAATTTGCACCATAAAATAGGGATCAATTTTCAAGAATGTGGGAGATGTATCTCTAATTCTTTGGATTGATCTAATTTTAGGTACAAAAGATAAAATTTAGGATGATTTAAGGATCAAAGGTGTGATGATGAAATGTGTGAAAAATGGATGATATGGATGATTGAAATCTTAGAAGATCTTGAGGAGATGCTATACTTTTGGGACTTTTTGGATTCTTGAATTTATTTTTGGATTTTGGATTCTTGGATTCTTGGATTTTGACCTTGACTTGGTTTTGGATTATTTTGATTTTGGATAATTAACAAATAGATCCCAAGATGTTGGATGTTATATATGGGATGGAATTTCTCACAGGAGGATAATTTGGCCAAGTGTAGGGAGAAGGATGCATCTACCCACACCTAACCAAACAAGATGATAATTCAACTAAGCATATGGAGAAGGATGCATCTACATATACTTAGCTAAACAAGATTATTTGATGTTTGATTCAAGGATTTTGATCCAAGGATTTTGATTTGTTTCTAAGATTTGATTCATGGATTTTCCAAAAATTCTAGCATGAAGGGATGATTTCAAGATTTTGAAGAGTTTTTGGTGAGGTGATTTTGGTTTTGATGTTTGAAAGATGGATGAAGGTTTTGATTTTCATCCTATGTGTACCTAAAAAGACTCTTGTTTTACAAGACCTTTGTTTTGAAAAACACACTTTACTCTAAACAAGATGCTCAAATTGTTGAAAAAGTCTCAGATTCTGACAATAATAAAATGAGTACAAATTGGGATTGTTTCTAGAAGCTCTTTTGTAAAAGTTGAAAAGCAATCTTTGTCTGAACTCTTAGAGTGTTGAGAGACGCTTTTGGTGATATTTTGGACTAAGAGCTTTTTACTTTGGTTTATGGATTTCGATCTTGCATGAAATCATTTGAGACACATCTGTGGGGTTCAATTGTTCTTAGTTTTTCTTAGTGAATTCCTTTTACCAAAAACAATTCTTGATTAGGTTTCTTCAAACTAAATGTCTAATGTCTTAACTTCTTATCATCCCACAAAGTGTGTTATGTGGAAATCAAGGAATTTAAGGAAAAATTTCCCTATTGTTGACTTTAGTAAGAAAATTTAGATATAAATCCAAGTGTCTAGAAAACTCTAAGCATAGAATCCCAAGGGCAAGCAATAACACATGAATTTTCTCAAAGATATTTTCTTCCTAAAGAGTTTGAAGTTTTCATGATAATGTTGAATGTTTGTTTTTTTCTAATGTTTGCGAACAAGAAAAGTGTTTTGTTTCAAAGAACATGCCCAATCCTATGGATATGAAAGACTATATTTGTTGAATCCCCACATGGACAAGTCCAACTATGCCTACTTTTAGTGAATGGTTAGATGCTTGACTCCATTGGCTCCCCTCCATGAAACTCACTTATATGGGGCAGCCAAGCATCAATACCCATGAAATTCCCATGGCATACTTTCCATTTCTACTCAAAGTCGTAAAAGTATTGGGTGGCTTCAGAACGACCGTTCTTGCATCAACAAATAGATCAAGGATTTTGGCCTTTTCTAAACAAGGGTTTTAATGTGGACATCTTGTTCATGGAAGATCACCCATTCGGTGAGAGACCATTGTTTCCATTCTCGTCAGGATGACCATTGTGATACTTTCCTTTCAACAAGAACCCACACTTATATACCAGTTGGAAGTTGCTTAGATTTAGCGTGTTGTCAGTTGGGTCGTTCCCTTGGGTGATTAATTTTTCCCACAAGGAAAGTCAGGCTCTAAGATAACACAAAAGTGAGCAAACACATCTATAGTTTGATCGATCTTTGTTGAGAAACAAAGAGAGAACACACGTGATATGTTCCACTCACACTCGCAAGATTTGTTCAATTTTTAATCCCAAAATGAAATATGAAGGTAATCACTTTACCCAACTTAAGATCACCAAAAATCCTTTTGATTCTAAAGATCCGCATGAGGCGCGAGAGAAACGCATATGTATTTTTGATGGTATTAGTTTGGGTAAGTAATTGCAAGACAAAGTAGCACATGTTCATTTTATTTTCAAAGAAAAAGTGACTTCTTTTTAAGCACCAAAGGAAGTGTGAAATTTTGATTGTTCAATTGTTAGTCTTTAAACAAAATCTGGTAGATTTTCCTAAAGTTCATTTTAAACCCTTTGTAGCAATAAAAATGAAAACTTTTGTAGTGTTATTTTTAGAGCCCAAAAGAAAATTAGTGAATCCTAAGGGCATAAAATATAACAATTCCTTAAGAGATATTTTGAGTTCTCTAAAAGTTTTAAACAAACACAAAAGTGTTCAAAAACACTTGATGTAATGAGAAAATGATGCCATAATGCAACCACCCACTTCATTTTCCTCCATCACCTTGATTAGACCAACCTGCAAAAACTGATTAGAACTACAAAATAGAGGTTAGAAAACTAGTTAGTAGCCCAAAATAACCAAAACGAAAAAAGCACATGTGAAAAAAATTAAAATTTGACTTTTTACTTAACTCCAACAACGCTGTTTGCATAGGCGGCATAGTTTGAGAAACTCAACTGTGCTATATGGTGTTGCTAAATTTGCATGCGACACTTTGTAGCAAAAAATAGAGCATGATTGCAGTGAAGTTTTACCCAGTGGTGCAGTTTGGAGATTGAGAAAGTCAGCGATCATGAATTGACCCAGCGGCGAAGTTAGAAATTTTGAATTCTGGGCGGGAAAGGCTGAGCGGTGCGGTTTGTAGTTTGAAGCGGTGTTGTATGGCACTGTTGGACTGGTAGCGGTGTTGTATGGTGCCACTAGACTGATAGTGACACAGTTCCCTATAGACACAAAAAAATAGAGAAAAACATGGAATTTTGTGAAAAAATGTGATTAGAACTTGTGATTTCCCCTCCTTCTAGCACCAAAATGTGGAACCCCAATTCTAGACTTGCACAAACACAAGAAACAAACACATAGTTAGATCAAATGCATGTGATAATCAAGATTCCCCATGAAATCCATTTAAATTTCAAAGAATAAGAAGTGAGATGAACATAAGTAAACATAAATAAAAGCTATCAAATCCTATTCAATGTAAAGCAAACTCTTGATCTCATTAGGGAGTTGGTGCCAATTTGATGTGGAAATTGGCCCTCTCCCAACTCATATGCAAGCTTGTGATGATTTGCTGAAGAGTGATCCACTTTGTTGAAGATTCAATTAAGCTCCACGATGAAAAATTTGCATAACCTAGCTAAGACCTTGATAAAATGGATGGAAATAGATATGCTTGAGGATGAAATTGAGTATAGTAAACTTGCTCAAATTGTGGATGATCAAAAGAGGAGAGAAGCCTCTTATTTATAGAAAGACAAGATAGAAGAATTCTCAAAATGAAGCAATATGGGACTAATCTTCAACCAATGACAAGATGCCACTTGTCAAGAGGTGAATGGGCATAGGATGTGCACATTTTGATGAATGTGCCCATAAATGCAATTAGTTGAAATTTGAAATTAGTTAAATGACAAGGTGGAGGTAGAGTCAAATGGAGTTATGGCCACTTGGCTCAAGGAAAAAGGATTTGCAAGATGAAATAAATGTCTTGTTGGAAGGACAAAGTCCACTTGGAGGGATTTTCAAATTTGGAAGAATATTCCCCTTTTATGCCAAATTGAGAGAAAATGGGGGTTTAATAAATTAATTAAATGTATTTTCATGTGCAAGTGGCAAAAGCTAGAGGATGGGACATGTATTAAGATTAGATTTAATCAGGATTTGATTAATTAAGAGGAGGTTAGGTGTTTTGACAATTTTTACTTACATTTTAGGATTTAAATAAATCAAATTTGAGAGGTAAATGATTTAGATTTAGTTAAATAATGATTTTGATTTATTTAACTAAAGGGGATGATGTTAGATTAAATCAAATAAGGTTTAATTTATTTAATTTAATAAGACAACTTTAGAGATTTAATAAAATAAAATGAATTATTTAATTAAATATAGATGAGAGGATTAATTAAATAACATTGATTTATTTAATTAATGAAATAAAATGACTTAATTAGATAAATGATTTATTTTTATTTTTTTATTCAAGGGGTAAATGCTTTTGACCTGAGCTATGAACCAGATTACAAGCATACAACAATACCACCCCAATGGGGTTTGAACCTTGGTGGCACAAACAACAATGCCACCTTTAAACAATCACACCATGCCAATGCCGACATATAAATGATTTATTTAATTAAGAGAGGAAAATTGATTTATTTAATCAAATAAGGGCTATTCGATTAAATGGTTAGACAAAGGGATGATTTAGGATGAAACAGTGTTAGTAAAAATCAAGATCAGATGTATAATGTCAATCAGTACATTTTATGTGTCTACATTTTGAATTTAATAAATAATTATTATTCATTTTCTATTTGAATTATGACTAAAGTCCTGATTGATAGGCTGGTTGAAAAACATCTATAGCTTTCAAACGATATCACATTTTTTGAATCCAAAACATGTGTCACATTCTATGCTTCGCATACTATAGGATTAAAAAAAAATTGAATTTCATGAAGTTCTAACCAAGTTAAGGTGGTCAGACATACGAGTTTTTATATTTTATAAATGTTGTAATATAAAATTCATAATTAATTTTATTATTTGGAAAAAAATTACAAAAAAATATGTATTACATCAGGACATGAGTCCTATACTTATATCTAAAATATTATAAAAAATAATTATCATTTTATTTTGGTTAGCATGGTCAGACAGACACCTACTTCTTATTTTTTTCCTAAAATTTAAGTACTACTACATTGATATTTCAAATGTTCACCAAATAGATTTAAAAATAAATAAAACTAGTAGTTTAGAAACTACATTCAATTTGCTAAAGATTCTATTCTTATATATTTTTTAAATTATATATATAACTTATTCAAAGTTTTACGTCATGTTGGATAACTCTGTTTTTTTAATTTTTTCGCCACTTAAGGGCCTGTTTTTTCTTTGATGATCCTTCACATACCCAAAATGAACATCAACAATCATTTAAAGTGTATCTAGAAGTTGAAACTACTAATTAATAGACTTTTTCTTCAAATGATATAATAAATAATATAGATAATTGAACATCAACACATTACTAAAGTCTAAATTTGAGCTTTTAAATTGATTATCACATGAAGGAATACATAGAGGCATTGGAAATGTAAAAGCTTGCTCAAAGACAACTTTGCATAGAGTTGAGTTAGAACTTGGAAACTCATTATCAAAAATTAAATCACTGCATCACCTTTTCTAACAACTTCCACTCTTCAGGTGTTGGAATTGTCATTTGTTCTAACTAATGTTGTTTGAATTGAAGATTTGCTAACAATTCATGATTCAAATTGGAACATGTCTTGGATTCTTCAGTCAATTTTGCATTCAGGGTTAGCAATAGTTTGATGGAATCCAAATAGGTCACCACATTTGGGTTCTAAGGAAACTGGTCCAAATCAATCTTCCTTGGATCCTCCATCTTCTTTCTGAAATCATTCTTTCGAACGAATTGCTCATTTGTGTCAAAAGCCTCTAGCAAGCCAAGATCTATGAAGTTCCTTACCTTTTCATCCACCTTGTTCAACTTGTTTGCAGGAAAATGCAAATATTCCTTTTTTTCACACATTTTCAAACACTTTTCAATTAAATATGACACTGTCATTGATGTAGCAAGCTGATTACTAATCCCTTTTGATTTCAAAATATTGTCACTAGCTTTGTAGACTATTTGTTGAATTTGATTTCTCTAATGTTAGTACATTTTTGTTGTCCATTAAATATTTGTTGAGCTTATTATGATGTTTCTAATAGCATCAATCAATTGAAACATGTCACACAAATGATCAATCCCTTGGGTATGTGTAGGATCATGATGGGCCAAAAAGTCGCGATATGATGGATATGTGTAGGGTATGTGGCTGACAACTTTTTTTTTACCCAAAATTGATGAAACGGAAAGGGTTTTTAAAGGAGATTCCCAGCTTTCCACCAATATAAATTATGCTTTACATTAAATTTAATAAATAATTATTATTCATTTTCTATTTGAATTATGATTAAAGTCCTGATTGATAGGCTAATTGAAAAATATCTATAGCTTTCAAATGGTATCACATTTTTGAATCTAAAACATGCGTCACATTCTATGATTTGCATACTATAGGATTAAAAAGAAAAATGAATTTCATGAAGTTTTGACCAAGTTAAGGTGGTTAGACATATAATTTTTATATTTTTTAAAATTTGTAATAAAAAATCATATTTAATTATTTACTTGGAAAAAATTACAAAAAAATATGCATCACATCAAGACATGAGTCCTCTACTTATATCTAAAATCTTATAAAAAAATATTATCATTTTATTGTGTTTAGGGTGGTCAGAAAAACACCTACTTATTTTTTCCCTAAAATTTAAGTACTACTCCATTCAAATTTCAAAATTTCACCAAATAGATTTCTTTTTTTTAAATAAACCTAGTAGTTTAGAAACTACATTCAAATTTCTATAGATTTTATTCTTACATATATTTTAAATAATATAGATAACTTATTCAAATTTTTATGTCAAGTTACCTAACTCTGATTTTTCTAAATTTTTCGCCACTTAAGGGCCTATTTTTTCCATGATGATCATGCACATACCCTCTTGCATTATTTCATCCTAGATATTTTGTTTCATATGCCTCATTGTTTCTCTACAAAATGGAGATAACTTATTTTGACAAGCCTTAATTTCATTTTTTTCTTCCATCAACTATGCCTCAAATCTTTCATTTCTTTTTCTCTCCTTCTCCAGTGTTTGTTCCCACTATGCATTTCCATTTGCAATGCTTAGTCTTAATTTTTCTGAAGTGAATTTTTCCTCATGATATTTCTTATTGCTCTCATCTAGCTTTTGCTTCAATTCGTTCACTATAGTCTCATTCTGTTTATCCTCTTTGCTTGTTGATGTAGAGATAGATTTTTTAATTCTTTTTTCTAATTCATTTCTCTTGTTATCTGTTGCTTTCCTCTCTGCTTTCTCATTTGCTAGGTCTACCTGTAACTTTTCAATTTGAGTCTACAACCTTTTTTTCTCTCTATCTTTCTTTAACAATGATGTGTACACCAATTCATTGTTCTTCTTTGATACATTAATTTTGTCAGTATTTCCGAGTGCAAAAAATTCCAATTGAAAATTGTTCACCTCGAATTCAAATGGAGCCATTTGATTTGCTAGCTTGTTTTGAACTGTGGGAACAAGAATTGTGTACTCCATTATTTCTTTACTTGTGTCAAATGTGGGTAATACCATGGTTCTTGTAGGCTTTGAATTTAGAGCAGACACACTCTCCATCAGTTGCTTCTTCTTTTTTATTCAATTTTGATTTCTTTTTAAACTCTTTAATGTAATCAAAACCTAGGGATGTAGGAACAATGGAATGCTTGAATGGTGAAGGAATATGAGTAATTGCAGTTGCTAATGATGTCGTAGCCAGACTAATTTTCTAAAATCAAGATCTTCTTCATTATCTCCATTCTTTGAAAGAGTTCTTGGATCACCTAGGTCCTTCCACATAGAACAAAAGGCGATAATTTTTTATCGTGACCAATTTTTTCCTATAACTTCATTCTCTAGAGAATCTGGCATTATCACCTAGCTCCTTCCTCATAGACCAAAAGGTAGTAATTTTTTATCATGACCAATTTTTTCTGTAACTTCATTCTCTAGAGAATCTAACATTTTTACGCTACTAGATGGTTTATGAATTTTTTCATAAACATTGTTGTACCTCCTAATTTTCTTTCGATGCAATGCCATAATCTCTACTAACAATTGTTCAAAATAAATACCATTCTCAGCGACACTTTTCTCCATTGCTACTTTGACCTCATCCCAAGAATCCTTATTTTTCAAGTTTTCAACCAAGAGTTTACTTTGATGTTGAATTCTACTTCTAACATTCTTATTGAGCACAATCATTGATTTAATGGTGTCACATTGATCATACTGCTAGTAACAGATAGCATCAAAATAAAAAAAATTCAAAAGATCATGTGCCATAATAAATGCTTTTCTCTCGAATGTGATCCTTCCCCATGAAAAGGGTAAAGAAGGAAATAAGGTCTTCTTCCCCTGACTGCTAAAGTGTCTTTCATTAGTAATATGCATTTTCCTTACATATTCAAAAGAAAAAAACCCTTTCTATCACATGTATGGGAAGTTTGTATGGTTGTACTTCCGATCCATAAAATCTTAGCACAATATATTCTTCCTTTAAGTACCAATCAGCCAATTGTATTTATTTTCCTAGTTGAATGTAGTTTCTACATGACATAGGAAATCTAGGCATTGGAGTATTTGTAATTACCTAATGCAATGGATCCAAAAATTAGTCTACAAAATGATTGTAGTTCCTTCGATAATCATGCATCCTTATCACAATGGTCCATTCATATACTGGAGCCATTTTCTTTTCCTCAGCATTAGTATAGGGTTGAATCTGAAGCTTGTTGGTCTAAAACATTCCTCTAAATTTGAATAGAAAAAGATAGCACAAGTAGGTTGTGAACCTAAATTTCTTGGTGGAACCTCCTTTAATCATTAATTTTTTTTTATGCAGGGATTCTACAATGTGCCCAATAAAATTATATTTGAGATGTCAAACATGATAATGGATATTATATACCGTTTCAAGGAGGCTTGCACCCACTTCCAAATTGCTATCCAGTCCAAGGAAAAATGCTAGCAAGGGAATAGTATCCTAAACCCATGGTTTATAAATATCCAAATCATAAGGAGGCTTATGATAACCTTTCAATTTGTTTCTATCCTAAACTATTCTATTTAAGAAAGAATTGTTCTCCATTTCATCCACTACTTCATAATCACTACCAAGCTTTTCTAGGTCAGTGTGGACATTTCCAAATTCTTCGGCTGTAAACCCTAAGGCCAACACTTTTCCAAGTCTTTCTACATTAATGGATAAAATTTCTTCTTTGCTATCTTTATTAACAATGGCTTTTTTGTTATCATCATAATTTAGGGCACAAACCATGATAAATTTTTGGCAAGGGAAAACCTCATGTAACATCATGCACCCTAATCCAGTTATCCATGGTGCACTGATACTATTAACTTGCATTTTATTTGTAGATTTATTCTTAAATGAAAATATAAGTTCTGAGGTATGCCTACCATAGGTTTCAAGATCATAAATATAATGGTATTCATCAGTGAAACTTGGGGTTTTAAGAAATTTTGCACAATGTATTTTTCTATCCGACATTGCTCTAGTGGTACCAGTGGTAGACATGTTGATACAATCAACAATGTGAAATTTCTGAATTCCCTATTAGTCCTTAATTTATATTAATTCTTAAGCCTCTTAACCCTAAACCTAAACTTTAAAGTTTGACAAAATAAGATTTTAAGAAACATCAAGCGATGAAACATAGCCACAAGGATTCTTTATCTTACCTGGATTTTGAATTTTGATTCTTGAAGTTGAAACTAGGTTGAAACTTCAAACTAGGTTACTGGAATGGGTTTGTTGGAAGTGGATCTATGGAACCCAAAATAGGGTGATGCACTACAATGAGCAAACTAAAGACTAAAATATCCCTATGTGCTAACCCTCTAACTTCAAAATAAAATCACTTAGCAATAGAAAGTGTTGTTTTTTTGAATATTAAAGTGAATAACACTTAAACATCTACTCGTTACTTACAGACTACACATTACACAATTAGGTAGTACATGGATGACAGTATTTAAAACAAGCAATTAATGATTTACTCTTGCATTGATAATAAATTCTAAATCGTTGATCTTTGTTAATCTAACGGTTATAGGGTGATTCTAGAGGTTTAAGTTTGCAAGCCTAGCGCTTTGTGAATTTCATTCTCAAATGCAACTACAACCATACATAAAATTTTCATCGAATGGTTGAATAATCTATGATATAAATAATAAACATAAAACATGTGTTTTAAATTTTCTTTAAACTTTAATGCACTAGGATTGACATCAAGGCCAAGGGGCCAAAAGCTTAACGTTGAGAAGGCCTTAATAAAATGAATTACAATGTCACATTAATAGCACAACCATTTATTTTATTACAACTAAATTACAATGTCACATTATTACATAGTACAAATACAAATGTAAGCGCAAGCGCCAAGCTTCTACTAGACCGCTAGTGAAAAGTTGAAAACGTAAATGTGATACATGTATCTCTGAAAATAAATGGAACTTGTCGGGTCAACCATGAGCTCTAAAGATAAACACATGGGACTTGCTAGGTCAGCCATGGGCTCTGAAAATAAATGCATGGGGAAAGGGGGACCAATGAAACTGGGGAAATGGGAGCTGTGAAGATACAAAATGTACTTAGCCCCTTTTAGAATCAGACTCATGTAGAAGATGAGGGGTTGTAAAATTGCTCCCATGCAGAAGATGAGCATTGAAAATAAATCCATGGGGATTGCCTAGTAGGCCATGGTGTCTTAAAATGAATGCAAGAGACTCTCCTGGTCAACCATGCAGATGATGAGGGTTAGTAAAACTGCTCCCAGGCAGAAGATGAACATTGAAAATGAATATATGGAAATTTCCTGGGCAACCATGTAGACGATGAGGGGTAGTAAAACTACTCACATCTTCTACTTGCAGCTTCCATGCACTAGGATAGCACTTATCTCCACCAGAGCTCCTCATCTTGGTTCAAAACCTATCTGAGAAGTCAGGTGAACCAAATTAACTTCTTTCCAATTCCACCCATTTTAAACATGAAGGAAAATGGTCTTTTACTCTGTAACTAAATAATTGGATGTAGGAGAATTTAGAGCATCCCCAATAATACCGCATCATCTTCTTCTTGAATCCTTATTAAGTTATTAACCCTACAAAATGAAAACCCTTATGCCAATTCAACAAATGATTTTACTTGTGCTCATTATCCTTATTTATGGGCCAAAAATTCCACTACTAGCCTGGTCCCTTGTACACCTCACATGTTTCACGTGTGAGGTTGTGTATAGTTACTACTAACTAGTAATAATTGTGATTCACGCAAACCAAAAATCCAACTTAATCGGTACCTCAAGCTGACTACATGCAAAGTTGCAAACTGTACCTCAAGTTGACAAGTTGTCAATTATCAAAATCAGCAGTGCCACACAAGCTGCCAATTGTCAAAATCACTGCATTATTGACTTCATCATCTACGACTCTATAGTACATCATGCAATTTTCAATATAAACCTATCCAATCAATCACTCTGAATATTCATATGGCATTAATCCACATCACCATCCAGTACCATAGCCAATTTGAGAATTTCAATAGAATAAATGAAAGGTAGAGTACTTCAATGCATTGACAAGAGAGAATTAAATGTCTCATTTTACCTCAATCATTATCGATTTCCACTAATAAGTCACAATAAATTTCACGCACTTGTGATCATAACTATATGTTGATAATTACTATTAGTTTTAAGAGCCACATTTAACATTTTTATATTGATCAAAGCAAAACGGATATACAAGAATGGAGTGATGAAAAGAATTTTAATTTAAGTATCTATTGCTAAAGATTGAAGTACATAGTACATAACCAACATGGCCAAAAAGCCACTAACCGTGAGAAAAAAACCAAACACAAAGTACATATTATAAGAACTTTTATGTTGTACAATAAAATATAGACTTGTGACACATCACATAATTCATTACTATTTTTTTTGTAACATTAGTTGAGGCCATCAACCAATTTCTTTAGTAGAACGTGAATTTGATTTGACAAATTAACATCAAAGAAGAAAAGTGAACCACCCAAAACCTTCCTCCAAAACTCCAGACTCTTTAATAATTCAATTTTTCATGTCACATAGCACACCCCATCTCATATTAACCAATGCAAGAGCCTGTAGAAGCATGCAATTCCTCTTTCCTGAAGATTCCACCAGCAGGTGCTAGCCCACTTTCAAAATTGTAATGCTCCAGTGCCAACTCCAACGAAGAAATAGAGTAAATGAAAGGATGCAAATAACATATATTGCCAGCATCTTCACCAAATCTTTATCAAGAAAAATTTCCATGAAATAGAACAAGAAAGCCAAAGATACCTCAGAATATAGAGCATGAGGGTTGTTCTAAAGCCATTCCCTACTAACAATTATTCTTATAGCATCCTCAACCTGCACACAACGAATTGTAAAAACCATACCCAACTTTTGTCTATCATATGCATCGTCCCTTCTTTTCTCCCAAAAAGATTTGGGTAGCATGACACACCATGAAGACTCCATAATATCTCAGTTAAATTGAGAATAGAGAAGAAATAAATCAATGTTGAATATATTATAAATGATATGAAAAACATCAAGTTGCTGAATTATATATAGAAGTTAGCACGAACATAATTAGTATGACATCACACTTATCATTTTTAAATTCACCACTATCATTAATGTGACAATTAACATTTATTTCAACATTTGATTCCTTATAAACAAGTGATTAAAAGGTATTCCCATGATAGATGACAAGATGGCTGCATAGAGCACATTCAAATAAACTATAAAGTTATTTTTAAAATGGGGATGTATTGCTAGGTTGATGAGACTCGACCCTCAGGATTAAATATTTAAGATATAATGCTTTTCCATAAAATATTTTGGTCTAACTTAGGTAATATTCAATAGTAAATAAGAGCACGATGACTGACATACCTAAATAATTAATAAAATCTCAACCATTGATTTATGAAAATCTAATGGTTCTAGTGTTATTCTAGAGGTTTCAAGTCACAAGTCTAGTGCTTCAAGAATTTACTTCCGGAATGCATCTATAGTCGTCCAACAAAAATTCATTGAACAGTCCCTTTTTAAAAAAAAAACTTTATGCACATGCATAATTTAAAATGGGGACATCACTAGGTTGATGAGACTCGACCCTCAGGATTAAAGAGTTAAGATTTAAGGCTTTTTCATAAAATATTTTGGTTTGACTTAGGCAATATTAAACAATAAACAATACTACAAGAGCATGATGATTGACAGACCTAAATAATTAATAAAATCTCAACCATTGATTTCTAAAAATCTAATGGTTCTAGTGTTATTCTAGAGGTTTCAATTCACAAGTCTAGTACTTCAAGGATCTACTTTTGGAATGCAACTATAGTCATCCATCGAAAATTCATCGAATGGTCCTTCTTTTAAAACAAACTTTATCCACGTGCATAATTTAAAATGGGGACATTGCTAGGTTAATGAGACTCAACCCTCAAGATTAAAGAGTTAAGATTTAAGGCTTTGTCATAAAATATTTTGGTCTGACTTAGGCAATATTAAATGGTAAACAAGAGCATGATGACCGATAGACCTAAATAATTAATAAAATATCAACCATTGATTTATGAAAAATATAATGTTTCTAGTGTAATTCTGGAGGTTTCAATTCACAAATCTAGTGCTTGAGAGATATACTTCCAGAATGCAACTACAACTGTCCATTGAAAATTCATTGAGCATTTGTGGTCCATAATACCGCATGGTCGCTGAAATTTGGAACCTTAGAACCAAAGTCTGAAGTTTCAAAGTTTTTGAAACCTCTGACCCACTGACTACAAAGATGACCAAGAAAGACTTGCAACTAAGGTTAGGAAAAACACCAAAACCCTAACTTTGTTGAATTAAGATAAGAAAGGTGGCAAGGATGGTGCATTTATGAAGTGAAGATCATAGGTGGATTTTAGCAAGTGGACATGATTGAAGGATCAATAGGTAATTAAGATTGCTACTTGTGGAGTTTGGAAAATTATTACCTCTCAGCCCTCGATTAGAGAAGTTAATAATAGATTTTGGCATGGAGAAGAAGGCACACAAAAGTCTGAAAGAGTGGTGGTGGTGGTGGTGTAGATACAATAGTTTTCAAATGGAGGCCAACTTCACTCAGTGTTCGAGGAGGAAATTAAACCTATTTTATGGTGAAGCTTCTGACCAAAGATTAATTGGTATGTTTTTATTCACTGATGGGAGCTTGGTACAAAGTGTGCAGATGATTTTGGGGAAATCCTTTGGAAATATGACTCGGCATAGATACATTACTAACATGGATGTATACTCCTTGATTATAGCATGGGGTTTGACTTGGGGGAATAGACAAGCACAGTGAGAGAAGTGATGGAGATGATTGTGCATAGATATTTCTTGGAAGGATTAGAATCAATACTTGAATGGGTAGTTCCAGGTGAAGGTTTTGACATCTGGGAAGGCTTTGAAAATGTGGAACTGGAAGGGGAAGAAGGATGCATCCCTTTCATGCATTGGCCAGAGGATGAGATTAAAAATCGATGCAGGGAAGAAGAAAGGTTAGGTTGGAAAGCATTGAAGCTCTTTATAGAGTTGATGAAGGTGGAAGTAATTATAGAACAGGTGAAAGTGGAGGCAGAGTGCACAAAAGCACAGGAAAAAGCAGAGGAAAAGTGTATGAAAGAAAAAGGACAGAATGTGAGGAAGTAGAAGATGAAAGGGAAAGCAACAAGGAAAGTTGGTTACGAAATGGGTAGCACTAGTTGAATTTGAAGTTTTTGTAGGGTTTTTGTAGAATTAACGCAAGACTAGTACTAAATTTTTGGCTTGTTGTGGGTTGAACCCTGTTATGGTTGTATAGTGTGAATAGTAGATATACTAGAAAGGGTAAAAGAACAATTGAAAATCTTGTTGAAATATGTAAGGTAGATGTACAAATAGCTGTGGAACTAGTTTTAGTTGGGAAGAGTTACTTTTTCTATTATGAAGCATGTTAAGATGCTTTTTTGAAAATTTTTTTATAGTTGTAGGTGATTTTTTTATGGTTGATGAAAACACTGAGGAAAATAATCTTTATTTTCATGCAATACAAAATCCTCTTACCGACCAAAAAAAAAGAGTCACGGTTCTATTGTTACTCTGGATTTTTCAATTTGCAAGTCTACTACTTCAAAGATTTACTTCTAGAATGCAACTACAACCGTCCATCAACAATTCATTGAATGGTCGTGGTTAGATTGATTTGGACTGACACTTCCCCACTGCATGTTTTTATTAGTTTGATATTATGTTTAATTCGCCAATGTTTTTTTCTTAATTATTTGAAAATAGGTTTAATTCGCCAATGAATTTAATTTTTAGTTTCAAAAAAAGTTTTAATCACCAACAAAATTATTTTTTCTGGTTTGAAAATAGGTTTAATTCGCCAATCAAAATATTTTATTGGTTTGAAACTAACTTTTAATCGCCAATGGAAAAATTTAAGTGGTTTTAAAAAAATTACATTTCACCAAGATTTTCCATAGACTTCTAGCGATTAGAAAAGATTCGTGAATGGACTTTTTTTTTCACAAAAAATGAAAGAAATTGCCACTAAAATTATTATTTTTATCAGGAAGTCTACAAGATTTGCTAGGATGTTACATCTCCAACAAGAGGGGGGGATTTCTTAAAGTTTTCCCTAGTATAGGGGTCTTCCTCAGTTAGACCCCTGTTTTGGTGTTTCCACCTCCATGAACAACTAAGATAGCAAAAATGCAAAAAAGTATGGTAAAGGAGAATGAAAGTAAAGAACACATTAAATACTATAAAACAATATTATGTTACTCAACCAAATCATATAGGAGAGGAGTAAAAATCTTACCACCTCCACCAAGAGCTCACTAGCTAATGGAGGAGAAAATTAAAGGACATAAGCCCCCATTGCAATGGTGTTGTTCCACACTTGATGTACAAAATTGATGGAGTGTTGTTGTTCGTGCTATGGAGTGCAAAGTGCTACTTTAAGGCTAAGTGTGTAATAAGTGAATGCTAGAATTCTTGGAGAGATCAAGTTGAGTGTTTAGAAGCATGTGTAGGAGATGAAATGCATGAAGAACGAGTGAATTTGAAGGAAGAATGAGAAAAATGGCAATATTCAGGTTGGTTGTTTAAAGAGGGGCATTACAAATCGACCCCAATAGGAAGTGTAATGCCTCTGTAGGCTTCAGATGCAAGAATATTTTAGGTATGTAAGCACACCACATAGATGTCTGCACGTTGCATGGGTGTCCTCTATAGTTATTCTTTTATCAATGCACAAAATAGACGCTAATTGGAATGAAGGCAATGGGCCGATGTGGATTTTTGACTTTGGATTTGGTTTTCTAAAGTGAAGTAATGTAAAAAGGGGAATTTGCATAAGTGGTGCAAATTGGCTCCAATACAACTTGCAAGAGAGCACTCCTAATAGCAAGTTGGAAATTACAAGAGTATTCAAGGACATTCAAGATCATTTTCTAAGGAATTCAACAATAGATTTCTGCATCATTTGTTGCAACAATTCAAGATCCATCATCATGTCAAAGGAACAATGCATCAAGAATGTTGTTGAGCTAGTGTTGTGATGTAGTATTCAAGATCCAAGTTGAGCATTGTTCCACATCCAATTCAAGATCTAGATCTACATTCCTCAAGGACACATCATGTTATATTGTAAATTTACATTACAATAAATCATTTGAGGTAGCATTGTTCATATTTCTTATTTCATGTTCATATTGCATTGTTTCATCATAAGTTTAATTACCTAAACAGGGTTTGACGAAGGCAAACCCCTATTTCCTAACAATCAACAAGTTTTTATCTATCCATATGTGATTGCAGATCTAGGTGTCTTGGAGCTTGAATATTCTTTGAAGATTGAGTTACAAGACTAAGGACAATTTTCAAAGTTGTCACCTTGTTTGCAAGACCATGAAAAGTCACCCACAAGTCACAATTTAGTGTTTCAAACTTAGAAATAAGGTGTGAAAGGAAGAGAAGAGATAGGAGAATAGATTCAAATCTTGACCCTCTCAAAATGCAAAATGGGAAAAATACACCACTTGTGGCGCATGAGTCCTATTATAGTGATTTTTCTAGATTTTAGTGGATTCAGACCAGGCACTACAAGACTCCTATTTCATCCTAGAAACCCTAGTTTGGGATTGATATTCATAACCTAGCGTATAAGTCCCAATGAGCATTAAAGTCAACATTTTTAGGATTTCATATCTTGTATCGAGCTTCTATAGGATTCTTGGTGCACCTTCATACTTTTCCAGTTTACTACTTTGATTTGCATTCTTTTCTAGGCCATTTACTTAAGTCTTATTTATCATTATGCTTTTTATTAGGCTTTGCATGTTACGTATCTTTCCAAGCCCTAGCTTGGTGGTGAACCCCCTTTTAATATTTAGCACACTTTAGGACACCCTTCTAGCATATGTATTTCCCTTATTCCATCCTTGGATTGAGATCTATAGGATTTACTTGAATGAAACTTGAGTGAAATAGGCCCTCATCCCTTTTGTTCCAACTCCTAAAAGGTGGATCACCCTATTTATGTTGTTTCATTTTAGTGAACCAATCCTTTAGAATAAATTATTTCTGATTTGAAGTGTACCATAGTCATAGATCTAGCTTTCATTTACTTTGCATTAGGTATTGCATTAGTTAATTGGTATTTAGGGTTTCTAAATCTTGCATTAGTGAAAGTGCATATAGGTTGCATTTTTGCTTCTTATATCATTCAATTTCACTAAAATTCTACAATTACAAATAGTCAAGACAACATAAAAGTGAGAAAACTTAGAAACAACTCCGAATTTGTTGAAATTTAGGAAAAATCCTTAATCTAGGACTCATACATCCCTCTAGGAAATTTAGTCCCAATATAGGTTGTTTTTCCTACTTTCTCGAATTTTTGTTTTATGTATTTTTTAAGATTTGACTCCTCCAAAACCCCTGATTGGGACTCATACACCCCTTTGGTCGAATTAGTCCTAGATCAGATCTGAAACTACCTTTTACAACATTGAAAACCTTGTTTTTGCACTTCTATTTGCTATCATTAGTTATCATTTCAGTTGGCTGAATTTCTGTTACATGCATTTTATTAGATCTAGATTAATTAGGTTCATTCCATGCATTTCTTAATTTCAAGTTTCCATTTAAAAATTTTCGTTTTTAGATTGTTACATAGCATAATCAGTCAATTATCATGTTCAAATTTTGAAAATTGCATTATCCTTTTGCATGTTTTCTCTATCATTGTTGCATTTCAAATTTTTAGGACAATCATTAAATCATATTTTCATTCAAAAAATCTATTGTTATCAAACTTCGTGTTCTATTTTTAGATCTTGTTGACTGTTGTAAGAAATTTTTGTTAAGTGCATATTAAAATGAAGTCCTCTCCCCTCTCTTTTTGTTCGTCATTGATCCCTCTCCTAGTATCCCTTCTATGAGTGAGGTTCGTTTAATGAAAGTGAATACAACCTTGGGTAATCATAACTATCATATTCATTCTTCTCCTAATATATCTCCTAGTTGTGAAGAAGATATTTTGGCATTAGAAGAACCAATCGATGAGAATTTTGAGAACCCTAGCTGTTTCTCTCCTCTTACCTCTTCTATTAGGCAAGAAATTACTAAGAAAGATGACATAAAACAACGAGAGACCATTGAAACCTACCTAAATAAAACTTCAACTAGTTTACATTCATCTCCCAACATCTTTAACTCTTGTTATAATGTTGTAAATGATGAGGATATGTTGGTGTTAGATGATCAAAAATTTAAGATCTATGACAACCATCTTGATGTTTCTTCCCCTACCTATCCTATTTTGGAAGACATTATGGGACAAATGAGTGGAATTATGGACATTATTGAAAATCACATTTGTTCTTCTCCTTGTATCTCTCCTAGTTGTGAATAAGATACTGTGATGTTGGAAAATACAATTGACAAAATTCATGAGAATCTTATGTGTCTTTCTTCCCCTAGGGAAAACATTAATGAAGAAGACAATGACATCATTGGTGAACAAGACAATCCAACCATTGATAACTCCCTTACTTGTGTTGAATTCATTTTAGAAGAACAAAACATTTAATTTCATGAACATCTAGTTTGTTTACCTCCTAAAAAATCTCCTACTAGGTATGATATCATGGTGGAAGAAAATAAGACAAATGACACATTTCTTTCAAACAATAGTGATGTGAATTCCCTAGATGATGGTGAAAAGATGACACTATACTCCCCTTATGAAACTGTTGAGGTTATCAATGCACAAGTTTCCATTAGATTCCCCTTGATTAATGGACCTCATACATACACTGTGGTACATCCTAAAAATCCTCTAATTCTTTACACATCCTCACAAAATCCACAAACTCAAAACAAACTAGAACTTATCCTTTACCCACCTAGGAATAATGTTTCATAGCAGCCCAGTTATAATACCATTTCTCATACATATAACACTAGAAACAACCTGAAACCAAGAAAAACACCATCAACATCCCTCCCATTACCTACACCTATCTTTCCTAGTCCTCATTTTCCTTCACAAAGTGGAAATGAATAATCTTGTTGAACAACTTAAGAACACTCCTGCTAAGATATCCTTATGGGACCTTATTCAAGGTTCCCCTCATTATCACAACATGATTCAAAGTGTTTTACAAAAAGTCCCTATCCCTTCTAATGTGAAACCAAATGACATAACAACCATGATTCAAGGAATAAATGCTAACATTGTTTTCCACCAAAGTGAGCTCCCTCCATTTGAAGTGCAAAAACAATATAAAGCTTTCATGATAATAGCTTACTACAATGGGTGGGGAATAAAAATAACCCTTATTGAAAATGGCTCCACCCTTAAAGTGTGTAGTGTGACACTTTTGGATAGGTTTGGCGTGGATAAATAAAAACTTCAACCTGCCTCTTTATCTATTAGTCGGTTTGATAACATGGGAAAATAACCACTTGGTGTGATCACTTTTCCTATTACAACTAAAAAGGCCACATTAGAAACACCGATCCATGTTATGCCTCACGATCTTTCAAATAATCTTCTTTTAGGAATACCATGAATTCATGTAATGAATGGGGTGCCTTCCACTCTTCATCATATCATGAAATATGTCTACAACAACAAAGTTTATACAGGGTATGTGCAGGATCATCATGAAAAAAATAGGCCCTTAAGTGGCAAAAAATTTAGAAAAATTAGAGTTAGGAAACTTGATGTAAAAATTTGAATAAGTTATCTATATTATTTCAAAAATGTTTAAGAATAGAATATGTAGAAAATTGAATGTAGTTTCTAAACTACTAGGTTTATTTAGAAAAAAAAAAATCTATTTGGTGAAAATTTGTAATTTGAATGTAGTAGTAGTTAAATTTAAGTGAGAAAATAAGAAGTAGGTGTCTTTCTGACCACCCTAACCACAATAAAATGATAATATTTTTTTATAAGATTTTAGATATAAGTAGAGGACTCATGTCCCGTTGTGATGCATATTTTTTTGTAATTTTTTTCAAGTAAAAAATTAATTATGACTTTTTTATTACAACTTTTAAAAAATATAAAAAACTCGTATGTCTAACCACCTTTACTTGGTCAAAACTTCATTTTTTATTTTCTTTTAATCCTATAATATGTGAAGCATAGAATGTGATGCATGTTTTAGATTGCTAGAAAGGTGAGAATCTCTTTGAAATCCCTTTTCATTTCATCAATTTTTGGTAAGAAAAAAAGTCATCAGCTACATACCCTACACATACCCATCATATCGCCACTTTTTGGCCCATCATGATCCTGCACATATCCTACAATAAAAGCCAACCCTCAACCATATAGTTATTTGAACATTGAGAAAGAAAAGGACAACCCTTTGGAAACATTAACACCAACTACACAAGTAGAACCCATGCAAGAAGAACAAAAATATAGGTGTCCTAAACCCTTCACAATAATATCACTAGATGATTTGGGATCATTGGATTTCACACCTACATTAATGGGAAAATATGAGATCATAAACAAATATTTTGAAAAGAGAAAAGAAAAAAAGGTTATATCAACACAGAATTCAGAAGACCCTTCAAAAGCATCCACCTCAAACACCCTAGAAGAAGAAGAAAATTATACAACATACTTTGATGAAGTTGGTTATGAATAACCATGGACTCCAAAATAAATGAAAAAGCTTTATGGAAAAGGTTACGAACTTATGAAACAACTTGGATATAGTGGAAAGGGATGTGGTGCTAAAGAACAAGGTATATTTGTCCCTATAGATCCTCACATGCAAGAAAAGACTAGTGGTCTTGGTTATTGTCCCTCAAAAGAAAGAAGAAAGCCTTCACTTAATGTCAACACTCTTACAAAATATTCTTCTAAGAAAACTTTAACATTAGTGTATCCTGAAATGATAGACACTAGTGGTCTTGATTGTTATCCTTTGAAAGAAATGAAACAAATAAGGAAATCTTCGCTTAATATCAATGTCATCACACAAAATGCTAACAATTGGAGTTCATTAGATTTTACACCTTCCTTTAAATAAGAGTAAAAAATCTCACAATCTAAAGAGCCTTGCATAAGTATCACACCTTGTACTATGCAATAGAAATCTTTGTCACAACATAATAATCTTCTACTATTGATCAAGAGATTATCTTGTTGAGACTCCTCTAAGATCATTTGATACCCCTCCTTCCAAGAACACAAAAGAAATTTTTCTACAAGAATTCATTGGTGCATATCATTGAGTTCATGGTCATTCTAATGAATGTAAGGCTTTAAGTGATAAAATTCAACATCTTAAGGAGTGTGCTGATCATCCTTATGTTGGGGCTCCTAATTCCTCTAATTGATATTGATTTTCACTCTAGCATGTCTCTCATCAATCATTTTGTCTTATCCTTGTCTTGCACTAAGTGGGTGCAAGTGGTTAGGTAGCCTTGTCCTCGTATGTCACTTTTCATTGTCACTTTTGGCTAGTTAACTTCATGTCATTTACATATAAGAGAAAGCTTGGGATGTGGACGACATGCCTTAAGTTGGATCGCATGTGACATAATGAGTTATCTTTTGGGGGCATCCCATTTTCATGACATAGCTTCATTCAAAAACATATGACTTGGGAGAGGGATTTTTGAGTAAGCTCTCATGTCTTCTTCTACTTTAAAGCAATTGATCACAATGATGGTGTTAGAAACTAATTTAAAGTTGGGTCATACATCAACACTCAAGTTTCACTGTGTCATTTTCCTTCTTGTTACGATGCGTCATTTTCTTGGTGGCATCATTGGGTTTGATTTCCTATGAGAGTGTGATACTTCTTCGATTTGTCCTCTCTTGGGGACATTAAGAATGATGTTTCCTAAGAAGAGACCTTATATGAAATAATAAAAATCCATTTTAACGTACCCTACACTATTTTTCATTTACAATATCTGTTATATGGCCACCTTGCATATAACACTTTTCTTTCATGTGGAGCCATCTTGTTTGTTCATGAGTTTCAAGCATAAGAAAGTTTTTCTTACCCCATGAAGCTTAAAGTTCATTGTTGTGTGGTGCCTTATCAAATTTATTAGGAGGTATAGCTTTATTATGGATGTATGTATGGGAGCCAAACTTAGGTGTGACTTTCCCATATCCATTTGCATGTGTGTGTGGGCACATACATGCTACGTGTGTATGTGTCTCACCACTCTAGGGGATCACCTGGTGGATGGCCTAAGGTTCCACTAGCCCTTGTCAGCATGCATTTGGTTTGCATTGTGGACATTTTTTTCCACTTGTAAACTACCCTTTTTGGATACTCACCTAGTAGACAGCTTGAAGTTTGGTTGCCTTAGAGTGAGCATGCATTTTTGGAAAAATAGCTTAGATCTAATCCATCGTGTGTAAGGAAAACGATTAAAGCTTGATCCCACTTTCTTTATTTTTCTTTCATCTTTATGTCTTAGACATTGTATGTTTTTTTATCTTGATGTTGCATATAATACACCTTGTGTGTGTCCCTTTGTTCTCATGTTGGTTTGATGTAGGATCTTGGATCCTAGGGGGCTTGAACACTCCCTTGATCTTTTTCATCCTAGACCATCCACATTAGTACATGTGGACCCCTCTTGAATTTCTACTTTAGTGTGAGTTTGAATCAAGTTCCTCCTCTCACTAAAGTGGGGGCTAAATATAGTGTAGAAAAAGTAGCCCTTTTTCACACCTAATTTGGGAACGAATAATTAACAATAAAATGGACATAAAGGTTCCTTAATTAGGGTGTTGTAAAGTGTATCCTAACACTTTCACACTAATCTTGGGATTTATTAATTTATGGGGCTTATTTATGCCATAATTGGTCCTATTTTGCATCCACAATCCTTAATTAATACATCTATCTAAGGATAATCCTGAAACTTATCAAATAACCAATCATAATTCAATGTTTTGGGTCATGTGTTCTAGATTTAGTGATCTATGAATCATACACCACCTTGGGCATATGAGTCCCACCTAGGTCTCAAGACCTGATTTCAAGTTTCAAATTAAACAAGACCTATATTGGAGTTTGTGCCCCAGTTTTGAACCAATGGGACTTATACGCCACCTTGGGAATATGAGTCCCACTCTAATCAGGACCTAATTTAAATTCAAATTTTTGTCAGATTTTATCTTCCTAATCTGATGTTGGCTTGGAGTGTTGCAATTTCAAGAAATTTGGCATAAACAAGTATAAATATAAGGTTGTTTCACTCATTTTCACCTAAGAGTTTCAAGAGAGCATTCCTAATAGCAAGTTAGTGATTACAATAGTTCAAAAGATTATTCAAGTAAATTCAAGAGTGTAATGTCCCCTTCTCAATCCTGATCATCTCAGTGACCGTTGGCCTTTTTTTCTGGAAACCCGAAGGCTAGTCGGGAAGTAAAATTAGGGTTTCCTATTTTGGTGGATGTCTTTGCTCAGAGTTGGTGGAATCAAGGGCGGATTCTTTCTGGGTTTTCAGAGAGCTTCGCAGTGGTGTGTTCATCTTGGTATTCTGAGCATTTTTTGGAATTTACTATTTTTAGTAAATTCTATTTTTGGTAGTTTAATAGTTGGGACCAGCATGGTTGACTTTCTATGTCAGTTTGATCAGTTGGCTTACTCATTGATGGCTTCGAGGCGCAGTGGAGAGATAAGTTGAGCTATTTTATTAAAGTCATGTTTTAATGTTATAATTTAACGTTGACCCCCCCTTAGCCTAGCTTAATCACTTCAAGTCTTTTTAAAAGGTGTTCTTTAAGGGTGGCGCTTCATTAAGAGAATTAATTATATCTTTTATGAAGTTTATCATAAGTTCAAAGTGGATGCCATTTTCAAGAAAGATTAAAATAATATTAAAAGACAAAGTTGCTTGAGAAAGTGGGACACCATTTGTGAAGGAATTAGGGTTTGACTCCGGAAAGGAAGTTAGGGTTTCGAGAAGGCCAACCGAAACTTATAAAAAGGAGACTTTGAGCATCATTTCATCATCTTTGGACTACAGTACTATTATGCTGCCGAATTGGCTCTGGGTTTGCTTCGAGGAATTAAGGCCTCCTATCTCGGGCATCGCTTCTTGTTGTTTAAGACAACAACTAGTGGTGATTTTAGTCTAGTTTATGAGTGCATTGGAATTTGTGCATTGTAATATGCATTTGTCTAATTAGGTTCAGTTCTTGGCATATTAGATGTTTCTGGTTTTTGCATGTTTGCTACAGCAGATCCGTACTTTTATTTGTAAATCAAAAAAAGAAAAAAAATGTGTTATGGGTATTGCATAATTCTATCCATTTAGGCTAGGTGCCCTTGTGTGCAAACTTGTGGAATTTTTAGAGAGAAGCCTGATTTTTAATGAAGAAATTGCCCCTGTCAGCTGGGCCGTACCTTTCAGCTATCTTAGATTTCATGCATTAAATAAAGTTTGCCTTTTGAGTTTGTTTCTTGTTGTTAGTTTGAGCGCCCTCATGATAGCATTGTTTTGCATTGAATACCATGCCATTTGAGTGATTAGGGAAGGAGTTATGAGCTATTCAATAAATCTGTATGCAGCTGTTTATGTGATGAAAAATGTAGGTCAGTTATAACATCTCGTAGAAATTTGCAACTTCATCTGTGGATAGGTGTTGAGAGTTCTCAAAGATCCTGCGGAGACTTCATTGGGAATCACCAAGTTGAAAGAGGTTGGATCTGTTTATACTCTTGCAGTTTTAAGCTTTATTTCTCAGCAAAGTAATCCTCTAATATTGTTGCAACTCTATTCATATGCTGATTCGCATTGTTAGCAATATATCATTTTTAAATTGTAAGCTGGCAGTAGTACTGACGGCCATTTAGATTCTTGCTTTATCAGATTGTAATGCTCTTCTTACTCTCAGCAATTTATATTGTAATTAGTTCACCTCCACCCTATGGTCGCTACTTTCCCATTCTGGGTTAGCAAGCACATTCTGGGTGTGGAGTATTTTAGTTTCCAGTATTTCTTTAAGCATAGTATTCTATAACACTCCGTCATATGGTCGCCCCTCACTCCATTCTGGATTGGGTAGCACATACTTGGCGTCGAGTTCCCATTCAACAATTAGGGTAGAAGATCCTCTGACCATATGCTCGCCATCATCAGCGCCATTCTTGGTTAGAGTTGCTTTCGTACGTTTTGGTTTACTTCTAACCTTAACGGGTACATTGATTGTAATGTTGTAATCTGATAATCGAAAAACAAAAAAATTTGGCTCAAAATATTTCAGTGGTATCAGAGCCAAGATCTTGCCATCCTATGATCATTCTGTCTATGAGTGATAGAGAAAAGAGGTACATTGCAAGGGAAGACAAGAAGGTTGGAAAATAGTTTCAGCCTTATCAGCCTCCAGAGGGTCAGACAACTTCAGAAGTATTGAGGGCTCATTGGGAGTCTTCTCAAGAAATAGTCACAGCAGAAGGTGAGAGGTTAGTTGGGGGTAACGAGAGGGTTACCAATAGTAGAGATGACAGTGGTAAGGGCAGAGAGAGATCCATCAGTCTAGGACAGTGATTTGAAAGGAAGATGGATGCTTTGATGGATATGGTTTCACTCATGATGGGGAAAGTGGGCCAAAACACCATTCCACAGAACAACACTGGGTATAGAGGAGAGCACAATGCTTCCAACTAGCATGATGGACATGCTGTTCCACATGCTTCATACAACACTTATGTCTCATCTAGACCATTCAAACCCACCTTTCTGGCACCTGTTAACACTCAGCCAGATCCTGAAGAGAATGCTTCATTCGTGGAGCAGTTGAGACTTGGTTGTGTAGAGTATGACTCTCTACTTGCCGACATCAAGATGGATATGTCCTATAATGATTTCATGGATCACAAAAGAAAAAAAAAAGGACAAGGGAGACACTTTGATCAAAGAAGACCATTGAATCAAGGAGACTTGTACCAAGCTGTCAACAAAGTTACACTTCCTCACTTTGACGGGAGTGATACCAGTTCAGCTCGAGCTTGGATTCAGAAGCTGGATAACTATCTAGCTCTCAGACCAATGGCAGAAGAAGAAGCGATCAAGTTCGCTACGCTACACCTTGATGGGGTGGCACACGAGTGGTGGTACCATGGCCTAATTACTCTGGGTCATTGGTCTATCACAACTTACGATGAGTTCACCACTAGACTCATCGAGAGGTTTGAGAAGAAGGATCCTGAAATTCATTTCAGAGAAATTGCACAATTGAGACAGTATGGCACAGTTGATGCCTACATTGCCGAGTTTCAGAGACTCTCAGTCATGGTGACTGGAATCACGGAAAGGAGATTGGTGATTCTTTTCAGTGAAGGTTTGACAGAACCTCTCAAAGGTTGGATTAAATCCTTTGACCCACCAACCTTGCAAGAGGCCATGAAGAAGGCAAGAAACATGGAGTGGGCTGCTCCTAAGGCAAAATTTCAGTCAAACTCCCCCTTTCAGAAAAGGGATAAAGGGAAAAAACCTCAGCATAGACCTCCTTTGAGACCTCAGCACAAGGAGTTCAAACATCACAATCCCCATGTCACCAGGTCGGATCCTGAAACCCTGAATGAACTCAGAAGAAAAGGGTTATGTTTCTGATGTAGGGAAAAGTGGTCTCAAGATCATGTTTGCCCTAAAGGGGTTAAATTCAATCAGATTGAGTACTATTCTGCTGGTGAAAGTAGTTTTGATTTTTCTGACCAGCAATTTGATTTTGAAGAAAGTGAGGTAGATAGAGCTCCAGAAGAGTCCGGAGATGAGAAGGAAAGTGGTGGAGTCTTAGCTCAACTTTCTAGCTTCCAAAGAAACGAATCATTCAAGGTTCGAGGGATGATCAAAGGGAAGTGAATCATTGCCTTGATCGACACTGGAGCAACACATAACTTCATTGATGAAGTTGTGGTAGCCAAAAAGGGGCTACAAACAGAGGATTTTGAAGGGTTCAAGGTCATGGTTGCCGATGGATTTCATATTTCTTGCACAAAGAAAATCTTGAACATGACCATGCAATTGAGAAATTACGAAGTCAAGGATGAATTCTATGTAGTTCACATTGGAGACACTAATGCCGTCCTAGGCATTCAATGGCTGCACTCTCTTGGGGAGATCTCCTTGAATCTGCAGACTATGGAGCTGAAGTTTCAATCCGATGGGAAGAAGATAGTTCTGAGAGGAATGTCTAATGGGGGCCCTTGGGTTGTGTCATTCAAAAGAATGGCAAGGCTGATCCGTCACGATCAAGCTGAGTGGGTTGCAGAATGCATGATCCTTCCTGATAGTCCTATTGAGACTAAACGTGACCAACCTCTTGATATTCAGTCTCTACTCATGAAGAAGAGCAAAGTATTTGTAGATTTGCCTCCTGGACCACCACCTGAATGGGGTTCAGAACATATCATTGAGCTCAAGGAAGGAGCTAAACCAGTGATTACAACTCCATACCGGTACCTGAAGAGGCAAAAGGATGAAATCGAGAAGAATATTCAAGAACTCTTGGAGATGGGTTTCATTCGCCCAAGCAAGAGCCCCTTTGCATCTGCAGTGGTCCTTGTGAAGAAGAAGGATGGTACCATGCGCATGTGTGTGGACTATCGTGCTTTGAACCAGAGCACCATCAAAAATAGATACCCCATTCCCAGAATAGATGAGCTCATTGATGAGCTACATGGGGCCAAGTTCTTCTCAAAGATCGACTTGAGATCGGGTTACCATCAGATTCGAATGAGGGGATCTGATGTGGAGAAGACAGCTTTCAGATGTCACTATGGCCATTTCAAATTCTTAGTCATGCCATTTGGGTTGACTAACACTCTAGCTACCTTTCAATCTTGCATGAACCGTGTTTTTCAGAATCAGTTAAGGAGATTTGTGTTGATATTTTTTGATGACATTCTGATTTACAGCAAGACTTGGGAAGATCATCTCAAGCACTTGGAGGAAGTGCTTAGTATCCTGGAATCTGAGAGTTTGTTCGCAAAAGCTTCCAAATGTGAATTTGGAATGGAGGAGTTATTGTACCTTGGCCACATAATCAGTGTTGAGGGAGTGAAGGTGGATCCAGAAAAGATCAAAGCAGTAGTTGATTGGCCACCACCTGAGAACTTGACTCAGTTGAAAGGTTTTCTGGGTCTTTGTGGTTTCTATCAGAGATTCGTAAAGGGGTATTCATAGAATGTTGCTCCCCTTACTAATCTCACCAAAAAGGGAGCCTTTGTTTGGTTAGAAAAGGCTCAAATTGTTTTTTACAAATTTAAGAAGATCATGAGCTCGTTTCCGGTTTTGGCTATCTCAGATTTCTCCAAGCCATTCGAGCTGCAGTGTGATGCATCAGGTGAAGGAGTTGGGGCTGTCCTGATGCAAGACAAACACCCTATTGTGTTTAAGAGCAGAAAACTAAGGGGTGTTGAAAGAACATATTCAATTTATGACAAAGAAATGCTTGCCATTATGCTTGCATTAGCCAAGTTCAGGCAGTACTTGGTGGGGAACAAGTTTGTGGTTAAGACTGACCATAATAGCCTCAAGCATTTCATGCACCAGAAGGACCTAAATGAGAGGCAACAGAAATGGGTGAGTAAGCTTCAAGCTTATGACTTTGACATTGAATATGTCAAAGGGAAAAATAATATCGTGGCCGATGCTCTATCCAGAAGACCTCATCTTAGCTCATTGTGTGAGCTTACTATAGATTGGAGAGACATGTTGCTTGCTGATTATGCCAAAAATCAGTTTGCAACCAGCATTCTTGAGGGTACTTTTCATGATGAAAGTTACAAGGTGATTGAGGGATTGATACATTATAAGGGGAGAATCTTTCTGGTGGCTGATTCTAAGCTTAAGAAGAAGATTCTTTTGACTTTTCATGATATTCCAGTTGCTGGTCACCAAGGTTTTTTCAAGACATATAGGCAGATCCGAGAAAGGTTTTCTTGGAAAGGATTGAAAGGAGAGGTACAACGCTACATTCAGGAGTGTCCTATTTGTCAAGTGAATAAAAATGAGCATACATTACCTACCGGTTTGCTGCAACCACTCCCTATTCCCAATCAAAAATGGGAAAGCATCTCGATGGATTTCATCACAGGGTTGCCCAAGGCCCAAGGGAAGGATTGTATTTATGTAGTGGAAGATAGGCTAACCAAATTTGCTCATTTTTTCGCCATTACCAGCACTTTTTCTGCAGCACAAGTTGCAGATCTATTTTTTTGAGAAGTGTTTAGGCTGCATGGGTTGCCAAAGAACATTGTAAGTGATAGGGACAACAAGTTCCTAAGTACCTTTTGGCAAGAAGTCTTCAGAATGAGTGGTACTGTGCTCACTCCAAGCACTAGTTACCATCCTCAAACAAATGGTCAAACTGAAGTAGTGAACAAGTGGTTGGAAGGCTACTTGAGAAACTATGTGTCAGAACAGCAAAGAGCTTGGGTCAAGTGGCTGCATATAGGCGAGTATTGCTACAATTCTTCCTTCCATATGTCGATTAAGATGTCTCCTTTCTTGGCACTTTATGGGTATGAAGCACCTAGTTTTGCAGATTTGGTGTTTGGTGACAGCAAAGCACCCCTAGCCAAGGATTTGTTGCAGCATAGTCAAGACATAATGAAATCCTTGACGGATAATTTGCAGATTGCAAAAAATCAGCAGAAGTTGTATGCTGATCAGAGGCATGTTGAGCATTCTTTTGAGGTTGGGGATATGGTCTATCTTCGTTTACAACCTTATAGATAGTCTACTCTCAAGAAGAGTGGAGCTGAGAAGCTCAAACCTCGCTTCTATGGGCCATTCAAGGTCATCAGAAAAGTTGGGGCAGTAGCTTATGAATTAGAGCTACCTTCTGATAGCAGAGTGCATAACATCTTCCACGTGTCTCGCCTCAAGAAGGCACTTGGACATAATGTGGTTGCTTCATCACAGTTGCCACCTTTGGATGAAGAGGGATAGTTGGTTCTAATTCCAGAGGAGATTCTTGATTTCAGAGAACGTTCTTTGAGGAAAAGAACCATCAGAGAGTACTTGGTAAAATGGAAGAACCTACCTATGGAGGATGTGATTTGGGAAAGTGATGAGATTCTGCAGCATCCTAGTTTGCGATTGCTTGAGGACAAGAAATCTTGGGGAGGGCAGACTATCATGTCCCCTTCTCAATCCTAATCATCTCAGTGACCGCTGGCCTTTTTTTCTAGAAACCCAAAGGCTAGTCGGGAAGTAAAATTAGGGTTTCCCATTTTGGTGGATGTCTTTGCTCGGAGTTGGTGGAATCAAGGGCGGATTCTTTCTGGGTTTTCAGAGAGCTTCGCAGTGGTGTGTTCATCTCGGCATTCTGAGCATTTTCCAGAATTTACTATTTTTAGTAAATTCTATTTTTGGCAGTTTAACAGTTGGGACCAGCATGGTTGACTTTCTATGTCAGTTTGATCAGTTGGCTTACTCATTGATGGCTTCGGGGCGCAGTGGAGAGATAAGTTGAGCTATTTTATTAAAGTCACATTTTAATGTTATAATTTAACGTTGACCCCCCCTTAGCCTAGCTTAATCACTTCAAGTCTTTTTAAAAGGTGTTCTTTAAGGGTGGCGCTTCATTAAGAGAATTAATTATATCTTTTATGAAGTTTATCATAAGTTCAAAGTGGATGCCATTTTCAAGAAAGATTAAAATAATATTAAAAGACAAAGTTGCTTGAGAAAGTGGGACGCCATTTGTGAAGGAATTAGGGTTTGACTCTGGAAAGGAAGTTAGGGTTTCGAGAAGGCCAACCGAAACTTATAAAAAGGATACTTTGAGCATCATTTCATCATCTTTGGACTACAATACTGTTATGCTACCGAATTGGCTCTGGGTTTGCTTCGAGGAATGAAGGCCTCCTAGCTTGAGCATCGCTTCTTGTTTGTAAGACAACAACTAGTGGTGATTTTAGTCTAGTTTATGAGTGCATTGGAATTTGTGCATTGTAATCTGCATTTGTCTAATTAGGTTCAGTTCTTGGCATATTAGATGTTTCTGGTTTTTGCATGTTTGCTACAACAGATCCGTACTTTTATTTGTAAATCAAAAAAAGACAAAAAATGTGTTATGGGTATTGCATAATTCTATCCATTTAGGCTAGGCGCCCTTGTGTGCAAACTTGTGGAATTTTTAGAGAGAAGCCTGATTTTTAATGAAGAAATCACCCCTATCAGCTAGGCCATACCTTTCAGCTATCTTGGATTTCATGCATTAAATAAAGTTTGCCTTTTGAGTATGTTTCTTGTTGTTAGTTTGAGCACCCTCATGATAGCATTGTTTTGCATTGAATACCATGCCATTTGAGTGATTAGGGAAGGAGTTATGAGCTATTCAAGAAATCTATATGCAACTGGTTATGTGATGAAAAATGTAGGTCAGTTATAACATCTCGTAGAAATCTGCAACTTCATCCGTGGATAGGTGTTGAGAGTTCTCAAAGATCCTGCGGAGACTTCATTGGGAATCACCAAGTTGAAAGAGGTTGGATCTGTTTATGCTCTTGTAGTTTTAAGCTTTATTTCTCAGCAAAGTAATCCTCTAATATTGTTGCAACTCTATTCATATGCTGATTCGCATTGTTAGCAAGATATCATTTTTAAATTGTAAGCTGGTAGTTGTACTGACGACCATTTAGATTCTTGCTTTATCAGATTGTAATGCTCTTCTTACTCTCAGCAATTTATATTGTAATTAGTTCACCTCCACCCTATGGTCGCTACTTTCCCATTCTGGGTTAGCAAGCACATTCTGGGTGTGGAGTATTTTAGTTTCCAGTATTTCTTTAAGCATAGTATTCTATAACACTCCGTCATATGGTCGCCCCTCACTCCATTCTGGATTGGGTAGCACATACTTGGCGTCGAGTTCCCATTCAGCAATTAGGGTAGAAGATCCTCTGACCATATGCTCACCATCATCGGTGCCATTCTTGGTTAGAGTTGCTTTCATACGTTTTGGTTTACCTTCTAACCTTAACGGGTACATTGATTGTAATGTTGTAATCTGATAATCGAAAAACGAAAAAATTTGGCTCGGAATATTTCAAAGAGCATATTCTAAGGAATTCAAGGGAAAATTTCTCCATCATTTGTTGCAACAATTCAAGATCCATCATCATGTCAAAGGCATAATACATCAAGCATGTTTGTGAGCTAATGTTGTGATGTAGTATTCAAGATGCAAGCTGAGCATTGTTCCACATCCAATTCAAGATCAAGATCTACATTCTTCATAGCCACTTCATGTTAGATTTTTGATCTAAATTACAAGACATCATTCGAGGTATCATTTTTCATGTTTCATGTTCATGTTTCATTGTTTCATCATATGGTTTAATTACCAAAATATGGTTTGACCAAGATAAACCCCTATTTCCTAACAATCAACAAGTTTTTTCTTTCTCTACATGTGTAATTGTAGATCTATGTGTCTTGGAGCTTGAATATTCTTCGAATATTTAGTTACAAGATTGAGGAAAGTTGTCAAAGTTGTCACCTTGTTTACAAGACCACAAAATTTCACCTATAGGTCACAATTTATAGTTTCAGACCTGGAAATAAAGTGTGGAAGGAAGAGCAGAGATAGGAGAACAAATTCTAACCTTGACCCTCCAAAATAGTATAATGATATTGATATGCCCCTTATGGTGTATGAGTCCCGGTATAGTGATTTTTCTAGTTTATGTGGATACAGACCAACAATTCTAGCTTCTTGTTTTAGCCAAAAAATCCTAGTATGGGACTAATAGCTTGGCATATGAGTCGCAATGATCATTAAATTCAACATTTTCAAGATTTAAGACCTTGTTTCGAGCTTGTATAGGTTTCCAGGTGCACCTCTGTACTTTTCTAGTTTACTACTCTAATTTTATTTCTTTTCTAGGTCATTTACACAAGTCTTGCATATCATGATGTTTTTTCATTAGGATTTGCATGTTACTTTATCTTTCCAAGCCATTTCTTGCTGATGAACCCCCTTTTAGTCTTTTATCAAACCCGAGGCCACCCTTCTAGTAGATCTCTTTCCCTTATTTCCATCCTTGGATTAAGATTTCTAGGTTTTCCTTGAATGGAAATTGAGTGAAATAGGTCCTCATCCCTTGTGTTCCATCTCCTAAAAGGTGGAGTACCCTATTTCTATTGTTTCAACCCTCAAAATAAATTTCTCTCCAACTAAGAATTTTCTTGGTGTACGCTTGGTATCAACATAAATTTTTATCTATCATTTGCTTTCACCAATATTTTACTAATCAACTTGATCTAATTTTTCATTTTTTTATAACATTTATGGATAGAGGATAATCCTATCTTCGACCTTATCCTAGCTTATAGTATTTCATCACTTTCTTCTATATAATACTTCAAATGTATCCATATTTATCACAAAATAATAGGATTTATTATATACAAATTCCACAAGTGAAAGATATTCTTCCCACTTCTATTGATGATCCATGTAGTACACCCACAACAAATCTTCAAGAACTTGGTTCACCCTTTCTATCTGACCACATGTCTTAGGGTGATAGGCCAAGCTTATATTAATTTGAGTTCAAAATTAGAAAAATAAGGTTTTCGAAAACCTTGATGTCATTTGTGCATCTTTGTTGGAGGTAATATTCTAAGGAACCCTATGCAATATAAACATTTCCTATAGAACCTTGCAAGCTATTATTGGTGCTCCATTTGTTAAATTTATACACATAAAATGGGCTTATTTTGTGACTTTTTTTTCCACTACTAAGATAGCATTATTTCTATTTTCAAACATATGAAGAACTTGCATAAAGTCCATATAGATGACTTTCCATTTCTACTCTAGAATTTCATGAGGGTACAAATGTCTTCTCAAGTGTTGATGTTCAACCTTTACTCTAAGGTATTCTAGATATCCTACCACAAATATTCAACATCACTCTTCATCCCTTTCCAAAAATAAAGTGGTTTCATATCTTCTAGGATTTTTGTCACTCTTGGGTGTCTTGAGTATGATACAAAATGAACCTCTTTCCACACAAGGTTTCTTAACTTAGTAGAGTTTGAAACATGCATCCTTCCTCTATACCTTGAAATTCCATTTGGTTCAATATATAATGCATCATATCTTAAATCTTGAGGATTGAGAAAGAGAGCTTGCTTAACTTTCTCATAATATTTATCTACCACAAAATTTTATAAAACTTGGTCCTTGAAATTTGAATGAATGGAGACTATTAAGAAAATATGTCTCGACCAACTCAAGGAATCCACCACTCAATTTCTTCACCTTTTATTTAACTTAACTCATGATATCAATTCCAACTACCCCATTTTGCAGTCAATGAGATGTGCTTGGGAGAATATGTACTTAAGATCTTGATGTTCCAACTTAAGCTCAAAAGGTTTTCCCAACAAGTAGTGTTGCCACATTTGTAAAGAATGAACTATTTATACAAATTCTAGGTCATGAGGAGAATAATTTTGATCATGTATGAATTTATATTTCTTAACTCATAGGCTATCCTGACTATTCTTGCATAATTACACCACCTAAACTTTCTCCTAAGGAATATGTGATTACAATAAATTGACATTCTAGATTAGGAACCTTCAATATTAGAGATGTAGTCAATTCTCCTTAAGATGATCAAATGCCTCATATTTTTTTGACCATTGAAATTTCTTTCCTTTTCTCTAAAGAGAAGTGATAGGGAGGGAGATCTTAGAGAAGTTTGGCACAAAATTTTTATAATAACCTTCTAACCCCATAAAAGTGTGCACTTCATGGACATTTTTTACATTGACCATTCAAGAATAGATTTTATCTTTGATACATATGTTGTAATTCCCTCTACTTCAAGATTATATGACCTAAATATTGTACTTTTTAAAAATAAATTAAATTTAGAAAGCTTCCCATACATATTTTTTTTCCCTTAGACATTGCGAAAAAAAATTAAGATGATGTCAGTGTTATTTCTCATTCTTAGAGTATATAAGAATTCCATCTAAAACATCAAAACAAATACCCAAGAAATATTTGAATACACTATTCATCAAGTTCATGAATATTTTTTAGGGAATTCGTAAGTCCAAAAAGAAATATTGTGAATTTATAGTATCCATACCTTATTCTGAAAGCTATTTTATGAATTTATTCATCTTTTAGTCTTGATTGATGATATCTAGATCATAAAATAATCTTTGAGAACACGTATGCACAACACATCTGATCAATAAGATAGTAAATTTTCAGTAAAGGATACTTATTATTTATCATTTATTTTTTAAGTATATGATATTCTATGCATAGATGCAAGGTACCCTCCTTATTTTTGACAAATACTATGGGTGCTCCCTAAGGTGAAACACTAGGTCTAATAAATAATTTTCATAAAATTTCTTGCAACTAATCTTGTAGTTCCATCAACTCCATAGTTGTCATATGATATGGTTCTTTTGATATTTTTTCATAGCCATGAATTATATCGATGGATAAATAAAAATCTAATTTTGAGGGTAACCTAGGGAGTTCATCTGGAAAGACATCCTAAAAATCTAGAAGGAAGGGATAGTTATCAACAAGAGGTTCTCTTTGATCATCAAGATCATCTTCTTCAATCCCGTAAATCTTTTGAGAGTTAGAATAAATTAGATCATCTAGAATGGTAAGCTATTTGAGTTCTTCTAGTTTCTCTATTTGACTGTAAAGAGTTGACACCCTTTCTACTTAGCCCTTTTAAGTTACATGGAAGAGATCTATCTAACCTTGACTTCTCTTTGAGTGCCTTGAATGAGGAAATTATTTCATATGTTGTTTAGAAACTCTATTATTTTTTTTAAAAAGTACACATTGGCCCTATGCCTCCAAAAAAATTTTATCCCTAGGACAAAATCATAGGAACCTAGAGCTGCTACATATAGGTTCACTTCGGTTGTGAAACTTGGGAGATAAACTATGGAATAAAATAGGCATTGCTCTACTTGAGCTTTTTTTTTTGGTTAGCATATTCAATTGACCAAGGTTTAGCCATAAATTTAGCTCTTTTTAGAAACTCACTAAATACCCTTGGTGTAATAAAACATCTTGTAGTACCAGCATGAATTAAAATAAAAATAAGAACTCCAAATAAATTACTTGTCATCTCTATAGGAGTAATCTAGTACTTTTCTTGGTAATTGTTCAAGGATGCATGAAACCTTTATTAGAAGGCTACTTGTTGGGTCGGTAAAGGATTACCTCACTATTGACCTCCTTCGTTATTATTTGAGGATTGGTTTACATAGTAACCACCTCCATAAGAGAAACATCCTCCTAGAGGTTCTTATTTTTCAAAAGGTTTACTATAATTTTTACCATTTCTCTTGAAGGGTATGTGTAGGATCATGGTGCGCCAAAAAGTGGCAATATGATGGGTATTTGTAGGGTATGTGGCTGACAACTTTTTTTTCACCCAAAATTAATGAAACAAAAAGGGTTTTTAGAGGAGATTCTCAGATTTCCAAAAAAATAAATTATGATTTAATTTGAATTTAATAAATAATTATTATTCATTTTCTATTAGAATTATGACTAAAGTCCCGGGATCGATAGGCTGATTGAAAAACATCTATAACTTTCAAAAATATCATATTTTTGAATCAAACATGTGTCACATTCTATGCTTCACATACTATAGTATTGAAAAAATAAAAAAATTTCATGAAGTTTTGACCAAGTTAGGCATTGCATAAGTTTTATATTTTCTAAAAGTTGTAATAAAAATTCATAATTAATTATTTACTTGGAAAAAATTACAAAAAATATGCATCACATCCTGACATGAGTCCTCTACTTATATTTAAAATATTACAACAAAATATTATCATTTTATTATGGTTAGGGTGGTCGTAGACACCTACTTCTTATTTTTTCCCTAAATTTAAGTACTCAAGATTGAAATTTAAATTTTCACCAAATAAATTTTATTTATTTTTAAATAAACCTAGTATTTTAGAAACTACATTCAATTTTCTACAAATTCTATTCTTACATATTTTTGAAATAATATAGATAACTTATTCAAATATTTACGTCAAGTTGCCTAACACTGATTTTTCTGAATTTTTTGCCACTTAAGGGCCTGTTTTTTGCATGATGATCCTGCACATACCCTGAAATTATTGTTATTTTTATTTTCATTCTTGGACTCATTCTATTTATTTTTGAATCCTTTGTCATTTTTCATTCTCGCTTCTTACTTGTCAATTATTTCCTTAAATGGTTGAGAATACTATCACTAAAATTTTTAAAAAAATTAATTCTTTTTATGATAAACATATTCACTTCAATTTTTGTTCTCTCTTTATAACCTTCTCAAACTCTTGACCCATAGTTGTTGGACCATACACATCTAGTTCTCCACCTATCTATGCATTTAGTCCCATGATGCATTTGGGTATGTGCAGGATCATGATGGGCCAAATAGTGGCAATATGATGGGTATTTGTAGGGTATGTGGCTGACGACTTTTTTTTACCCAAAATTGATGAAATGAAAAGGGTTTTTAAAGGAGATTCTAAATTTCCTACAATATAAATTATGCTTTACTTTGAATTTAATAAATAATTATTATTCATTTTATATTTGAATTATGACTAAAGCCCTAATTGATAGGCTGATTGAAAAACATCTATAACTTTCAAACGGTATCACATTTTTGGAATCCAAAACATGCATCACATTTTGTGCTTTGCATACTATAGGATTAAAAAAATAAAAAATGAATTTCATAAAGTTTTGACCAAGTTAAGGTGGTCAGACATACGAGTTTTTGTATTTTTTTAAAGTTTTAATAAAAAAATCATAATTAATTATTAGATTGGAAACAAATTACAAAAAAAATGCATGACTTACAGACATGAGTCCTCTACTTATGTCTAAAATATTATAAAAAAATATTATCATTTTATTGTGGTTAGGGTGGTCAGACAGACACCTACTTCTTATTTTTTTCGTGAAATTTAAATACTACTACATTGAAGTTTAAAATTTTCACCAAATAGATTTAAAAAAAAAACCTAGTAGTTTAAAAATTACATTAAATTTGCTACAGATTCTATTGTTACATATTTTTGAAAGAATATAGATAAATTATTCAAATTTTTAGGTCAAGTTGCGTAACTCTGATTTTTCTAATTTTTTTGCCACTTAAGGGCCTATTTTTTCCATGATGATCCTGCACATACCCATTTCCTAATTTTGAACCTTTCAGTTTTTGTTATTGGGGCACATACTTCAAAAGATAGGTAAAAATATCTTAGTATTCTACCACAACCATGTATCCTTAATGCAAATTCTGAAAATTACTTAGATTTGGTCAAAGAAGAGTTAAGGTAACCACGTTTTCAATAAAATGACCACAAATTTATCCCATGTTAAATTTAAGGAGCTTAAACCCAGTTCTATATTGTTATTCATCCACAATGTGGATGCTTCACATGCCAACTGATAAGCACAAATCACTAACTTAGCTATCTTAAAATAGTTTTTGATATCAAAATACTTCTCCATTTCGATCATCGAAGCTTTTGTAGCATCATTACTCATTGTCCCATAAAACTTGGGTGGTGTTAAACCTTCTTCATATGCCTTGACAAGTAAAGAGAAAGTTGATTATTCCTTTCATCATGAGTTCTTGTTTTAGCATTATTTTCCCCTCATTCACTTTATGTGTTGTTTTCATGTGTTCAAGGGTACCAAGCCTTTCATTAGTTTTGTTTAAAATGGTCAGAATTTGATCCAATTTGGCCATTATATTTTTAGAAGGATTTGACACCTCCCAACTTCCTCTAGGATTTACTCAATTTCGCACCATGTTGAATTAATTTATTAATCCTAGGGTAGGTTTTAAGTTTTTAATTAGATCTTCTAAATTTTAACATTGCACTAAACCAAAACCATCATTTATAACAATATCTATTTGAATACAAAGATTTTATAGAAGTAGAAATTTTGTATTATATTTTATTTAGTGGATAATAGTACATCCTTATTTAGTAAAACATTTATTTTCTTTTATGAGACTACAAGTCAGTATTAGACATATGTATTTCTTTAGGTTCCTCTTTCCCATCAAAATCTATTAGGAAAAATTTGGAGGGTGGGTGTACTTGCAAGTACTTTCCCATCACCACCTTACCTACTCTAGGTGCATCATGACCACATCCAAATGGTATAGATCATGATGAGAAAATAGTTTACTTAGTTTAACAAAGGGATTTTGGAGTATGGAATTCTTTTCTTCCTTGTTGCTTCCTTCAAAACTAAATCCACTTAAGAGTGTCGATAAGGGTTTTAGAATTGGCAAGACATGGACTTCTTGACCAATTGATATATCCTGTTATAGTTTTACCTCTAGAGATGGTTCTTTCTTAACCACTAGGCTAGGTAAGTTATTAGGTATAGATTTTTGAGTAGTTTTCCTTAGTCTTTTTCTTTCCATTCTAACACAAGAACACTTTTAAACATTAGCTAGTCTATTAAATGTTTGGGAAAATTTCACATAGTGAGCTCCTAGGTCCATGTATTGAACCTAGTAGCTTAGATACCATATGTAATGAAATCAACTAGATCGTAACTGGAATTACATATGAATTAACAAGAAAGTAAATAACCACATGCTAAAAACCATAAGATTTTTTTTGTCTTTTATATTTTATTTATTTTACATGACTAATATTAAATTGGAAACTACAATCATTATAGAGTATAATTGAATTTTAAATGCAATATTACAACAATGAAATTTTGATAATATTTTTCTTTCACATTATATATATGCATTGCACTAATGTAACATGTTTATAATTACACCAATATATGCTATAAAAACTTCGATATCTAGAATCCTACATTTCTCTCACAAGTCTCGACAAGTCATTTGAAAGAGGGAGAGCATCAAATGAGTGCTTTTTCTCCAACCACACATTGGTGGTCTCCCACACACCTTACATTTGGAAGTGGCCCTATCCTTCATGAAGATTAGAGATAAAGGAAAACAATAAATTTCATGCCATTTGTGTCCTAGTGCTGTGGCCTACATAACCCAATCGACCATATAAATTTAGATAATCCTCTAGCTAAGTGACCAATCAAACAAGATTATGAAATTTGGGACACAATGAGCTGACTAAATGTAAGCAAATACTTTTGCATTAATTTGGATAAAGTTTTTAATATAATAGAAACTTCCATGGGAAATCTAGTTATGTGTTCATAGACCTCTAACTCAACTTGGAAATGACATCCTACAATTTATCACACATTTGACTCATTTGACATTGATGATAGGTGAATTTATGCTATTTTGGTACAAATTTTAACTAATTCCATATCCTTCACGTAATGATTAGGATACCTTCTATAGTTGACTAATTGCATGCATTTCCCACAATTCCAACAATAAATAAATGAAAAAACACCAAAGATGAATATGCAAATTTTCCAATCATTAAACAAGACACTAGAAACATGCATTTTCATTGTAAAACTATAGAAATCTACATCAACCTCAATAACATATAGTAATCACATTCTTTTCCATGAAGGAAAATTTTCTATCACCTATCACTTTTCTTAAATGCAATGTTTCCTTCCCTAAGCTAAACATTATCCAAATCCATCTTTTAGTCCTTTCCACACTTTGACATGAGGTAATAGTAATGTGTGTCAGTTCACTATTTATTATCCTTTTCTTTTTTATCTTTTTGATCTCCTGAATTTTTCCTTTTTCCTTATCTTTTGACCCATACTATGCCTACTAGAGGTCACCATCATCATTTTATATCATAATTTTCTTTATATTGTATACATTGGGAAATGGTATGTTTTTTTATTTTTTTTGTATTTGATGGTTGTTCTCTCACTAGACCCACAAAGATCACATACCTTGTGATGTGTAATAAAATCCCTATGTTTATTTCTCATCTCATCATTGATCCACCACAATCATAACATTTCTTGTGAGTGTTGGGGTATCCTCTAATTTGAGTTTTTTCTTAAGAGTTAGTTTTCACATTAGATATAATGTAACCCTGGTGCATAAAATTTAGTGTTATATCAAATAAAGGTTGGTAAACTTAAAGTTAGCACATCACATCATCATTTCATATATAATAATGTTTCTTTCATATATTTTTCTTCATTTTCCATATTCTATTTGACATTTTGTTCACATCTCCTATTATGAGAGCTCACCTATGTATATTTTATACAAATAACCTCTCGAGGGAGCATCTTCAATCATCTCACTTCTCTATATTATCATTACTTACTTGATTGCGGTATATTAAATCATTTTCATAATCTCTTCTACTTTTCTTTTCTTTGAAACAATGTCACTTCAAATGTTTTCTCAAAGAGGGACAAAATGTAGACACTAAAAACTATTCTTCCTAACATAAAAAGTCATTCAATAATTATATATCATTTACTAATAATTTGCGAAATGTTAATCATTTAATCATTTATCACATTAACTAGCTCATTTACATTTATTTATCATTAATTAATTATTATAGTTTATGACATATTTTACTATTTATCATTAATTATTACTATGTTTCATTATATGTTTACCTATTAATTGAATAATATTTTATTTTTAATTTATGAGGGATAACCATCCATTTTTAATAAATAAATAAAATTTCCATTTTTCACCTTAGCAATTAACACTTTCTTCAAATTATTTTATCCAAAAATACATTAAATAAATTAATAAAATTATTATTTATTTCTCACAAGCTAACTCTATCCTAATATTAAAAAATTATCCTTCTCATGTATCCATTTATTAAATTAAATATTTTATTATTACGCTCTCATAAGTTCAAAATGGTAAATTTTTATATATTAGTTCAGTGGGCTATAGAAACAATATAGTTAACTCCAATCTTTGATCTTATCATCATCCATGATTTTTTTTTTATAGAAAAAACTATATATACCTTTATCATCTGATCATTTTCATATCTCAAGTCTTTACACAAATCCGCTATATTAACATTTAATATCAAAACAATACAATGTTATCCTACTAGGTTTTATTCAGATCCACTAACAAGTAAGTTGCTACAAAAATGTTGACCTTAAATTTTTCAATGAAATTGGTAGAATATGATTTGATATTTTAATATTTAATTTATTTGTATTGACTTTTTAATTATTTCAAGTATTTATTTTCATGTTTTCCATTTTATTGCTTATATCTATGTCATTTCTTCTACAACCTTGTTGCTAATGGGCAACTTCTCAGAAGATACATCTAGGAAATACTACTTGAAACTATCCACCATAAACTTATAAGGTACAAGAATATAATCCCTTATTAGGAAATCATCATTGAATTACTTAATAACTAGCTACAAATCACCAAATAATTGTAGATACTTAAAGTTCTAATATATTGCAAGTTTAAGACCATTTCCACTTCATATTTTTTCCATGTTATTTGGTCAAGGGAGGTTGATTGAAAATTCCTTGGGTATGAGAGAACCTTGAGAGGTGATGAAAATGATGCTTATCCTAGAACCATGTGAGGTAGAGGATTGATCAAAGTATAGTTTCCATATTTGGTAATGTAGTGTGAAGGATGGACTTGCTAGGATTTTTTTACCAATGGTTGATGATCCTAAAGTGGAGCCTTTCCTAGTTGGTGGACAATGATTAAATATATGAATTACTTCATATTTGCATAATATTGAATTCACTAAGGAGCATGACACACTTTGTCATTCTATTTGTGTGTTCTCTTTGGATAATAGATATTTGAGAGGGTTTCTTTATGATGAGATGAGTAATGTCTTTGAGCATGTAATGTCAGAGCTTCTGTGATGCAAATACTTTAGCTCACATCCAACTAGTGTTATACTAAGGTAAAAAATGACATTATCTCATCCTTGATCACTATGTTGTGTTAGTAGGGCACATAGAGCATGTTGTATGATAGAGATGTATAATGATAGAGGATGATTAGGAGTAGTTGGTGGTATAACTAATAGATTGGAAAGATACTACTTAATCTAATCAAATTTTGACTAACATTTTTTCTCTCATTTAAAGCTATCATTTTTCTTAAGAAGATGTGAGAATGGTTGTCATTTATATACTAATTGTACAATGAATCATTGAATGACTGGAATTTTTCCTTATAGATTGTACAACTAGTTAAGATTATATTATATCTTTGACCTTATTAAGACCAACCTTAATGCCACATTTATAGACAATTGTTTCACTCTATTTCCAATAGAACCTTGTACATATCACTAACATTTATGAATTTTAAAAAAATGATTATATAAATAAATAGTAACAATGTTAGATTATACATTGTTGCATTCCAGAGGTGTGAATTAATTTTTTTGATACACTCAGGCATTTTGAAGAAATGGTTAAAAGTCTTGTTAAATTTGTCAAAGAATGTTAAAATTGGAGTTCTCATGTCTTGCATGAGGGTCAAAAACTTGAAATTTTCAAAATCTGACAATCTGGGTCTGCTTAGAGTGACCAGGTCCACAAAACCAAGATCTTAGTTTTTTTAACCTAAATTTTAGGAAAATTTCTATTTTTGGAAACTTTATAAAAATAAAACTTTTTATGATTTTTTCTAGGTTTCTTTTGAAACGGATGCTAGCAAAATTTTCTAAAAAAAAGTTCTAAAAATGAAAATTTTGGCTTCTAGGGTTCAAACTGATTTTGATTGGTTGAAAATACTTCCTCATTAGGCTAGTACAGTCAGAATCATCAAAAGATTAATTTTTCCCTAGTGGGTCTATTATGCTTTTTCAGAAGATTTTTAGGAGCTCCAAAGTCATTAACAGAGGCTAGTTAGCTTCCAGGTGTTAGATTCAAACATTAAAACACTGAACAAAAGATGAGAAATGATGGATGTGCACATAGATCAAAGAATGGAGAAAGGAAGCTATCAAAGTTGAAAAGTGCAAAATTTTGGCTAACACTAGAGACTCTAGGCACCCCAACTTAGTCTAGGTGCTCAAACATTCATGCCTTAGAATTTTTTTTTGTCTCCAACGAGCAAGGAAAATGAAAGCACATCAAACAAAGGAAGAAGTTGAAATTTTCAAAATAAAAACTAAGTCTGCTAGCCATGGGTGCCCTAGAGGGAGATAGGCACCTAATTTTTCAAGGCATGAAATGATGAAATTAGGGTTTGTGCTCCTAGACAATGTTGCTTAGAATCTTCTCATCTCTATAGTGAGTCCATCAGCGCATTCATCCCAATAATTAGTCATCTGGAATTCAAGATCAAACGGAGAGGTCTCAACCAAGAAGCAAAATGCAAATTATGAAATCATTAGAAAATATTCTAAGTTTGGAGAACTTGGGCACCTTAGAAGAAGATAGGTACCTAGGGTTTTGGTAGCCAAAATCCTATAGTTAGGGTCTGCATATATGCTCAATCTCTTTAGAATTTCTCAAGCTTTGCAATGAATATCTTGGCACAATCGTTAGATTTATTGGCTACCAGAAAACTTAGGATGAACATAAGGCATAACATGAGGTCTCAAGCTTCAAGGTTGAAAACTGAAGAAAAATGACTAAGGCTAGAGATCTTGGGCACCCTACAAGGAAATAGGTACCCAAGCTTATGAAGGCCTAAATGGGTGAATTTATAGTCAAAGCCTCCAACATGACTTCTCCAGTATTGATCGGGTTTTCCAATGCAATTGTTAGCAGATCCATCAGAGTTGAAAAGTATTAGATGTCACTGACTGATCGAAGGGTAAAAACCATCAAAAATGAAAAAAGTCAAAAGAAAAGTTGAAAATCTCAGAAAAGAAACTAACTCTAGAAGAGTTGGGTGTGTCGGGTAGCCAAGGGCACCCAAGATTTTGAAGCCCCAAATTCAATTTTCAAAGGATGCAGCATCCAAAGAACCCCCTTCAAAATTCATGAAGCTATCTAGCGAGCCCAACCATTAGTTCATCAGAACTCCAGATCATCTACAATTGAGAATTCATCAAAAGATCAGAAAGTAACTATAAAAATTGAAAATCCAAGAAAAAGAACTGCAGGAGGAGATAGGATCCCTTACTTTTGAGGCCCTAAAAATAGTTTTAAGAAGAAATCATCTCTAGAGGACCTTGCTAAGAATCCTCTGAGCTATCCAGCAAATCTGATAGTCAGACAATCAAATCATTCTAGCTCTCATAATCATGAATTCAATGAAAGTAAGCAAGAACTTGAAGAATATGAAAAAATGACTATCTCTGGCAATCATGGGCACCCCAGCTAGCCAGGGGTGCCTAAACATTTAAAGGCTCAGAATTAGTTTGTAAGGTTTGGCATCTCCAGAACAATCATCTCAGATTCAGTCAAACTATGCAATGGAGCAGTTAGCCAAATCATCAGGATAGTCTATCTCCCAAAACTACAAATTCATTAGGAGATGAGAAAAAATTAAAGTTGAAATTTTATGAAAAATGACTAACACTGGTGATCAGGGGCGCCACAGGCAGCTAGGGGCACCCATTATTTTGAGGGGTCAGATGAAGTTTGTATGAAAATTTTCCTCCAAACAAACTTCATCACATTCACTCAGGCTCCATGTGGATCACTCTATCAATTCATAGGATCCTCTAAGCATCCAGAAATCAAAGTCAAACAAAGGTCAAAATAAAGCAAAAATTTGAAATTTCAAAAAAAATGTCTAAGTCTGGAGAGGAAAAGCACCCCAAGAGAAGATTGGTGCCCAAGGTTGAATGCCTTAGTCAATTTTTCCAAGATTTATCTTTCAACATCAAAAAGTCTCCAAGTTCAATGAACCTGCTTAGGATAGGCTTTGAAGGATTTAAAGAAAAAGAAAATAGGTTTTGGGTATGTGCAGGATCATCATGGAAAAAACAGGCCCTTAAGTGGTAAAAAATTCAGAAAAATCAGTGTTAGGCAACTTGACGTAAAAATTTGAATAAGTTATCGATATTATTTCAAAAATATGTAAGAATAGAATCTGTAGAAAATTGAATTTAGTTTCTAAACTACTAGGTTTATTTAAAAATAAATAAAATCTATTTGGTGAAAATTTGAAATTTCAATGCAGTAGTACTTAAATTTTAGGGAAAAAATAAAGAGGAAAGGTGTGCGACCATCTAACCATAATAAAATGATATTTTTTAATAATATTTATATATATAAGTAGAGGACTCATGTCCCAGTATTTTTTTTATAATTTTTTCCAAGTAAATAATTAATTATGAATTTTTTATTACAATTTTTAAAAAATATAAAAACTTGTATGTCTGACCATCTTAACTTGGTCAAAACTTCATGAAATTTTATTTTATTTTTTTAATCCTATACTATGTGAAGCATAGAATGTGACGCATGTTTCAGATTCAAAAAATGTGATACCGTTTGAAAGTTATAGATGTTTTTCAATTAGCCTATCGATCAGGACTTTAGTCATACTTCTAATAGAAAATGAATAATAATTATTTATTAAATTCAAATTAAAGCATAATTTATATTGGTGGAAAGCTGAGAATCTCCTCTAAAAACCCTTTTCGTTTCATCAATTTTGTGTTAAAAAAAGTCGTCAGCCACATACCCTACAAATACCCATAATATTGCCACTTTTTGGCCCATCATGATCCTGCACATACCCTTTTCTCAAACCTCAACTTATTTAAGAGAAATTTTGTCTTTCATTATTCATTTTTGCAGGTTGGCATCCAAACGACATGCTTGAGTTTTATAATCTTGTGCTCTTAGCTGAATTTTTTTTAGGAAAATTAGTTTTAATTTACTTTATTGAACAACATCAGGAAAGAGGGAGCTTCCCCTCCTAATTCAAAGAGTAGTTTATCTGTTTATAGATGTTTGTTTCTAATTCACATTCTAGAGGTGTGAATTAAAATGCCAACATTTTTCTGCCACCCACCATGGGGCATGAGGCATAAAACTTCAAGAAAGCTTACACTTTATGACACAGGAATTACCATCTGGCACCCTATTGTGTGATCCAACTAGAAGCAATGGGTGATAACAACAATAATGTTGGTAGGAATTCGAGACGTCCATCCCCATTACCTTGGGGTAATAACAATGGACCTTTGGCTTTGCACAATTATCATGAATTACCTAAAGGGTCACGAAAGCACTTTCCACAGTTTCATAGAGATGGAACTCAACATCTTGATGATCATCTTTCCAAAGTTTCAACGATCTACGCCATCTTGCACTTGATACATGAAGACATCGTAGTGTGTCTCTTTGTGGAGACTCTTGTGGGAAATGTTGTCGACTAGTTCAATCATCTAGAGCCGGGCATTATCACAAGCTAGACAACTATGAGCAAAAAATTCTTAACAAGATTCAAGCCTGTTGAAGGCAATCATTGGTTGTTTTCCCAACTTGCAAATTCAAAGATGGAGTACAACGATCCCATGAGGGGGTTTGTAGCAAGATTTAATTGTCTTGTTGCATGACTTTATTCTACACTTAATCCATCATTGGAGATTCTAATGAGCAACTTCATAAATTCTATTCCATCAATGATAGCCTTCTTCTTGAAGATGGAAAGAAATACAGAATTGACGGATGCACAAGAACACACCATCGAGTTGGAGGATAATATGATTATTTTTGGCATAATGAAGAAGTATTCATTCAAGCCTCAGGTTCAGAGTTCTACAGATCCACTACTACAGAAGGTATCCAATGAGATGCTTCCACTAGAACCACCACAATATCAATTTTAGCAACCGTACTAGCCAAAGAGAAATAATTTTTCAGCCTTTCAATAATTACAGGCCACAATTTCCAACACCTCCTCCAAGACCAATAGTTGAAATTACACAAAATATAGTTATTTGTTCTTTCCATGGTACCGATGCACATACCGGTACTACATGTCCTGAGAATTTAAGAATGAACCAGATTATGGGATATTCTAAGGCTACACCTAGTTCCAGTTTTGTCCCAACACCAAGTTCGAATGTTGTCTTACCACATATGGACAACTTCAATGGAGACTCCACTCTGAGATACTTTCAAAGTGAACCCGTTATTGAATTATAAAAAGAATACCTACACCTCTAATCTCTTGTAAAAAATCATGGAAGACACTCTTTTCCTATGTTTACAAATGATTTGCATTTGCAAGCACAAAAGGAAGAAGAAGAAAGGAAGAAGGCTAAAGAACAAATTAAGGAAGCGATTGGAACTTCCACTTCTAAAAGTTCAGAATAGAATACTAAAGCGGTTGCTCAGGACCCATCTCCGGTAAATTTTGACATTGTAAACTCCATTGTGATGAAAGACCAAGGTTGAGATTTCACAGTTGGAGTGCCTTCATGATCATCCTGAGCAGCTGGAAAGAATAATACATGTAAAGGAAGAATCTTCAATTTATCCTACATTGCTCGAATCATCTATGCCAGTGCACAAGAAAATCCCAAACCTTTCTATATATCTTTGTATATAGGAGGATTCAAACTGATCAATTACCTTATTGATTCAGGAGCCTCATACAATGTTATGCCTCTACAAGTGATTAAAGCATTGGGACTCTCGTGCACAAAAACTCAAAATGAGTGCTATTCACTTCATTTTGAGTCAATGTTGTTGGTTGGACAATTAAAGGACACTCAAGTAAGGTTGGAAACTTTCCTAGAGAAAAAAGATAAAAATGACCATCCTAGTGGTTGACATTCCACCCAACTATGGGATGTTGTTGAGTCAGAGCTTCTAAAGAGATCTTGGTGGTACAATGTAGTTAGATTGGTCATCCATAACCATTCCTGTGGAGGAAGGAAAAATCAAGATATAACTTGAGCCCAAATCTTGATTCATGGTGGTGAAAATCCCAAAACCCCTAGCCCAAATTCTATATCAAGAAACAGGTCTTGGTAATTATGTAATGCTATTAGAGATAGGAATTGAAGACCATAACATTGATTGTTCTCAAAAGAGACTAGCAGAGGATATAAAGTTATGGACAATGTATTTACATGGGGGTTGTTCAACTATAGGTTTAGAAGAAGGGAAGGATTACTGCAATTGGAATTCACTATTAAAGTTGAAAAAGAGGTGCTTTCGTTAGGCCTCAAAAATGGCGAAGACATGGGAATTGAACTCCTATGTGTTAAAGGGGATGTGGAGTTGATCAATGAGCCAATCAAATGATATTTCTAGGTCATAAAGGATCATCTATGACATTATAGAAATTGGGTTTGGAATGTGATTGATTGGTTTGAAGAGTTCGACAACAAAGACATCCTGAAGATGACCAACAACAAAGTTGGTGACGCAGTGATATCTGCTTCCTTCCTTGCGTCATATTCTGACTTTTGTCAAAGTGCCTCTACCTGGATGTATGAAGATATGAGAATCTTCATCCCAGAAGATTTGTCTCCTATGATACCCATGAGATGAGAAGTAAAGCCTTTAAGGCAAAAATGACATCCTTCAGGGATTGAGTAATTTTCTTTTTGTTTTCATGATTTCATCATTATGTTGTGTTTCCTCTTTCTGTAACAGTTTTTTTGTGTTTTAGGTGATTAAGCATTTTGTTTTAGGTGATTTCTACGGAAGTCCAACTATTAAGTGATTCTAGGAAGTCCTGTCATAGGTGACTTTGAGAAAGTCTTGCAATAGGTGGTTAGGAAATGATGTTGACTCTGATACCCAATGGATAAGGCACTAGTCTAAGCATAAAAATCTAGAGATTCTTTGGTTCTCGTATGCTATAAGTATCTGCCATGGTCACCAAACATAGCCAAATGTTGTATCCCAAATTAAAAGATTTGCTACACTTAGGTATTTTGAAGAAATTGTTAAAAGTCTTGTCAAATTTGTCAAAGAAGGTCAAAGTTGGGGTTTTCATGTCTTGCATGAGGGTCAAATTCTCAAAAAAATTCAAAATTTGATCATTCGACTCTACTCAAAGTGACTAGGTCCATAAAACCCAAATCTCAATTTTTTGACCCTAAATTTTAGGAAAATTTCTATTTTTGGAAACTTTCTAAAATAGAACTTTTTCTCAGCTTTTCTAGATTTCTTTTGAAATAGATGCTCGCAAAATTTTCTGAAAATAGAAAGTTTGTCGTCTAGGGTTGAAACTGATTTTGATTGGTAGAAAATACTTCCTCATCAACCTAGTGCAGTCAAAATAATCAAAAGATAGGCACCCAACTTTGAAACTGATTTTGATGCGCCCTAGAGGGAGATAGGCACCCAACTTTTCAAGGAACCAAATGATGAAATTAGGATTTGTGCTCCCAGAAAATGTTGCTCAAAATCTTCTCAACTCTACGGCACCTGAGTCCATTAGTGCAGTGATTCGAACAATCAGTCACCTAGAATTCATGATCAAACAAAGAGGTCTCAACCAGAAAGAAAAATGCAATTCATGAAATCATCAAAAAATATTCTAAGTCTAGAGAAATTGGACACCCTAAAGGAAGATAGGCACCTAGGGTTTTGGTGGCCCAAATCCTGCAATTAGGGTTGGAAAATATGCACAATCTCTTCAAAATTTTGTGAGCTTTGCAATGAATATCTTAGCATCGTCATCATATTTGTCGGCTATCAACAAACTCAGGATGAACAAAATGCATAACTGAGGTCTCAAGCTTCAAGGTTGAAAACTAAAGAAAAATGACTAAGGCTAGAGATCTTGGGCACCCCAAAGGGAAATAGGCACCCAAGCTTTTGAGGGCCTAAATGGGTGAATTTGCACTCAAAGCCTCTAGCATGACTTCTTCAGTCTCAATCAGGATTGTCAATGCAACTATCAGCAGATCCATTAGAGTTGACAAGCATCAGATATCACTGACTCATCAAAGGGTAAAAACCATGGAAAATGACAAAAGTCAAAAGCAATTTTGAAAATATCAAAAAATAAACTCTGGAAGAGTGTGGTGCCCTAGGTAGCCAAGGGCACCCAAGCTTTTGAAGCCCCAATTTTAGTTTTCAAAGGATGCAACCTCCAAAGAACCTCCTTAAGAATTCATCAAGCTATCCAATGAGCCCAGTCATCAGTTTGTCAGACCTCTGGATCATCCATAATTGACAATTCATCAAAATATCAAAAAGCAAGTGTAAAAATTAAAAATACAAGAAAAAGACTAATTCTGGAAGCCATGGGCACCCTAGGAGGAGATAGGAACCCATAATTTTGAGGCCTTGAAATCAGGTTTCAAAAGAAATCATCTCCAGAGGACCCTCCTTGGAATCCTCTGAGCTATCCAACAAATTTGGGAGTCAATCAATCAGATCATTCTTGCTCCTGGAATCACAAATTCAAGGGAAGCAAGCAAGAACTTGAAGAATATTAAAAAATGATTATCTATGGTGATCATGTGTTCCCTAGCTAGCTAGGGGCGCTCAAACATTTGAAGGGTCAGAATCAATTTTTAGGGTTTGACATCTCCAAAACAATCATCTCAGATTCAGTCAAACTATGCAACAAAGCAGTCAGCCAAATCGTCAAGATAGTCTAGCTCCCAAAACTGCAAATTCTTTAGGAGATCAGAAAACACATAAAGTTGAAAGTTTAAGAAAAATAAATAACACTGGTGATCATGGGCGCCCAAGGTAGCCAAGGGCACCCAACATTTTGAGGGGTCAAATGAAATTTTTATGAAAAGTTTCCTCCAAAAAAATTTTGTCAGATTCGTTCAGGCTCTGCAATGGATGACTTTGTTAGTTCACAAGATCCTCTGAGCATCTAGAAATCAAAGTCAAACAAAGGTCAAAATCAAGCAAAAAGTTGAAATTTCAAGAAAATTGGCTAATTCTGGAGAGGAAAAGTGCTCCAAGAGAAGATTGGCACCGAAGGCTGAATGCTTTAGTCAATTTTTCCAAGATTTATTTTTCAACAACAAAAAGTGTCCAAGTTCAATGAACCTGCTCAGGATAGGCTTCAAAGGATTTAAAGCAAAAGAAATTATATTTTCTCAAGCCTCAACTTATTTAAGAAAACTTTTGTCTTTCATTATTCATTTTTGCAGGTTGGCGTCTAGAGCAAGAAGATTTTCCTTTTCCTCTCAACGAAGATTTAAAAACCCAAATGACATGCTTTTTCAATGTTCTTCGTGAGCAAGGACGAATGTTTTTCTAGGCTCCAAACTTCTGGGGTGTTACTTTTTCAAAACAACCACTCAGCTTTTTTCATTTTTGATCATATGGGTCTCTCCTCTTTTTCATCCTCTCGAACATTGAGAAACAAATTAGCTTTCTGGTAGATGTGAACGAGATTTAAAGTAGCAGTCATCTAGAAGCTTCCTTCCAGCTTTCTTTCTATTCTTGTCTCAATTCTTATCCACACTTTCAAGAAGAGAAATATAACAAGTTGTAATAGTTGGCATTTCCCTATTTTTATGCTTTCATAGGTGGTTAGATGTTTATCGTGTTTAGTTTTAGAAATAAAGCTTGCATGTTGGCAAGTCTTCTTTGTAAAAGCAAGGAGATTTTAGGGTTCCCTACTCCTCTACTTGTGTATAAATAAGGGCAGCCTTGCCCATTATTTTCTTAACAATTATTGTGATAGCAAATTGTAAGCTTGTAATATTGCAAGTTTTTATTCAATGTCAATTCACTTTGTGTAAGAGCAAGTTTGCAGGGTTCTTGTTCAGTGCATGTGTCTTGTGTCAATGTATTCTAGTTTGGTGGCTAAACTATAAGCCTATTTTTCTACAATCCTTTTGTCCTAGAAGTGTAATCTTTTGTTCTTGAAATTTGAGAAAATAAAGTCTTGTACGTGCTTTGCTGCTTTGATATAAAGTTTCAGATTTCCATTTATTGTGTTATGCTTATATGATCTTTTTTTCAGCTTGCATTGAAAGTAAGTAGATGTGTGTTGAAAAATAGTTTATTTAAGTATTTATGTCAAAGAATTCTTCTTTGTCCATTTCTATCTCTCTTGCTCTACATTTACTTGAGAAGTTAGAAATGTCATTAGAGTAGGCTAGTTGTAGTTGAAATTCGAAAATAAAAAATCTCAGCTACGACACTTGAGTTTTATAACCTTGTGCTCTTAGCTAAACAAAAAGATAAGCAAATTAGTTTTAATTTACTTTCTTGAACAGCATCAGCAAACAGGGCGGTTCCCCTCCTAATTCGAAGAGCAATTTATCTGTACATAGCTGTCTATTTCTAATTCACATTCCAAAGTGCAAATTAACACACCAACATATATATAATATAAATTTGTTTTGCAAAATATGAACAATATTTATTAATCAAATATCATAAAAGGTGACAAATATATAAGCGCGCCCTACAAACATACACAAACATAAGCGCATGCACACTCCTATATGCACACACTCAAATAGACACACATAAAGGGGGTCGATAAACAATCTAGTTGTGAATAGAAGAAAAATAGTGGACATGGTATATTAAAGAAGATGTAAATCATGCTAATTGGAGCCAAGTACATTAGTACAAGCTGAACAATTCTATGTAGTGACCTTTCTTAACCTGTGATTAAATGCTCAAAATTCTACTTTAATAAGATGGGGATACTACGTCTCTCAAGGAAAGGGTAGCTTGATGTTGGTGGATGAATTATATCAGCTTACCAAATACGTAGACAATAATTTCAACAACTATTTCGATATTCTAAAACTTCGTTACATTAGTTCAAATTCTTATTATATCACTTGTACAACAAGATGTATACGAATTATATTCTACAATTAGATTTATTTTTTAACTTATTTTAACATATATAATTTTTAAAACTAGTTGTCTAGAACTCCAACCACACAAAAATAACCAAAAAATAATTCAAATAATCAACAGCGTAAATCAGTCAGGGGTCTCTATTCAATAGTAGAAAAACCCAGCAAGCCTGTGGGGGTCATCTATAGTAGAAGTAAAGTCCATACTTCTCAACTTGGAGAATAAACAATTCAGATGGCATCCATTTCTACTGGTAGAATAACAACCCTTATCAAAAACGGCTCAAGTAACTTTCGTACGTTCTTTTATGGGAATGAAATGGATATTATGAAAGTAATGCTTTGAATTCATTAACTGAGTAACCTTGACTTAATATCAACTGCTATAAATCCTCAGATTTGGTTTGTTTGAGTAAGGCAGGAAATAACAGAAAGTAAACTTATAAACAAACCATCCAGCTACCGAAGAAATTTCTTATTGTATTTCTCAACGCTTCCATAATTTGCGAAGTACTGTGCTTACCCACGAGATGCACGTGATTCTCACATTATTTCGTTTTTTTGTTTTTGTTTTGGTTCTTATGTAGAGTTTAAAAGAAAATACAAACTCTTGGGGCGTTTGTCTTCAAGCCAGCTATCTTTTTGATGCGAATATATTCATTGTTTGATACGGATGTAATCATAAAGCTAAAGCTTTATCCCTTGTCCTCAACGCCTGCTTCTTATGAAATAATATTGACAAGCTAACAATTATTTACCAAGTACATTGAGTTGACAGGCATCTTCAATTTGGAATTGACAGGTATCCACTATTTATCTTCTTAAGCAAAGAATGGCAACTCTACTTAGTTGAACTTGGTTGAAGATTAGATTAAAGAATAACTAGCAGTCAAATGCACACGCATTCAATGATCAGTTGATAGGGGTCTACCACAAATCAGTAATGAGTGGGAAGTAAGGAAGGAAGTTGTTAATATTTGCAAGTATTAGAGAAAGTCAAAAAAAGGAAAGCATGTTAATAATTGAATATGGAATAAGAGGAGGTGAACCAGGATAAGATTTTACCAAATGTATACAACAATTTGTCTTGACATATATATATATGTAAGAACAAATGTATGGCATTAAATGTAAAACTACAAAGCCCATGCTTGTTTGTCTTCCTACCATAATTGCATAATGATGGTGCATGACCTATATCAAGAGCCCCAAGCAAGAGAAGAATGAAACATGCATGGGAGATGCCGTGGAAATTCAACATACATTATTATTGTAATTGAATTAGAAGGAAGGCCTTATTTTGAGGCAATATGGAAAGCACAGTAGTAAATCTATACAACAATTTGCGCATATACATATATGTATGTAAGAAAAAAATGAATGATGTGAAATGGGAAACCAAAGAAGAAACTGATGATATTAACAATGGTCTGCTACTAAAGCAACACCACACTCACTACTTGCACAATGCATCTTAATCAATATAAAACCCTCCAACCTGCTATCAATAGGAACAATAAGCACCATATGAAAGGAATGAACAATAAACAATGTGCTATCAAACCAACACCACAATGGCTCTCTTGACAATGCAACTTAATCAATATAATTTCTCACACATTTTGCAGTGCATCAGTGTTAAACCCCTTCAACCTAGTATCAAAAGTAACAATAAACATAGAACCAAAGACATGAACAATAAATTAATCAAATAGTGATTTATTTGACTTCCAAAAAGATGTTGTACTCAACCCGTTGGAATAAAAAAGGAAGCATTAAAAGTAACTAAGTATATGTGCAAAATGATCAAAGACAATGGAAAAGTAAACATAATTAATGGTATTTACGGTCGGTTGATTGAATCTATTTATTGACATGCTGCTAGTATTATATAGTTGGGAGAGGCAAACTTCTTTTTGTGGAGCACCCGTGTTGATGTAAATGTATCAATAGCATTGAATTGAAAGAATCGCCATGTGGAAAATCCAACATGTACACACTAGAGGACTTTTGGCCTATAGGGTATGTAGTCATAAATGTTATAAAACCCATGGAAAATTCCATAACTTATAATTTCATGATGAACATCATGAATTTTAAAGACATGGAAAATTCCATGGATTTGATAACATTTTTCTGCATACTTTGCAGGGAAAAATCGCTTCTTTTGGTTCTTCATATCCACCATTTTAAATGAAATACGTCCTACACAAATATCTATCCAATGAACAACATATCTGATGATTATAATTATGCAGATTTCCACCTACAAAAGGAAGATGGTCATTAGCAAATAATAGCTTTATGTTTTTGAATCACATAGCATGTTATTGAGTACACTTAATTGCCTACGTAGAAAGTTATATTCTTGGCAGAATTACATTTCATTGAAAAAAAAAGTAAGCAAAATATTTAATAATTGTCGATGGGATGGGTGGGTTGGTTGGTGTTTGCACATTTTGTTGTGCAAAGTATGCTTGTAATTGTTGTTGTACGAACAACGCTTGTTGTTGTACCAACAATGCTTGTTGTTTGTCCTGTTGTTGTTGCGCTTATAGTGCCTATTACTGAGCTTCTTTTTGTTGTTGTGCCAACAATGCTTGTTGTTGGGCTGCCATTTAGGCTACTTCTTGCTGCTCTTGGTATTGTTTCAGCGCTTTCTAATATGCTTGTTGTGGGGCTGCTTGTTTCTATGTGAGGTATTGTGCTTGTTTCTATGCTTTTTCTTGTACTTGTGCTTGTTCTTGTACCTGTGCTTGTGCTTGTTCCTGTGCTTGTTGAGCTTGTTATTGAGCTCGAGCTTGTGCTTGTTCTTGAGCCTAGGCTTGTTCTTGTTGGGCAGCTTGTGTCATCTGTGCAGCTTGTGCAGCTTATGTATCCTGTGCTACTTATTGTGCAACTTGAGTTGATTGAGCAACTTGTGCTACTTGTTGTGCTTTTGGTGCACCTAATTATCTTTGTTCTTGTTGAGCGGCTAGTTGTGTAGCTTATTAGTTTTGGATTTGTTGAAGTTCCTTTTGATAGGCAACTTGTTGAGCGACTTTTAGTACAATTTTTGATTGGTTTGATGTGTTTGAATTGGGTGGCGATGGTGGTGGTGGATTTGGAATGGTGCTTGTTGTGGTGATGAGAGGCACCATTGTATTGATAATTGGGATTTGGGTGGTGGATGGTGCAATTGATATGCTTGGTCCTTGAGAGACCATGTTTTGAGATATTTGGGGGATGGTTGATGATGTGGTGGTTGCTTGTGATATTGATGGCAAGATGGGAGGATTTGGGATGATGTTTTGATTTATGATTAGGGGAGTGGTTTGATTTTATTGATTAATGTTTGGTAAAGAAGGAATCCCTAAGCTGAGAGGTGTTGTGGTTATTGATGGCAAGGGTGGAAGTGGTGGAAAATTGAGTGGCATACTTCCTTGAGGAAATGATGAAGATGAAGGATCCAAAATGCCCCTTGGTCCAAATAAGTCACCTTCTCCTTGCGAGATCATAGGGAGAGAAGTTTGGGATGATTCGTCAAATGATGATGATGGCTCATTAGGATCGTGAAAGGTGAGGAGGCCATATGGGTGTAATGGATTTTAGGGGATGGGTTCTCCCAAGATAGTGTTTGCGTCCAAATCTTTATTATTCACAAGGGGGTTTGTTTGCAGTGCATTGAGAAATGCACTTCCCTTGTTAACAATGGGTTGAGTTGGAGCAACAAATGATGCAATTTTTGGGATGACTTGGGTGATGTTTTGAATTGGGGTTTGGATGAAATGGGGAGTGTGGTTGATATTGGGGGCATGATCCCAAAAGGTGGTTCCACAATAGTGCTCACATCAAAATTGGAAGCGAGTTTAGCCCCTTGTTTTGCTAATTCAAGCATATATTGTCAGGGATTGAGTTTCATCATGATGTTGATAATTCTATGATTCTTAGGATTTTGGACCATTACGATGATCTCATCTTGTGTCATTCTGAAGGAATTATTGGTGATATCCTCTACTTGACCTTCCTCTTGAGGATTTTGTGATGATAAAGGAAAGTTAGCTACAGGATTACTTGATCTAATGAGATTCATTTCAGAATTGGTTTGACTTAGGTCACTTGAAGTGGATGTTTCTTTGTTTGCTTCCATGTTTCTCTTGTGTTGAGATCTAATTTGCACCATAAAATAGGGATCAATTTTCAAGAATGTGGGAGATGTATCTCTAATTCTTTAGATTGATCTAATTTTATGTACAAAAGATAAAATTTAGGATGATTTAAGGATCAAAGATGTGATGATGAAATGTGTGAAAGATGGATGATATGGATGATTGAACTCTTAGAAGATCTTGAGGAGATGCTATACTTTTGGGACTTTTTGGATTCTTGAATTTGTTTTTGGATTTTGGATTCTTGGATTCTTGGATTTTGACCTTGATTTGGTTTTGGATTATTTTGATTTTGGATAATTAACAAATAGATCCCAAGATGTTGGATGTTATATATGGGATTGAATTGCTCACAGGAGGATAATTTGGCCAAGTGTAGGGAGAAGGATGCATCTACACACACCTAACCAAACAAGATGATAATTCAACTAAGCATATGGAGAGGGATGCATCTACATATACCTAGCTAAACAAGATGATTTGATGTTTGATTCAAGGATTTTTATCCAAGGATTTTGATTTGTTTCTAAGATTTGATTCATGGATTTTCCAAAAATTCTAGCATGAAGGATGATTTCAAGATTTTGAAGAGTTTTTGGTGAGGTGATTTTGGTTTTGATGTTTGATGGATGGATGAAGGTTTTTATTTTGATCCTATGTGTACCTAGAAAGACTCTTGTTTTACAAGACATTTGTTTTGAAGAACACACTTTACTCTAAACAAGATGCTCAAATTGTTGAAAAAGTCTTAGATTCTAACAATAATAAAATGAGTACAAATTTGGATTGTTTCTAGAAGCTATTTTGTAAAAGTTGAAAAGCAATCTTTGTCTGAACTCGTAGAGTGTTGAGAGACGCTTTTGATGATATTTTGGACTCAGAGATTTTGAATTTGGTTTATGGATTTTGATCTTGCGTGAAATCATTTGAGACACATCTGTGGGGTTCAATTGTTCTTAGTTTTTCTTAGTGAATTCCTTTTACCAAAAACAATTCTTGATTAGGTTTCTTCAAACTAAATGTCTAATGTCTTAACTTCTTATCATCCCACAAAGTATGTTATGTAGAAATCAAGGAATTTAAGGAAAAATTTCCCTATTGTTGACTTTAGTAAGAAAATTTAGATATAAATCCAAGTGTCTAGAAAACTCTAAGCATAGAATCCCAAGGGCAATCAATAACATATGAATTTTCTCAAAGATATTTTCTTCCTAAAGAGTTTGAAGTTTTCATGATAATGTTGAATGTTGGTTTTTTCCCAATGTTTGCGAACAAGAAAAGTGTTTTGTTTCAAAGAACATGCCCAATCCTATGGATATGAAAGACTATATTTGTTGAATCCCCACATGGACAAGTCCAGCTATGCCTACTTTTAGCAAATGGTTAGATGCTTGACTCCATTGGCTCCCCTCCACGACACTCACTTATATGGGGCAGCCAAGCATCAGTACCCATGAAATTCCCATGGCATACTTTCCATTTCTACTCAAAGCTGTAAAAGTATGGGGTGGCTTCAAAATAACCGTTCTTGCAGCAACAAATAGATCAAGGATTTTGGCCTTTTCTAAACAATGGTTTTAATGCGGACATCTTGTTCATGGAGGATCACCCATTTGGTGAGAGACCATTATTTCCATTCTCATCAAGATGACCATTTTGATACTTTCCTTTCAACAAGAACCCACACTTATATACCAGTTGGAAGTCTCTCGGATTTAGTGTGTTGTCGGTTAGGTCATTCCCTTGGGTGATTAATTTTTCCCACAAGGTAGGCTGGGCTCTAAGATAACACAAAAGTGAGCAAACACATCTGTAGTTCGATCAATCTTTGTTGAGAAACAAAGAGAGAACACATGTGATATGTTCCACTCACACTCGCAAGATTTGTTCAATTTTTAATCCCAAAATGAAATATGAAGGTAATCACTTTACCCAACTTAAGATCACCAAAAATCCTTTTGATTCTAAAGATCTACATGAGGCGCGAGAGAAATGCATATGTATTTTCGATGGTATTACTTTGGGTAAGTAATTACAAGACAAAGTAGCACATGTTCATTTTATTTTCAAAGAAAAAGTGACTTCTTTTTAAGCACCAAAGGAAGTGTGAAATTTTGATTGTTCAATTGTTAGTCTTTAAACAAAATCTAGTAGATTTTCCTAAAGTTCATTTTAAAACCTTTGTAGCAATAAAAAAAATTAAATTTGTAGTGTTATTTTTAGAGCCCAAAAGAAAATTAGTGAATCCTAAGGGCATAAAATATAACAATTCCTTAAGAGATATTTTGAGTTCTCTAAAAGTGTTAAACAAACACAAAAGTGTTCAAAAACACTTGATGTAATGAGAAAATGATGCCATAATGCAACCACCCACTTCATTTTCCTCCACCTTGATTAGACCAACCTGCAAAAACTGATTAGAACTACAAAACAGAGGTTAGAAAACCAGTTAGTAGCCCAAAATAACCAAAATGGAAAAAGCACATGTGAAAAAAATTGAAATTTGACTTTTTACTTGACTCCAACGGCGCAGTCTACATAGGCGACACAGTTTGAGAAATTCAACGGTGCTATATGGTGTTGCTAAATTTGCACGCGACACTCTGCAGCAAAACATAGAGCGTGATTGCAATGAAGTTTTACCCAGCGGTGCAATTTGGAGATTGAGAAAGTCAGCGATCGTGAATTAACCCAGTGACGAAGTTAGAAATTTTGAATTCTGGGTGGGAAAGGCTAAGCAGTGTGGTTTGTAGTTTGAAGCAGTGTTGTATGGCGCTATTGGACTGGTAGCGGTGTTGTATGGTGCCACTAGACTAATAGTGACACAGTTCCCTATAGATACAAAAAAATAGAGAAAAGCATGGAATTTTGTGAAAAAATGTGATTAGAACTTGTGATTTCCCCTCTTAGCACCAAAATGTGGAACCCCAATCCTAGACTTGCACAAACACAAGAAACAAACACATAGTTAGATCAAATGCAAGTGATAATCAAGATTCCCCATGAAATCCATTTAAATTGCAAAGAACAAGAAGTGAGATGAACATAAGTAAACATAAATAAAAGCTATCAAATCCTATTCAATGTAAAGCAAACTCTTGATCTCATTAGGGAGTTGGTACCAATTTGATGTGGAAATTGGCCCTCTCCCAAATCCTATGCAAGCTTGTGATGATTTGATGAAGAGTGATCCACTTTGTTGAAGATTCAATTAAGCTCCATGATGAATTTTTTTCATAACCTAGCTAAGACCTTGATAAAATGGATGGAAATAGATATGCTTGAGGATGAAATTGAGTATAGTAAACTTGCTCAAATTGTGTATGATTAAATGAGGAGAGAAGCCTCTTATTTATAGAAAGACAAGATGGAAGAATGCTCAAAATGAAGCAATGTGGGACTAATCTTCAACCAATGACAAGATGCCACTTGTCAAGAGGTGAATGGGCATAGGATGTGCACATTTTGATGAATGTGCCCACAAATGCAATTAGTTGAAATTTAAAATTAGTTAAATGACAAGGTGGAGGGAGAGTCAAATGGAGTTATGGCCACTTGGCTCAAGGGAAAAGGATTTGTAAGATGAAATAAATATTTTGTTGGAAGGACAAAGTCCACTTGGAGGGATTTTCAAATTTGGAAGAATATTCCCCTTTTATGCCAAATTGAGAGAAAATGGGGATTTAATAAATTAATTAATTGTATTTTCATGTGCAAGTGGAAAAAGCTAGAGGATGGGACATGGATTAAGATTAGATTTAATCAAGATTTGATTAATTAAGAGGAGGTTAGGTGTTTTGAAAATTTTTACTTACATTTCAGGATTTAAATAAATCAAATTTGAGAGGTAAATGATTTAGATTTAGTTAAATAATAATTTTGATATATTTAACTAAAGTGGATGATGTTAGATTAAATCAAATAAGGTTTAATTTATTTAATTTAATAAGACGACTTTAATAGAGATTTAATAAAATAAAATGAATTATTTAATTAAATATAGATGAGAGGATTAATTAAATAACATTCATTTATTTAATTAATGAAATAAAATTACTTAATTAGATAAATGATTTATTTAATTAAGAGAGGAAAATTGATTTATTTAATCAAATAAGGGTTATTCGATTAAATGGTTAGACAAAGGGATGATTTAAGACGAAATAGTGTTAGTAAAAATCAGGATCAGATGTCTAATGTCAATCAATACATTTTATGTGTCTACACTTTGAATTTAATAAATTATTATTATTCATTTTCTATTTGAATTACGACTAAAGTCTTGATTGATAGGCTAGTTGAAAAACATCTATAGCTTTCAAATGATATCACATTTTTTGAATCCAAAACATGTGTCACATTCTATGCTTTGCATACTATAGGATTAAAAAAAAATTGAATTTCATGAAGTTCTGACCAAGTTAAGGTGGTTAGACATACGAGTTTTTAGATTTTTTAAAAGTTGTAATATAAAATTCATAATTAATTATTATTTGGAAAAAAATTACAAAAAAAAATGTATCACGTCAGGACATGAGTCCTATACTAATATCTAAAATATTATAAAAAATAATTATCATTTTATTGTGGTTAGCGTGGTTAGACAGACACCTACTTCTTATTTTTTTCCTAAAATTTAAGTACTACTGCATTGATATTCAAATTTTCACCAAATAGATTTAAAAAAAAAAAAACTAGTAGTTTAGAAACTACATTCAATTTGCTACAGATTCTATTCTTATATATTTTTGAAATAATATAGATAACTTATTCAAATTTTTACGTCATGTTGTATAACTCTGATTTTTTTTTTTCGCCACTTAAGGGCCTATTTTTTCCATGATGATCCTTCACATACCCACAATGAACATCAACAATCATTTAAAGTGTATCTAGAAGTTGAAACCACTAATTAATAGACTTTTTCTTCAAATGATATAATAAATAATATAGATAATTGAACATCAACACATTACTAAAGTATGAATTTGAGCTTTTAAATTGATTATCACATGAAGGAATACATAGAGGCATTGGCAATGCAAAATCTTACTCAAAGACAACTCTGCATAGAGCTGAGTTGGAACTTGGAAACTCATTATCAAAAATTAAATCACTGCATCACATTTTCTAGCAACTTCCACTCTTCAGGTGTTGGAATTGTCATTTGTTCTAACTTATGTTGTTTGAACTGAAGATTTGTTAACAATTCATGATTCAAATTGGAACATGTCTTGGATTCTTTAGTCAATTTTGTATTCAGGGTTAGCAATAGTTTGATGGAATCCAAATAGGTCACCACATTTGGGTTCTAAGGAAACTGGTCCAAATCAATCTTCCTTGGATCCTCCATCTTCTTTCTGAAATCATTCTTTCAAACAAATTGCTCATTTGTGTCAAAAGCCTCTAGCAAGCCAAGCTCTGTGAATTTCCTTACCTTTTCATCCACCTTCTTCAACTTGTTTTCATCCAAATGCAAATATTTCTTTGTTTCACACATTCTCAAACACTTTTCAATTAAATATGACATTGTCATTGATGTAGCAAGCCGATTAGTAATCCCTTTTGATTTCAAAACATTGTCACTAGCTTTGTAGACTATTTGTTGAATTTGATTTCTCTAATGTTAGTAATTTTTGTTGTCCATTAAATATTTGTTGAGCTTATTATGATGTTTCTAATAGCATCAATCAATTGAAACATGTCACACAAATGATCAATCCCCTGGGTATGTGTAGGATCATGATGGGCCAAAAAGTCATGATATGATGGGTATGTGTAGGGTATGTGGCTGACAACTTTTTTTTTACACAAAATTGATGAAACAAAAAGGGTTTTTAAAGGAGATTCCCAACTTTCCACCAATATAAATTATGCTTTACTTTAAATTTAATAAATAATTATTATTCATTTTCTATTTGAATTATGACTAAAGTCCTGATTGATAGGCTAATTGAAAAACATCTATAGCTTTCAAATGGTATCACATTTTGAATCTAAAACATGCGTCACATTCTATGATTTGCATACTATAGGATTAAAAAAGAAAAAAATTAATTTCATGAAGTTTTGACCAAGTTAAGTTAGACTTACAATTTTTATATTTTAAAAAGTTGTAATAAAAAAATCATATTTAATTATTTACTTGGAAAAAAATACAAAAATATGAATCACATCAAGACATGAGTCCTCTACTTATATCTAAAATCTTATAATTTTTTATCATTTTATTGTGTTTAGGGTGGTCTAAAACACCTACTTCTTGTTTTTTCCTAAAATTTAAGTACTACTCCATTCAAATTTCAAATTTTCATCAAATAGATTTCTTTTTTTTTTTAAATAAACCTAGTAGTTTAGAAACTACATTCAATTTTCTATAGATTTTATTGTTACATATATTTTAAATAATATAGATAACTTATTCAAATTTTTATGTCAAGTTACCTAACTCTGATTTTTCTAATTTTTTTCCACTTAAGGGCCTATTTTTTCCATGATGATCATGCACATACCCCATTGCATTATTTCATCCCAGATATTTTGTTTCATATGCCTCATTGTTTCTCTACAAAATGGAGATAACTTATTTTGACAAGCCTTAATTTCATTTTTTTCTTCCATCAACTATACCTCAAATCTTTCATTTCTTTTTCTCTCCTTCTCCAATGTTTGTTCCCAGTATGCATTTCCATTTGCAATGCTTACTCTTAATTTTTCTAAAGTGAATTTTTCCTCATCATATTTCTTATTGCTCTCATCTAGCTTTTGCTTCAATTCATTCACTACAGTCTCATTCTGTTTATCCTCTTTGCTTGTAGATGTAGAGGCAGATTTTTTAGTTTTTTTTTCTAATTCATTTCTCTTGTTATCTGTTGCTTTCCTCTCTATGTTCTCATTTGCTAGGTCTACCTGTAACTTTTCAATTTGAGTCTACAACCTTTTTTTCTCTCTATCTTTCTTTAGCAATGATGTGTAAAATTCATTGTTCTTCTTTGATGCATTAATTTTGTTAGTATTTTCGAGTCCAAAAAAATCCAATTGAAAATTGTTCACCTCGAATTCAAATGGAGCCATTTGATTTGCTAGTTTGTTTTGAACTGTGGGAACAAGAATTGTGTACTCCATTATTTATTTACTTGTGTCAAATGTTGGTAATACCATGGTTGTTGTAGGCTTTGAATTTAGAGCAGACACACTCTCCATTAGTTGCTTCTTTTTTTTATTCAATTTTGATTTCATTTTAAACTCTTCAATGTAATCAAAACCTGGGGATGCAGGAGCAATGAAATGCTTGAATGGTGAAGGAATACGAGTAATTACAGTTGCTAATGATGTCGTAGCTAGACTAATTTGCTAAAATCAAGATCTTCTTCATTATCTCCATACTCTGAAAGAGCTCTTGGATCACCTAGCTCCTTCCTCATAGAACAAAAGGCAGTAATTTTTTTATTGTGACTAGTTTTTTCTGTAACTTCATTCTTTAGAGAATCTGGCATTATCACCTAGCTCCTTCCTCATAGACCAAAAGGCAGTAATTTTTTATCGTGACCAATTTTTTCTGTAACTTCATTCTCTAGAGAATCTAGCATTTTTACGCTACTAGATGGTTTATGAATTTTTTCATAAAAATTGTTGTACCTCCTAATTTTCTTTCGATGCAATGCCATAATTTCTACTAACAATTGTTCAAAAGAAATACCATTCTCAACAACACTTTTCTCCATTGCTACTTTGACTTCATCCCAAGAATCCTTATTTCTCAAGTTTTCAACCAAGAGTTTACTTTGATGTTGAATTCTACTTCTAGCATTCTTATTGAGCACAATCATTGATTTAATGGTGTCACATGGATCATACTGCTAGTGACAGATAGCATCAAAATAAAAAAAATTCAAAAGATCATGTGCCATAATAAATGCTTTTCTCTTGAATGTGATCCCTCCCCATGAAAAGGGTAAAGAAGGAAATAAGGTCTTCTTCCCCTGACTGCTAAAGTGTCTTTCATCAGTAATATGCATTTTCCTTACATATTCAAAAGAAAAAAACCCTTTCTATCACATGTATGGGAAGTTTTTATGGTTGTACTTTCGATCCATAAAATATTAGCACAATATATTCTTCCATTAAGTACCAATCAGCCAATTGTATTTATTTTCCTAGTTGAATGTAGTTTCTACATGACATAGGAAATCTAGGCATTGGAGTATTTGTAATTACCTAATCCAATGGATCCAAAAATTAGTCTACAAAATGATTGTAGTTCCTTCAAGAATCATGCATCCTTATCACAATGGTCCATTCATATACTGGAGCCATTTTCTTTTCCTCAGCATTACTATAGGGCTGAATCTGAAGCTTGTTGGTCTAAAACATTCCTCTAAATTTGAATAGAAAAAGATAGCACAAGTAGGTTGTGAACCTAAATTTCTTGGTGGAACCTCCTTTAATCATTAAAAATTGTTTATGCATGGATTCTACAATGTTCCCAATAAAATTATATTTGACATGTCAAACATGATAATGGATATCATATACCATTTCAAGGAGGCTTGCACCCACTTCCAAATTGCTATCTAGTCCAAGGAAAAATGCTAGTAAGGAAATAGTATCCTAAACCCATGGTTTATAAATATCCAAATCATAAGAAGGCTTATGATAACCTTTTAATTTGTTTCTATCCTAAACTATTCTATGTAAGAAATAATTGTTCTCCATGTCATCCACTACTTCATAATCACTACCAAGCTTTTCTAGGTCAATGTGGACATTTCCAAATTCTTTGGCTATAAACCCCAAGGTCAACACTTTTCCAAGTTCTTCTACATTAATGGATAAAATTTCTTCTTTGCTATCTTTATTAACAATGGCTCTTTTGTTATCATCATAATTTAAGGCACAAACCATGATAAATTTTTGGCAAGGGAAAACCTCATGTAACATCATGCACCCTAATCCAGTTATCCATGGTGCACTGATACTATTAACTTGCATTTTCTTTGTAGATTTATTCTTAAATGAAAATATAAGTTCTGAGGTATGCCTACCATAGGTTTCAAGATCATAAATATAATGGTATTCATCAGTGAAACTTGGGGTTTTAAGAAATTTTGCACAATGTATTTTTTTATCCGACATTGCTCTAGTGGTACTGGTGGTAGACATGTTGATACAATCAACAATGTGAAATTTATGAATATCCTATTAGTCCTTAATTTTTCTTAATTCTTAATCCTCTTAACCCTAAACCTAAACTTCAAAGTTTGACAAAATAAGATTTTAAGAAACATCAAGCGATGAAACATAGCCACAAGAATTCTTTAACTTACCTGGATTTTGAATTTTGATTCTTGAAGTTGAAACTAGGTTGAAACTTCAAACTAGGTTACTGGAATGGGTTTGTTGGAAGTGGAACTATGGAACCCAAAATAGGGTGATGCACTACAATGAGCAAACTAAAGACTGAAATATCCCTATGTGCTAACCCTCTAACTTCAAAATAAAATCACTTAGCAATAGAAAGTGTTGTTTTTTCGAATATTAAAGTGAATAACACTTAAACATCTACTCGTTACTTACGGACTACACATTACACAATTAGGTAGTACATGGTTGACAGTATTTAAAACAAGCAATTAATTATTTACTCTTGCATTGATAATAAATTCTAAATCGTTGATCTTTGTTAATCTAACGGTTATAGGGTGATTCTAGAGGCTTAAGTTCACAAGCCTAGTGCTTTGTACATTTCATTCTAGAATGCAACTACAACCATACATCAAATTTTCATCGAATGGTTGAATAATCTATGATATAAATAATAAACATAAAACATGTGTTTTACATTTTCTTTAAACTTTAATGCACTAGGATTGACATCAAGGCCAAGAGCGCAAAAGCTTAACATTGAGAAGGCCTTAATAAAATGAATTAAAATGTCACATTAATAGCACAACCATTTATTTTATTACAACTAAATTACAATGTCACATTATTACATAGTACAAATACAAATGTAAGTGCAAACGCCAAGCTTCTGCTAGACCGCTAGTGAAAAGTTGAAAATGTAAATGTGATACATGTATCTCTGAAAATAAATGGAACTTGTTGGGTCAACCATGAGCTCAAAAGATAAACACATGGGACTTGCTAGGTCAGCCATGGGCTCTGAAAATAAATGCATTGGGAAAGGGGGCCGAATCAAACTGGGGAAATGGGAGCTATGAAGATACAAAATGTACTTATCCCCTTTTAGAATCAGACTCATGTAGAAGATGAGGGGTTGTAAAATTTCTCCCATGCAGAAAATGAGCATTGAAAATAAATCCATGGGGCTTGCCTAGTAGGCCATGGTGTCTTAAAATGAATGCAAGAGACTCTCCTGGTCAACCATGGAGATGATGAGGGGTAGTAAAACTGCTCCTAGGCAGAAGATGAGCATTGAAAATGAATGCATGGGAATTTCCTGGGCAACCATGTAGACGATGAGGGGTAGTAAAACTACTCCCATCTTCTACTTGCAACTTCCATGCACTAGGATAGCACTTATCTCCATTATAGCTCCTCATCTTGGTTCAAAACCTGTCTGAGAAGTCAGGTGAACCAAATTAACTTCTTTCCAATTCCACCCATTTTAAACTTGAAGGAGAATGGTCTTTTACTCTGTAACTAAATAATTGGAGGTAGGAGAATTTAGAGCATCCCCAATAATACCACATCATCTTCTTCTTGAGTCCTTATTAAGTTATTAACCCTACAAAATGAAAACCCTTATGCCAATTCAACAAACAATTTTAGTTATGCTCACTATCCTTATTTATGGGCCAAAATTGCCACTACTAGCCTGGTCCCTTATACACCTCACATGTTTCACATGTGAGGTTGTGTATAGTTACTACTGACTAGTAATAATTGTGATTCACACAAACCAAAAATCCAACTTAATCGGTACCTTAGGCTGACTGCATGCAAAGTTGCAAACTGTACCTCAAGTTGACAAGTTGTCAATTGTGAAAATTGGCAGTGCCACGCAAGCTGCCAATTGTCAAAATCACTAGATTATTGACATCATCATCTATGACTCTATAGTGCATCATGCAATTTTCAATATAAACCTATCTAATCAATCACTCTAGATATTCATAAGGCATTAATCCGCATTGCCGCCCAGTACCATAGCCAATTTGAGAATTTTAATAGAATAAATGAAAGGTAGAGTACTTCGATGCATTGAAAAGAGAGAATTAAATATCTCATTTTACCTCAATCATTATCAATGTCCACTAATAAGTTACAATAAATTTCAATCACTTATGATCAGAACTATATGTTGATAATTAGTATTAGTTTTAAGAGCCACATTTAACATTTTTATATTGATCAAAGCAAAACGGATTTACAAGAATGGAGTGACAAAAATCATTTTAATTTAAGTAGCTATTGCTAAAGATTGAAGTACATAGTACATAACCAACATGGCCAAAAAGCTACTAACCGTGTCAAAAAACCAGTCACAAAGTACATATTACAAGAACTTTTATGTTGTACAATAAAATATAGACATGTGACACATCACATAATTCATAACTATTTTTTTTGTAACATTAGTTGAGGCCATCAACCAATTTCTTGAGTAGAACGTGAATTTAATTTGACAAATTAACATCAAAGAAGAAAAGTGAATCACCCAAAACCTTCCTCCAAAACTCCAAACTCTTTAATAATTCATTTTTCGTGTCACATAGCACACCCCATCTCATATTAACCAAGGAAAGAGCCTATAGAAGCATGCAATTCCTCTTTATTGAAGATTCTACCAGCAGGTGCTCTAGCCCACTTTTAAAATTGTAATGCTCGAGTGCCAACTCCAATGAAGAAATAGAGTAAATGAAAGGATGCAAATAACATATTGCCAACATCTTCACCAAATCTTTATCGAGAAAAATTTCCATGAAATAGCACAAGAAAGCCAAAGATACCTCAGAATATAGAGCATGAGGGTTGTTCTGAAGCCATTCCCTACCGACAATATTCTTATAACATCCTCAACCTGCACACAAGGAATTGTAAAAACCATACCCAACTTTGTCTATCTTATGCATCGTCGCTTCTTTTCTCCCAAAAATATTTGGGTAGCATGACACGCCATGAAAACTCCATAATATCTCAGTTAAATTGAGAATAGAGAAGAAATAAATCAATGTCAAATATATCATAAATGATATGAAAAACATCAAGTTGCTGAATTATATATAGAATTTAGCATGGACACAATCAGTATGACATCACACTTAACATTTTTAAATTCACCACTATCATAAATGTGACAATTAACATTTATTTCAACATTTGATTCCTTATAAACAAGTGATTAAAAGGTATTCCCATGAAAGATGACAAGATTGCTACATAGTGCACATTCAAATAAACTATAAAGTTATTTTTAAAATGGGGATGTATCGCTAGGTTGATGAGACTCGACCCTCAAGATTAAATATTTAAGATATAATGCTTTGCCATAAAATATTTTGGTCTAACTTAGGTAATATTAAATAGTAAACAAGAACACGATGACCGACATACCTAAATAATTAATAAAATCTCAACCATTGATTTCTGAAAATCTAACGGTTCTAGTGTTATTCTAGAGGTTTCAAGTCACGAGTCTAGTGCTTCAAGGATTTACTTCTAGAATGCATCTATAGTCATCCAACAAAAATTCATCGAACGGTCCTTCTTTTAAAACAAACTTTATGCACGTGCATAATTTAAAATGGGGACATTGCTAGGTTGATACCCTCAAGATTAAAGAGTTAAGATTTAAGGCTTTGTCATAAAATATTTTGGTCTGACTTAGGAAATATTAAATGGTAAAAAAGAGCATGATGACCGATAGACCTAAATAATTAATAAAATATCAACCATTGATTTCTGAAAAAATCTAACGGTTCTAGTGCAATTCTGGAGGTTTCAATTCACAAATCTAGTGCTAGAGAGATATACTTCCAAAATGAAACTACAACCGTCCATTGAAAATTCATCAAGCATTTGTAATCCATAATATCATGTGGTCTCTGAAATTTGGAACCTTAGTACCAAAGTCTGAAGTTTCAAAGTTTTTGAAACCTCTGACCCACTAACTACATAGATGACCAAGAAAGATTTGCAACTAAGGTTAGGAAAAACACCAAAACCCTAACTTTGGTGAATTAAGATAAGAAAGGTGGTAAGGATGGTGCATTTATGAAGTGAAGATCATAGGTGGATTTTAGCAAGTGGACATGACTGAAGGATCAATAGGTAATTAAGATTGCTACTTGAGGAGTTTGGAAAATTATTACCTCTCAGCCCTCGATTAGAGAAGTTAATAATAGATTTTGGCATGGAGAAGAAGGCACACAAAAAGTCTGAAAGAGTGGTGGTGGTGTAGCTACAATAGTTTTCAAATGGAGGCCAACTTCACTCAGCATTCAAGGAGGAAATTAAACCTATTTTATGGTGAATCTTCTGACCAAAGATTAATTGGTATGTTTTTATTCACTGATGGGAGCTTGGTACAAAGTGTGCAGATGATTTTGGGGAAATCCTTTGGAAATATGAGGCATAGATACATTACTAACATGGATGTATACTCCTTGATTATAGCATGGGGTTTGACTTGGGGGAATAGACAAGCACAGTGAGAGAAGTAATGGAGATGATTGCGCATAGATATTTCTTGGAAGGATTAGAATCAATACTTGAATGGGTAGTTCCAGGTGAAGGTTTCGACATCTGGGAAGGCTTTGAAAATGTGGAACTGGAAGGTGAAGAAGGATGCATCCCTTTCGTGCATTGGCCAGAGGATGAGATTAAAAATCGATGTAGGGAAGAAGAAAGGTTAGGTTGGAAAGCATTGAAGCTCTTTATAGAGTTGATGAAGGTGGAAGCAATTATAGCACAGGTGAAAGTGGAGGTAGAGTGCACATAAGCAGAGGAAAAAGCAGAGGAAAAGTGTATGAAAGAAAAAGGACAGAATGTGAGGAAGTAGAAGATGAAAGGGAAAGCAACAAGGAAAGTTGGTTATGAAATGGGTAGCACTAGTTGAATTTGAAGTTTTTGTAGGATTTTTGTAGAATTAACGCAAGACTAGTACTAAATTTTTGGCTTGTTGTGGGTTGAACCCTGTTATGGTTGTATAGTGTGAATAGTAGATATACTAGAAAGGGTAAAAGAACAATTGAAAATCTTGTTGAAATATGTAAGGTAGATGTACAAATAGCTGTGGAACTAGTTTTAGTTGGGAAGAGTTACTTATTCTATTATGAAGCATGTTAAGATGCTTTTTTGAAAAAAAAATTATAGTTGTAGATGATTTTTTATGGTTGATGAAAACACTGAGGAAAACAATCTTTATTTTCATGCAATACAAAATCCTCTTACCGACCAAAAAAAAAAAAATCTCACGGTTCTATTGTTACTCTGGATTTTTCAATTCGCAAGTCTACTGCTTCAGAGATTTACTTCCAAAATGCAACTACAACTGTCCATCAACAATTCATTGAACAGTCGTGGTTAGATTGATTTGCATTGACACTTCCCCATTGCATGTTTTTTATTAGTTTGATATTATGTTTAATTCACCAATATTTTTTTCTTAATCATTTGAAAATAGGTTTAATTCAGCAATGAATTTTATTTTTTAGTTTCAAAAAAAGTTTTAATCGCCAACAAAATTATTTTTTCTGGTTTGAAAACAGGTTTAATTCGCCAATCAAAATATTTTATTGGTTTGAAACTAAATTTTAATTGCCAATGGGAAAATTTAAGTGGTTATAAAAATTTACATTTCGCCAAGATTTTCCATAGACTTCTAGCGATTAGAAAAGATTCGCCAATGGACCTTTTTTTTTCACCAAAAAATGAAAAAAATTGCCACTAAAATTATTATTTTTATCAGGAAGTCTACAAGATTCTCCAGGATGTTACATCTCCATCGAGGGGGGGGGGGTTTCCTAAAGTTTTCATTGGTATAGGGGTCTTCCTCAATTAGACTCCTGTTTTGGTGTTTCCACCTCCACGAACAACTAAGATAGCAAAAATGCAGAAAAAGTATGGTAAAGGAGAATGAAAGTAAAGAACACATTAAATACTACAAAACAATATTATGCTACTCAACCAAATCATAGAGGAGAGGAGTGAAAATCTTACCACCTCCACCAAGAGCTCACTAGCTAATGGAGGAGAAAATGAAAGGACTTAAGCCCCCATTGCAATGGTGTTGTTCCACACTTGATGTACATAATTGATGGAGTGTTGTTGTTCCTGTTATGGAGTGAAAAGTGCTACTTGAAGGCTGAGAGTGTAAGAAGTGAATGCTAGAATGCTTGGAGAGATCAAGTTGAGTTCTTAGAAGCATGTGTAGAAGATAAAATGCATGAAGAATGAGTGAATTTGAAGGAAGAATGAGAAAAATGGCAATATTCAGGTCGGTTGGTCAAAGAGGGGCATTACAAATCGACCCCAATAGGAAGTGTAATGCCTCTGTAGGCTTCAGACACAAGAATCTTTTAGGTACACAAGCGCACCAAACAGATGTTTGCACATTGCATGGGTGTCCTCTATAGTTATTCTTTTGTCAATGCACAAAACAGACGCTAAGTGGAACAAAGGCAGTGGGCTGATGTGGATTTTTGACTTTAGATTTGGTTTTCTAAAGTGAAGTAATGTAAAAAGGGGAATTTGCATAAGTGGTGCAAATTCGCTCCAATAGAACTTGCAAGAGAGCACTCCTAATAGCAATTTGGGGATTACAAGAGTTCACAAGAGTATTCAAGATCATTTTCTAAGGAATTCAACAATAGATTGCAGATCTAGGTGTCTTGGAGCTTGAATATTCTTTGAAGATTGAGTTACAAGACTAAGGAAAGTTTTCAAAGTTGTCACCTTGTTTGCAAGACCATGAAAAGTCACCCATAAGTCACAATTTAGTGTTTCAAACTTAGAAATAAGGTGTGAAAGGAAGAGAAGAGATAGGAGAATATATTCAAATCTTTGCCCTCTCAAAATGCAAAATGGGACAGATACACCAGTTGTGGCGCATGAGTCCTATTATAGTGATTTTTCTAGATTTTAGTGGATTCAGACCAGGCACTACAAGACTCCTATTTCATCCAGAAACCCTAGTTTGGGACTGATATTCATAACCTAGCGTATAAGTCCCAATGAGCATTAAAGTTAACATTTTTAGGATTTCATATCTTGTATCGAGCTTCTATAGGATTCTTGGTGCACCTTCATACTTTTCCAGTTGACTACTTTGATTTGCATTCTTTTCTAGGCCATTTACTTAGTATTACATATCATTATGCTTTTTATTAGGCTTTGCATGTTTCATATCTTTCCAAGCCCTAGCTTGGTGGTGAACCCCCTTTTAATATTTTATCACACCTTAGGACACCCTTCTAGCATATGTATTTCCCTTATTCCATCCTTGGATTGAGATCTATAGGATTTACTTGAATGAAACTTGAGTGAAATAGGCCCTCATCCCTTTTGTTCCAACTCCTAAAAGGTGGATCACCCTAATTATGTTGTTTCATTTTAGTGAATCAAACCTCTAGAATACTTTATTTCTAATTTGAAGTGTACCATAGTCCTAGATCTAGCTTTCATTTACTTTGCATTAGGTATTGCATTAGATAATTGGTATCTAAGGTTTCTAAATCTTGCATTAGTGAAAGTGCATATAGGTTGCATTTTTGCTTCTTATATCATTCAATTTCACTAAAATTCTACAATTACAAATAGTCAAGACAACATAAAAGTGAGAAAACTTAGAAACAACTCTGAATTTGTTGAAATTTAGGAAAAATCCTTAATCTAGGACTCATACATCCCTATGGGAAATTTAGTCCCAATACAGGTTGTTTTTCCTACTTTCTCAAAATTTTGTGTTATGTATTTTTTAAGATTTGACCCCTCTAAAACCCCTGATTGGGACTTATACACCCCTTTGGTCGAATTAGTCCTAGATCAGATTTGAAACTACCTTTTACAACATTGAAAACCTTGTTTTTGCACTTCTATTTGCTATCATTAGTTATCATTTTAGTTGGCTGAATTTCTGTTACATGCATTTCAGTAGATCTAGCTTAATTACGTTCATTCCATGCATTTCTTAATTTCAAGTTTCCATTTACAAATTTTCATTTTTAGATTGTTGGATAGCATAATCAGTCAATTATCATGTTCATATTTTGAAAAATTGCATTATCCTTTTGCATGTTTTCTCTATCATTGTTGCATTTCATTTTTTTAGGACAATCATTAAATCATGTTTTCATTCAAAAAATCTATTGTTATCAAACTTCATGTTCTATTTTTAGATCTTGTTGAGTGTTGTAAGAAATTTTTGTTAAGTGCATATTAAAATGAAGTCCTCTCCCCTCTCTTTTTGTTCGTCATTGATCCCTCTCCTAGTATCCCTTCTATGAGTGAGGTTCGTTTAATGAAAGTGAATACAACCTTGGGTAATCATAACTATCATACTCATTCTTCTCCTATTATCTCTCCTAGTTGTGAAGAAGATATTTTTGTGTTAGAAGAACCAATCGATGAGAATTTTGAGAACCCTAGTTGTTTCTCTCCTCTTACCTCTTCTATTAGGCAAGAAATTACTAAGAAAGATGACATAAAACAACAAGAGACCATTGAAACCTACCTAAATAAAACTTCAACTAGTTTACATTCATCTCCCAACATCTTTACCTCTTGTTATAATATTGTAAATGATGAGGATATGTTGGTGTTAGATGATCAAAAATTTAAGATCTATGACAACCATCTTGATGTTTCTTCCCCTACCTATCCTATTTTGGAAGACATTATGGGACAAATGAGTGGAATTATGGACATTATTGAAAATCACATTTGTTCTTCTCCTTGTATCTCTCCTAGTTGTGAATAAGATACTGTGATGTTGGAAAATACAATTGACAAAATTCATGAGAATCTTATGTGTCTTTCTTCCCTAAGGAAAACATTATTGAACAAGACAATGAGATCATTGGTGAACAAGACAATCCAACCATTGATAACTCCCTTACTTGTGTTGAATTCATTTTAGAAGAACAAAACATTTAATTTCATGAACATCTAGTTTGTTTATCTCCTAAAAATATCCTACTAGGTATGATATCATGGTGGAAGAAACTAAGACAATTGACACATTTCTTTCAAACAATAGTGACGTGAATTCCCTAGATGATGGTGAAAAGATGACACTATACTCCCCTTATGAAACTGTTGAGGTTATCAATGCACAAGTTTCCATTAGATTCCCCTTGATTAATGGACCTCATACATACACTATGGTACATCCTACAAATCCTCTAATTCTTTACACATCCTCACAACATCCACAATCTCAAAACAAACTAGAACTTATCCTTTACCCACCTACGAATAATGTTTCATAGCAGCCCAGTTATAATACCATTTCTCATACATATAACACTAGAAACAACCCGAAACCAAGAAAAACACCATCAACATCCCTCCCATTACCTACACCTATCTTTCCTAGTCCTCATTTTCCTTCACAAAGTGGAAATGAATAATCTTGTTGAACAACTTAAGAACACTCCTGCTAAGATATCCTTATGGGACCTTATTCAAGCCTCCCCTCATTATCACAACATGATTCAAAGTTTTTTACAAAAAGTTCCTATCCCTTCTAATGTGCAACCAAATGACATAACAACCATGATTCAAGGAATAAATGCTAACATTGTTTTCCACCAAAGTGAGCTCCCTCCATTTGAAGTGCAAAAACAATATAAAGCTTTCATGATAATAGCTTACTACAATGGGTGGGGAATAAAAATAACCCTTATTGAAAATGGCTCCACCCTTAAAGTGTATAGTGTGACACTATTGGATAGGTTTGGCGTGGATAAATAAAAACTTCAACCTGCCTCTTTATCTATTAGTTAGTTTGATAACGTGGGAAAATAACCACTTGGTGTGATCACTTTTCCTATTACAACTAAAAAGGCCACATTAGAAACATCGATCCATGTTATGCCTCATGATCTTTCATATAATCTTCTTTTAGGAATACCATGAATTCATGTAATGAATGGGGTGCCTTCCACTCTTCATCATATCATGAAATATGTCTACAACAACAAAGTTTATATAGGGTATGTGTAGGATCATCATGGAAAAAATAGGCCCTTAAGTGGCAAAAAATTTAGAAAAATTAGAGTTAGGAAACTTGATGTAAAAATTTGAATAAGTTATCTATATTATTTCAAAAATATTTAAGAATATAATTTGTAGAAAATTGAATGTAGTTTCTAAACTACTAGGTTTATTTAGAAAAAAAAAATTATTTGGTGAAAATTTGAAAGTTCAATGCAGTAGTAGTTAAATTTCAGGGAAAAAATAAGAAGTAGGTGTCTTTCTGACCACCCTAACCACAATAAAATGATAATATTTTTTTATAATATTTTAGATATAAGTAGAGGACTCATGTCCCATTGTGATGCATATTTTTTTGTAATTTTTTTTCAAGTAAAAAATTAATTATGATTTTTTATTACAACTTTTAAAAAATATAAAAACTCGTATGTCTAACCACCTTAACTTGGTCAAAACTTCATGATTTTTTTTTTTTTTTTAATCCTATAGTATGTGAAGCATAGAATGTGACACATGTTTTAGATTCAAAAAATGTGATACTATTTGAAAGCTATAGATGTTTTTCAATCAGCCTATCAATCAGGACTTTAGTCGTAATTCAAATAGAAAATGAATAATAATTATTTATTAAATTCAAATTAAAGCATAATTTATATTTCTGGAAAGGTGAGAATCTCCTTTCAAATCCCTTTTCGTTTCATCAATTTTTGGTAAGAAAAAAAGTTATCAGCTACATACCTTACACATACCCATCATATCACCACTTTTTGGCCCATGATGATCCTGCACATATCCTACAATAAAATCCAACCCTAAACCATATAGTTATTTGAACATTGAGAAAGACAAGCACAACCCTTTGGAAACATTAACACCAACTACACAAGTAGAACCTGTGCAAGAAGAACAAAAATATAGGTGTCCTAAACCCTTCACAATGATATCACTAGATGATTTGGGATCATTGGATTTAACACCTACATTAATGGGAAAATATGAGATCATAAAAAAAGATTTTGAAAAGAGAAAAGAAAAAAAGGTTATATCAACACAAAATTCAGAAGACCCTTCAAAAGCATCCACCTCAAACACTTTAGAAGAAGAAGCAAATTATACAACATACTTTGATGAAGTTGGTTATGAATAACCATGGACTCCAAAATAAATGAAAAGGCTTTATGGAAAAGGTTATGAACTTATGAAACAACTTGGATATAGTGGAAAAGGATGTGGTGCTAAAGAACAAGGTATATTTGTTCCTATATATCCTCACATGCAAGAAAAGACTAGTGGTCTTGGTTATTGTCCCTCAAAAGAAAGAAGAAATCCTTCAGTTAATGTCAACATTCTTGTATAAAAAAAATATTCTTCTAAGAAAAATTTAACATTAGTGTATCCTGAAATGATAGACACTAGTGGTCTTGATTGTTATCCTTTGAAATAAATGAAACAAACAAGGAAATCTTAGCTTAATATCAATGTCATCACACAAAATGCTAACAATTGGAGTTCATTAGATTTTACACCTTCCTTTAAATAAGAGTAAAAAATCTCACAATCTAAAGAGCCTTGCATAAGTATCACACCTTGTACTAAGCAATAGAAATATTTATCACAACATAATAATCTTCTACTATTGATCAAGAGATTATCTTGTTGAGACTCCTCTAAGATCATTTGATACCCCTCCTTCCAAGAACACAAAATAATTTTTTCTACAAGAATTAATTTGGTGCATATCATTGAGTTCATGGTCATTCTAATGAATGTAAGGCTTTAAGTGAAAAAATTCAACATCTTAAGGAGTGTGGTGATCATCCTTATGTTGGGGCTCCTAATTCCTCTAATTGATATTGATTTTCACTCTAGCATGTCTCTCATCAATCATTTTTTCTTATCCTTGTCTTGCACTAAGTGCGTGCAAGTGGTTAGGTAGCCTTGTCCTCGTATGTCACTTTTCATTGTCACTTTTGGCTAGTTAACTTCATGTCATTTACATATAAGAAAAAGCTTGGGATGTGGACGACATGCCTTAAGTTGGATCGCATGTGACATAATGAGTTATCTTTTGGGGGCATCCCATTTTCATGACATAGCTTCATTAAGAAACATATGACTTGGGAGAGGGATTTTTGAGTAAGCTCTCATGTCTTCTTCTACTTTAAAGCAATTTCTCACAACAATGGTGTTAGAAACTAATTTAAAGTTGGGTCATACATCGACACTCAAGTTTCACTGTGTCATTTTCCTTCTTCTTACGATGCATCCTTTTCTTGGTGGCATCATTGGGTTTGATTTCCTATGAGAGTGTGATACTTCTTCGATTTGTCCTCTCTTAGAGACATTAAGAATGATGTTTCCTAAGAAGAGACCTTACATGAAATAAGAAAAATCCATTTTAACGTACCCTACACTATTTTTCATTTACAATATCTGTTATATGGCCACCTTGCATATAACACTTTTCTTTCATGTGGAGCCATCTTGTTTGTTCATGAGTTTCAAGCATAAGAAATTTTTTCTTACCCCATGAAGCTTAAAGTTCATTGTTGTGTGGTGCCTTATCAAATTTATTAGGAGGTATAGCTTTATTATGGTTGTACGTATGGGAGCCAAACTTAGGTGTGACTTTCCCATATCCATTTGCTTGTGTGTGTGAGCACATATAGGCTACGTGTGTATGTGTCTCACCTCTCTAGGGGATCACCTAGTGGATGGCCTAAGGTTCCACTAGCCCTTGTCAGCATGCATTTGGTTTGTATTGTGGACATTTTGTTCCACTTTTAAACCACCCTTTTTGGATACTCACCCAGTAGACAGCCTGAAGTTTGGTTGCCTCAGAGTTAGCATGCATTTTTGGAAAAATAGCTTAGATCTGATCCATATTGTGCAAGGAAAATGATTGAAGCTTGATCCCACTTTCTTTATTTTTCTTTCATCTTTATGTCTTAGACATTGTATGTTTTTGTATCTTGATGTTGCATATAATACACCTTGTGTGTGTCCCTTTGTTCTCATGTTGGTTTGATGTAGGATCTTGGATCCTAGGGGGCTTGAACACTCCCTTGATCTTTTTTATCCTAGACCATCCACATTAGTACATGTGGACCCCTCTTGAATTTCTACTTTAGTGTGAGTTTGAATCAAGTTCCTCCTCTCACTAAAGTGGGGGCTAAATGTAGTGTAGAAAAAGTAGCCCTTTTTCACACCTAATTTGGGAATGAATAATTAACAATAAAATGGACTTAAAGGTTCCTTAATTAGGGTGTTGTAAAGTGTATCCTAACACTTTCACACTAATCTAGGGATTTATTAATTTATGGGGCTTATTTATGCCATAATTGGTCCTATTTTGCATCCACAATCCTTAATTAATACATCTATCTAAGGATAATCCTGAAACTTATCAAATAACCAATCATAATTCAATGTTTTGGGTCATGTGTTCCAAATTTAGTGATCTATGAATCATACACCACCTTGGGCATATGAGTCCCACCCAGGTCTCGGGACCTGATTTCAAGTTTCAAATTAAACAAGACCTATATTGGAGTTTGTGCCCCATTGTTGAACCAATGGGACTTATACGCCACCTTGGGAATATGAGTCCCACTCTAATCAGGACCTAATTTAAATTCATTTTTTTGTGGGATTTTATCTTCCTAGATGTAATGTTGGCTTGGAGTGTTGCAATTTCAAGAAATTTGGCATAAACAACTATAAATATAAGGTTGTTCCACTCATTTTCACCTAAGAGTTTCAAAAGAGAATTCCTAATAGCAAGTTAGTGATTACAAGAGTTCAAAATATTATTCAAGGACATTCAAGAGCATATTCTAAGGAATTCAAGGGAAAATTTCTCCATCATTTGTTGCAACAATTCAAGATCCATCATCATGTCAAAGGCATAATACATCAAGCATGTTTTTGAGCTAATGTTGTGATGTAGTATTCAAGATGCAAGTTGAGCATTGTTCCACATCCAATTCTAGATCAAGATCTACATTCTTCATAGCCACTTCATGTTAGATTATTGATCTAAATTACATGACATCATTCGAGGTATCATTTTTCATGTTTCCTGTTCATGTTTCATTGTTTCATCATATGGTTTAATTACCAAAATATGGTTTGACCAAGACAAACCCCTATTTCCTAACAATCAACAAGTTTTTCTCTCTCTACATGTGTAATTGTAGATCTATGTGTCTTGAAGCTTGAATATTCTTTGAAGATTTAGTTGCAAGATTAAGGAAAGTTGTCAAAGTTGTCACCTTGTTTACAAGGCCACAAAATTTCACCTATAGGTCACAATTTATAGTTTCAGACCTAGAAATAAAGTGTGGAAGGAAGAGCAGAGATAGGAGAAAAAATTCAAATCTTGACCCTCCAAAATAGTATAATGAGATTGATATGCCCCTTGTGGTGTATGAGTCCTAGTACAACGATTTTTCTAGATTTATGTGGATACGGACCAACAAATCTAGCTTCTTGTTTCAGCCAAAAAATCCTAGTATGGGACTAATATCCCTAGCATGGCATATGAGTCCCAATGATCTTTAAATTCAACATTTTCAAGATTTTAGACCTTGTTTCGAGCTTCTATAGGTTTCTAGGTGCACCTCTGTACTTTTCTAGTTTACTACTCTAATTTTATTTCTTTTCTAGGTCATTTACATAAGTCTTGCATATCATTAGGTTTTTTCATTAGGATTTGCATGTTACTTTATCTTTCCAAGCCATTGCTTGGTGATGAACCCCCTTTTAATCTTTTATCAAACCCTAGGTCACCCTTCTAGTAGATCTCTTTCCCTTATTTCCATCCTTGGATTGAGATTTCTAGGTTTTGCTTGAATGAAAATTGAGTGAAATAGGTCCTCATCCCTTGTGTTCCATCTCCTAAAAGGTGGAGCACCCTATTTCTATTGTTTCAACCCTCAAAATAAATTTATCTCCAACTAAGAATTTTCTTGGTGTACGCTTGGTATCAACATAAATTTTTATCTATCATTTGCTTTCACCAATATTTTACTAATCAACTTGATCTAATTTTTCATTTTTTTATAACATTTATGGATAGAGGATAATCCTATCTTTGAACTTATCCTAGCTTATAGTATTTCATCACTTTCTTCTATATAATACTTCAAATGTATCCATATTTATCACAAAATGATAGGATTTATTATATACAAATTCCACAAGTGAAAGATATTCTTCTCACTTCTATTGATGATCCATGTAGTACATCCACAAAAAATCTTCGAGAACTTCATTCACCCTTTCTTTCTAACCACCTGTCTTAGGGTGATAGGCCAAGCTTATATTAATTTGAGTTCCAAATTAAAAAAAATAAGGTTTTCGAAAAACCTTGATGTCATTTGTGCATCTTTGTTGGAGGTAATATTCTAAGGAACCCTATGCAATATAAACATTTCCTAGAGAAACTTGCAAGCTATTATTAGTGCTCCATTTGTTAAATTTATACACATAAAATGGGCTTATTTTGTGACTTTTTTTTCCACTACTAAGATAGCATTATTTCTATTTTCAAACATATGAAGAACTTGCATAAAGTCCATATAGATGACTTGCCATTTCTACTCTAGAATTTCATGAGGGTACAAAAGTCTTCTCAGGTGTTGATGTTCAAACTTTACTCTAAGGTATTCTAGATATGCTACCACAAATATTGAAACATCACTCTTCATCCCTTTCCAAAAATAAAGTGGTTTCATATTTTCTAGGATTTTTGTCACTCTTGGGTGTCTTGAGTATGATACAGAATGAACCTCTTTCCACACAAGGTTTCTTAACTTAGTAGAGTTTAAAAGATGCATCCTTCCTCTATACGTTAAAATTCCATTTGGTTCAATATATAATGCATCATATCTTAAATCTTGAGGATTGAAAAAGAGAGCTTGCTTAACTTTCTCATAATATTTATCTGCCACAAAATTTTATAAAACTTGGTCCTTGAAATTTGAATGAATGGAGACTATTAAGAAAATATGTCTCGACCAACTCAAGGAATCCATTGCTCAATTTCTTCACCTTTGATTTAACTTAACTCATGATATCGATTCCAACTACCTCATTTTCCAATCAATGAGATGTGCTTGGGAGAATATGTACTTAAGATCTTGATGTTCCAACTTAAGCTCAAAAGGTTTTCCCAACAAGTAGTGTTGCCACATTTGTAAAGAATGAACTATTTATACAAATTCTAGGTCATGAGGAGAATAATTTTGATCATGTATGAATTTATATTTCTTAACTCATAGGCTATCCTAACTATTCTTGCATAATTACACCACCTAAACTTTCTCCTAAGGCATTTGTGATTACGATAAATTGACATTCTAGAATAGGAACCTTCAATATTAGAGATGTAGTCAATTCTCTTTAAGATGATCAAATGCCTCCTCATATTTTTTTGACCATTGAAATTTCTTTCCTTTTCTATAAAGAGAAGTGATAGGGAGGGAGATCTTAGAGAAGTTTGGCACAAAATTTTTATAATAACCTTCTAACCCCATAAAAGTGTGCACTTCATGGACATTTTTGACATTGCCCATTCAAGAATAGATTTGATATTTGATACATATGTTGTAATTCCTTCTACTTCAAGATTATATGACCTAAATATTGTACTTTTTAAAAATAAATTACATTTAGAAAGCTTCCCATACATTTTTTTTTTCCTTAGACATTGCAAAAGAAAATTAAGATGATGTCAGTGTTATTTCTCATTCTTAGAGTATATAAGAATTCCATCTAAAACATCAAAACAAATACCCAAGAAATCTTTTAAGACACTATTCATCAAGTTCATGAATTTTTTTTAGGGAATTCGTAAGTCCAAAAAGAAATATTGTGAATCTATAGTGTCCATACCTTATTCTGAAAGCTCTTTTATGAATTTATTCATCTTTTAGTCTTGATTGACGATAACTAGATTATAAAATAATCTTTGAGAACAACATGTATGCACAACACATCTGATCAATAAGATAGTAAATTTCCAATAAAGGATACTTATTATTTATCATTTATTTTTTAAGTATATGATAGTCTATGCATAGATGCAAGGTACCCTCCTTATTTTTGAAAAATATTATGGGTGCTCCCTAAGGTGAAACACTAGGTCTAATAAATCATTTTCATAAAATTTCTTACAACTGATCTTGTAGTTCCATCAACTCCATAGTTGTCATATGATATGGTTCTTTTGATATTTTTTCATAGCCATGAATTATATCGATGGATAAATAAAAATCTAATTTTGAGGGTAACCTAGGGAGTTCATCTGGAAAGACATCCTAAAAATCTAGAAGGAAGGGATAGTTATCAACAATAGGTTCTCTTTGATCATCAAGATCGTCTTCTTCAATCCCGTAAATCTTTTGAGAGTTAGAATAAATTAGATCATCTAGAATGGTAAGCTATTTAAGTTCTTCTAGTTTCTCTATTTGACTGTAAAGAGTTGACACCCTTTCTACTTAGCCCTTTTAAGTTACATGGAAGAGATCTATCTAACCTTGACTTCTCTTTGAGTGCCTTGAATGAGGAAATTATTTCCTATGTTGTTTAGAAACTCTATTATTTTTTTAAAAAGTACACATTGGCCCTATGCCTCTAAAAGAAATTTATCCCTAGGACAAAATCATAGGAACCTAGAGCTGCTACATATAGGTTCATTTCAGTTGTGAAACTTGGGAGATAAACTATGGAATCAAATAGGCATTGCTCTACTTGAGATTTTTTTTGGTTAGCATATTCAATTGACCAGGGTTTAGCCAAAAATTTAGCTCTTTGTAGAAATTCACTAAATATCGTTGTTGTAATAAAACATCTTGTAGTACCAGCATGAATTAAAATAAAAATAAGAACTCCAAATAAATTACTTGTCATCTCTATAGGAGTAATCTAGTACTTTTCTTGGTAATTGTTCAAGGATGTATGAAACCTTTATTAGAAGGCTACTTGTTGGGTCGATAAAGGATTACCTCACTACTGACTTCCTTAGTTCTTATTTGAGGATTGGTTTACATAGTAACCACCTCCATAAGAGAAACATCCTCCTAGAGGTCCTTATTTTTGAAAAGGTTTACTAGAATTTTTACCATTTCTCTTGAAATTATTGTTATTTTTATTTTCATTCTTGGACTTATTCTATTTATTTTTGAATCCTTTGTCATTTTTCATTCTCACTTCTTACTTGTCAATTATTTCCTTAAATGGTTGAGAATACTATGACTAAAATTTATAAAAAAATTAATTCTTTTTATGATAAACATATATTCACTTCAGTTTTTGTTCTCTCTTTATAACCTTCTCAAACTCTTGACCCATGGTTGTTGGACCATACACATCTAGTTCTCCACCTATCTATGCATTTAGTCCCATGATGCATTTGGGTATGTGCAGGATCATGATGGGCCAAAAAGTGGCGATATGATGGGTATTTGTAGGGTATGTGGCTGGCGACTTTTATTTTAACCAAAATTGATGAAATGAAAAATGTTTTTAAAGGAGATTCTAAGCTTTCCAACAATATAAATTATGCTTTACTTTGAATTTAATAAATAATTATTATTCATTTTATATTTGAATTACGACTAAAGCCCTAATTGATAGGCTGATTGAAAAACATCTATAACTTTCAAACGGTATCACATTTTTGGAATCCAAAACATGCATCACATTTTGTGCTTCATATACTATAGGATTAAAAAAAGAAAAAATGAATTTCATAAAGTTTTGACCAAGTTAAGGTGGTTAGACATACGAGTTTTTGTATTTTTGAAATTTTTTAATAAAAAATTCATAATTAATTATTAGATTGGAAACAAATTACAAAAAAATATGCATCACTTCCAGACATGAGTCCTCTACTTATTTCTAAAATATTATAAAAAAATATTATCATTTTATTGTGATTAGGGTGGTCAGACAGACACCTACTTCTTATTTTTTCGCTGAAATTTAAGTACTACTACATTGAAATTTCAAATTTTCACCAAATAGATTTAAAAAAAAACCTAGTAGTTTAAAAACTACATTAAATTTGCTACATATTCTATTGTTACATATTTTTGAAATAATATAGATAACTTATTCAAATTTTTATGTCAAGTTGTGTAACTCTGATTTTTCTAATTTTTTTGCCACTTAAGGGCCTATTTTTTCTGCGATGATCCTGCACATACCCATTTCCTAATTTTGAACCTTTTAGTTTTTGTTATTGGGGCACATACTTCAAAAGATAGGTAAAACTCTCTTAGTATTCTACCACAAACATGTATCCTTAATGCAAATTCTGAAAATTAGTTAGATTTGGTCAAAGAAGAGTTAAGGTAACCATGTTTTCAATAAAATGACCACAAATTGATCCCATGTTAAATTTAAGGAGCTTAACCCCAGTTCTATATTGTTATTCATCCACCATGTGGATGCTTCACATGCCAACTGATAAGCACAAATCACTAACTTAGCCATCTTAAAATAGCTTTTGATATCAAAATACTTCTCCATTTCGATCATCGAAGCTTTTGTAGCATCACCACTCATTGTCCCATAAAACTTGGGTGGTTTTAAACCTTCTTCATATGCCTTGAAAAGTAAAGAGAAAGTTGATTATTCCTTTCACCATGAGTTCTTGTTTTAGCATTATTTTCCCCTCATTCACTTTATGTTTTTTTTTCATGTGTTTAAGGGTACCAAGCCTTTCATTAGTTTTGTTTAAAATGGTCAGAATTTGATCCAATTTGGCCATTAGATTTTTAGAAGGATTTGACACCTCCTAACTTCCTCTAGGATTTACTCAATTTTGCACCATGTTGAATTAATGTATGAATCCTAGGGTAGGTTTTAAGTTTTTAATTAGATCTTCTAAATTTTAACATTGCACTAAACCAAAACCATCATTTATAACAATATCTATTTGAATACAAAGATTTTATAGAAGTAGAAATTTTGCATTATATTTTATTTAGTGGATAATAGTACATCCTTATTTAGTAAAACATTTATTTTCTTTTATGAGACTACAAGTCAGTATTAGACATATGTATTTCTTTAGGTTCCTCTTTCCCATCAAAATCTATTAGGAAAAATTTGGAGGGTGGGTGTACTTGCAAGTACTTTCCCATCACCACCTTACCTACTCTAGGTGCATCATGACCACATCCAAATGGTATATCATGATGAGAAAATAGTTTACTTAGTTTAACAAAGGGATTTTGGAGTATGCAATTCTTTTCTTCCTTGTTTCTTCCTTCAAAACTAAATCTACTTAAGAGTGTCAATAAGGGTTTTAGAATTGGCAAGACATAGACTTCTTGACCAATTGATATATCCTGATATAGTTTTACCTCTAGAGATGGTTCTTTCTTAGCCACTAGGCTAGGTAAGTTATTAGGTATAGATTTCTGAGTAGTTTTCCTTAGTCTTTTTCTTTCCATTCTAACACAAGAACACTTTTAAACATTAGCTAGTCTATTAAATGTTTGAGAAAATTTCACATAGTGAGCTCCTAGGTCCATGTGTTGAACCTAGTAGCTTAGATACCATATGTAATGAAATCAACTATCATAACTGGAATTACATATGAATTGACAAGAAAGTAAATAACCACATGCTAAAAACCATAATATTTTTTTTGTCTTTTATATTTTATTTATTTTACATGACTAATATTAAATTGGAAACTACAATCATTATAGAGTATAATTGAATTTTAAATGCAACATTACAACAATGAAATTTTGATAATATTTTTCTTTCGCATTATATATATGCACTGCACTAATGTAACATGTTTATAATTACACCAATATATGCTATAAAAACTTCAATATCTAGAATCGTACATTTCTCTCACAAGTCTCGACAAGTCATTTGAAAGAGGGAGAGCATCAAATGAGTGTTTTTTCTCCAACCACACATTGGCGGTCTCCCACACACCTTACATTTGGAAGTGGACCTATCCTTCATGAATATTAGAGATAAAGGAAAACGATAAATTTCATGCCATTTGTGTCCTAGTGTTGTGCCCTACATAACCCAATCGACCACATAAATTTAGATAATCCTCTAGCTAAGTGACCAATAAAACAAGATTATGAAATTTGGGACACAATGAGCTGACTAAATGTAAGCAAAGACTTTTGCATTAATTTGGTTAAAGTTTTTAGTATAATAGAAACTTCCATGGGAAATCTAGTTATGTGTTCATAGACCTCTAACTCGACTTGGAAATGACATCCTACAATTTATCACACATTTGACTCATTTGACATTGATGATAGGTGAATATATGCTATTTTGGTACAAATTTTAATTAATTCCCTATCCTTCACTTAATGATTAGGATACCTTCTATAGTTGACTAATTGCATGCATTTCCCACAATTCCATCAATAAATAAATGAAAAAACACCAAAGATCAATATGAAAATTTTCCAATCATTAAACAAGACACTTGAAACATGCATTTTCATTATAAAAGTTTAGAAATCTACATCAACCTCAATAACATATAGTAATCACATTCTTTTCCATCAAGTAAAATTTCCTATCACCTATCACTTTTCTTAAATGCAATGTTTCCTTCCCTAAGCTAAACATTATCCAAATCCATCTTTTAGTCATTTCCACACTTTGACATGAGGTAATAGTAATGTGTGTCAGTTCACTATTTATTATCCTTTTCTTTTTTATCTTTTCGATCTCCTAACTTTTTCCTTTTTCCTTATCTTTTGACCCATACTATGCCTACTAGAGGTCACCATCATCATTTTATATCTTAATTTTCTTATATTGTATGCATTGGGAAAAGGTATGTTTTTTATTTTTTTTGTATTTGATGGTTGTTCTCTCACTAGACCCACAAAGATCACATACCTTGTGATGTGTAATAAAATCCCTATGTTTATTTCTCATCTCATCATTGATCCACCACAATCATAACATTTCTTGTGAGTGTTGGGGTATCCTCTAATTTGAGTTTTTTCTTAAGAGTTAGTTTTCACATTAGATATAATGTAACCCTGGTGCATAAAATTTAGTGCTATATCAAATAAAGGTTGGTAAACTTAAAGTTAGTAAATCACATCATCATTTCATATATAATAAAGTTTCTTTCATATATTTTTCTTCATTTTCCATATTTTATTTGACATTTTGTTCACATCTCCTATTTTGAGAGCTCACCTATGTATTTTTTATACAAATAACCTCTCGAGGGAGCATCTTCAATCATCTCACTTCTCTATATTATCATTACTTACCTGATTGGGGTATATTAAATCATTTTCATAATCTCTTCTACTTTTATTTTCTTTGAAACAATGTCACTTCAAATGTTTTCTCAAAGAGGGACAAAATGTAGACACTAAAAACTATTCTTCCTAACATAAAAAATCATTCAATAATTATATATCATTTACTAATAATTTACCATTAATCATTTAATCATTTATCACATTAACTAACTCATTTATCATTTATTTATCATTAATTAATTATTATAGTTTATGACATATTTTACATTTATCATTAATTATTACTATGTTTCATTATATGTTTACCTATTAATTGAATAATATTTTAATTTTAATTTATGAGGGATAATCATCCATTTTTAATAAATAAATAAAATTTCCATTTTTCACCTTAGCATTTAACACTTTCTTCAAATTATTTTATCAAAAAATACATTAAATAAATTAATAAAATTATTATTTATTTCTCACAAGCTAACTCCATCCTAATATTAAAAAAATATCCTTCTCATGTATCCATTTATTAAATTAAATATTTTATTATTATGCTCTCATAAGTTCAAAATGGGAAATTTTTATATATTAGTTCAGTGGACTATACAAACAATCTAGTTAACTCCAATCTTTGATCTTATCATCATCCATGAATTTTTATTTTAGAAAAATCTATATATACCTTTATCATCTCATCATTTTCATATCTCAAGTCTTTACACAAATCCGCTATATTAACATTTAATATCAAAACAATACAAGGTTATCCTACTAGGTTGTATTCAGATCCACTAACAAGTAAGTTGCTACAAAAATGTTGACCTTAAATTTTTCAATGAAATTGGTAGAATATGATTTGATATTTTAATATTTAATTTATTTGTATTGACTTTTTAATTATTTCAAGTATTTATTTTCATGTTTCCATTTTATTGCTTATATCTATGTCATTTCTTCTACAACCTTGTTACTAATGGGCAACTTCTCAGAAGATACATCTAGGAAATACTACTTGAAACTATCCACCATAAACTTATAAGGTACAAGAATATAATCCCTTATTAGGAAATCATCATTGACTTACTTAATAACTAGCTACAAATCACCAAATAATTATAGATACTTAAAGTTCTAATATATTGCAATTTTAAGACTATTTCCACTTCGTATTTTTTCCATGTTATTTGTTTCAGGGAGGTTGATTGAAAATTCCTTGGGTATGAGAGAACCTTGAGAGGTGATGAAAATGATGTTTATCCTAGAACCATGTGAGGTAGAGGATTGATCAAAGTATAGTTTCCATATTTGGTAATGTAGTGTGAAGGATGGACTTGCTAGGATTTTTTTACCAATGGTTGATGATCCTAGAGTGGAGCCTTTCCTAGTTGGTGGACAACGATTAAATATATGAATTACTTCATATTTGCATAATATTGAATTCACTAAGGAGTATGACGCACTTTGTCATTCTATTTGTGTGTGCTTCTTTTGATAATAGATATTTGAGAGGGTTTCTTTATGATGAGATGAGTAATGTCTTTCAGCATGTAATGTCAGAGCTTCTATGATGCAAATACTTTAGCTCACATCCAACTAGTGTTATACTAAGGTAAAAAATGGCATTATCTCATCCTTGATCACTATGTTGTGTTAGTAGGGCACGTAGAGCATGTTGTATGATAGAGATGTATAATGATAGAGGATGATTAGGAGTAGTTGGTGGTATAACTAATAGATTGGAAAGATACTACTTAATCTAATCAAATTTTGACTAACATTTTTTCTCTCATTTAAAGGTATCATTTTTCTTAAGTAGATGTGAGAATGGTTGTCATTTATATACTAATTGTACAATGAATCATTGAATGACTTGAATTTTTCCTTATAGATTATACAACTAGTTAAGATTATATTATAGCTTTGACCTTATTAAGACCAACCTTAATTCCACATTTATAGACAATTGTTTCACTCTATTTCCAATAGAACCTTGTACATATCACTAACATTTATGAATTTTAAAAAATTGATTATATAAATAAATAGTAACAATGTTATATTATACATTGTTGCATTCCAGAGGTGTGAACTAATTTTTTTGCTACACTTAGGCATTTTAAAGAAATGGTTAAGAGTTTTGTTAAATTTGTCAAAGAATGTTAAAATTGGAGTTTTCATGTCTTGCATGAGGGTCAAAAACTTGAAATTTTCAAAATCTGACAATCTGGGTCTGCTTAGAGCGGCCAGGTCCACAAAACCAAGATCTTAGTTTTTTTAACCTAAATTTTAGGAAAATTTCTATTTTTGGAAACTTTATAAAAATAAAACTTTTGATAATTTTTTCTAGGTTTCTTTCGAAACGGATGCTAGCAAAATTTTCTAAAAAAAACTAATTCTAAAAATGAAAATTTTGGCTTCGAGGGTTAAAACTGATTTTTATTGGTCGAAAATACTTCCTCATTAGGCTAGTGCAGTTAGAATCATCAAAAGATTAATTTTTCCCTAGTGGGTATATTATGCTTTTTTAGAAGATTTTCAGAAGCTCCAAAGTCATTAACGAAGGCTAGTTAGTTTCCAGGTGTTAGATTGAAACATTCAAACACTGAACAAAAGATGAGAAATGATGGACGTGCATGTAGATCAAAGAATGGAGAAAGGAAGCTATCAAAGTTTAAAAGTACAAAATTTTGGCTAACACTAGAGACTCCAGGCACCCCAGCTTAGTCTAGGTGCCCAAACACTCATGCCTTAGAAAAATTTTCATCTCCAGCGAGCAAGGAAAAGGAAAACACATCAAACAAAGGAAGAAATTGAAATTTTCAAAATAAAAACTAAGTCTGCTAGCCATGGGCGCCCTAGAGGGAGATAACTTTTCAAGGAATGAAATGATGAAATTAGGGTTTGTGCTCCTAGACAATGTTTCTCAAAATCTTCTCAGCTCTATAGTGAGTCCATCAATGCATTCATCCCAACAATTAGTCATCTATAATTCAAGATCAAACGGAGAGGTCTCAACCAAGAAGCAGAATGCAAATTATGAAATCATCAGAAAATATTCTAAGTTTGTAGAACTTGGGCACCTTAGAAGAAGATAGGTACCTAGGGTTTTGGCAGCCAAAATCCTATAGTTAGGATTTGTAGATATGCTTAATCTCTTCAGAATTTCTCTAGTTTTGCAATGAATATCTTGGCACAATCGTCAAATTTATTGGCTACCAGAAAACTCAGGATGAACATAAGGCATAACATAAGGTCTCAAGCTTCAAGGTTGAAAACTAAAGAAAAATGACTAAGGTTGGAGATCTTGGGCACCCTACAAGGAAATAGGCACCCAAGCTTATGAAGGCCTAAATGGATGAATTTATAGTCAAATACTCCAACATGACTTCTCTAGTATTGATCAGGTTTTCCAATGCAATTGTTAGCAGATCCATTAGAGTTGAAAAGCATTAGATGTCACTGACTGATCGAAGGGTAAAAACCATCAAAAATGAAAAAAGTGAAAAGAAAAGTTGAAAATATCTTAAGAGAAACTAACTCTAGAAGAGTTGGGTGCCTCAGGTAGCCAAGGGCACCCAAGATTTTGAAGCCCCAAATTCAATTTTCAAAGGATGCAGCATCCAAAGAACCCCCTTAAAAATTTATCAAGCTATCTAGCAAGCCCAACCATTAGTTCATCAGAACTCTAGATCATCTACAATTGAGAATTCATCAAAAGATTAGAAAGAAACTATAAAAACTGAAAATCCAAGAAAAAGAACCGCAGGAGGAGATAGGAGCCCTTACTTTTGAGGCCCTAAAATTAGTTTTAAGAAGAAATCATCTCTAGAGGACCTTGCTAAGAATCCTCTGAGCTATCTAGCAAATCTGATAGTCAGAAAATAAAATCATTCTAGCTCTCATAATCATGAATTCAATAAAAGTAAGCAAGAAATTGAAGTAATATAAAAAAATGACTATCTTTGGCAATCATGGGCACCCCAGCTAGCCAGGGGTGCCCAAACATTTAAAGGCTTAGAATTAGTTTATAAGGTTTGGCATCTCCAAAACAATCATCTCAGATTCAGTCAAACTATGCAATGGAGCAGTCAGCCGAATCATCAGGATAGTCTATCTCCCAAAACTACAAATTCATTAGGAGATGAGAAAAAATTAAAGTTGAAATTTTATGAAAAATGACTAACACTGGTGATCAGGGGTGCCACAAGCAGCTAGGGGCGCCCATTATTTTGAGGGGTTAGATGAAGTTTGTATGAAATTTTTCCTCCAAACAAACTTCATCACATTCGCTCAGGCTCTGTGTGGATCACTCTATCAGTTCATAGGATCCTCTAAGCATCCAAAAATCAAAGTCAAACAAAGGTCAAAATCAAGCAAAAATTTAAAATTTCAAAAAAAATGTCTAAGTCTAGAGAGGAAAAGCACCCCAGGAGAAGATTGGTGCCCAAGGCTAAATGCCTTAGTCAATTTTTCCAAGATTTATCTTTCAACATCGAAAAGTCTCCAAGTTCAATGAACCTACTTAGGATAGGGTTTGAAGGATTTAAAGCAAAAGAGAGCAGGTTTTCTCAAACCTCAACTTATTTAAGAGAACTTTTGTCTTTCATTATTCATTTTTGCAGGTTGGCATCCAAACGAAGAAGATTTTCCTTTTCCTCTCAACGGAGATTTGAAGACCCAAACGACATGATTTTTTAGTGTTCTTCATGAGAAAGGAGGAATGCTTTTTCAGGCTCCAAACTTCTAAGGAGTTGCTTTTTCAAAACAACCACTTAGCTTTTTTTGTTTCCGATCACATGGGTCTCTCCGCTTTTTCAACCTCTCTAACATTGAGAAACAAATCAAATTTTTGGTAGATGTGAATGAGATTTAAAGCAGTAGTCATCTAGAAGCTTCCTTCTAGTTTTATTTCTATTCTTGTCTCAATTCTTATTCATGCTTTTAAGAAGAGAAATAAAACAAGTTGTAGTAGTTGGCATTTCCCTATTTTTATGCTTTCATAGGTGGTTAGATGTTTATCTTGTTTAGTTTCATAAATAAATCTTCCATGTTGGAAAGTCTTGGTTGTAAAAGCAAGGATATTTTAGGGTTCCTTACTACTCTTCTTGCATATAAATAAGGGAATCCTTTCCCAATATTTTCTTAATGGTTATTGTGATAGAAAATTGCAAGCCTATAATGCTGCAAGTTTTTATTCAGTCTCAGTTCACTTTGTGTAAAAGAAAGTTTATAAGCCTCTTTAGCTGCAAGTTGTTGTTTAGTACATGTGCCTTGTGTTAATGTATTCTAGTTTGATGGCTAAATTGTAAGCCTATTTTTATACAATCCTGCTATCCCAGAAGTGTAATCTTTTGTTCCTGAAATTTGAGAAAATAAAGTCTTGTTTCTACTTTACTGCCCTAATATAAAGTCTCAGATTTCCATTTATTGTGTTATGCTTATATGATCTTTATTTCAGCTTGCATTGAAAGTAAGTAGATGTGTGTTGGAAAAGAGTTTATTTAAGTATTTATGTCAGAGAATCCTTCCTTGTCCATTTCTAACTGTCTTGCTATGCGTTTACTTCAGAAGTTAGAAACATCATTAGAATAGGCTAGTCGTAGTTGAAATTCTAAAATAGAAAATCTCAGCTACGATGCTTGAGTTTTATAATCTTGTGCTCTTAGCTGAATTTTTTTTAGGAAAATTAGTTTTAATTTACTTTATTGAACAACATCAGGAAAGAGGGAGCTTCCCCTCCTAATTCAAAGAGTAGTTTATCTGTTCATAGATGTTTGTGTCTAATTCACATTCTAGAGGTGCGAATTAAAATGCCAACATTTTTCTTGCACCCACCATGGGGCATGAGGCATAAAACTTCAAGAAAGCTTACACTTTATGACATAGGAATTACCATTTGACACCCTATTGCATGATCCAACTAGAAGCAATGGGTGATAACAACAATAATGTTGGAAGGAATTCGAGATGTTCATCCCCATTACCTTGGGGTAATAACAATGGACCTTTGGCTTTTCAGAATCATCATGAATTACCTAAAGGGTCAAGGAAGCACTTTCCACAGTTTCACAATGATGGAACTCAACATCTTGATGATCATCTTTCCAAAATTTCAATGGTCTATGCCATCTTACACTTGACACATGAAGACATTGTAGTGGGTCTCTTTGTGGAGACTCTTTTGGGAAATGTTGTCGAATAGTTCAATCATCTAGAGTTAGGCATTATCACAAGCTAGAAAACTATGAGCAAAAAATTCTTAACAAGATTAAAGCCTGCTAAAGACAATCATTTGTTGTTTTCCCAACTTGCAAATTCAAAGATGGAGTACAACGATCCCATGAGGGAGTTTGTAGCAAGATTTAATTGTCTTGTTGCATGACTTTCTTCTACACTTAATCCATCATTGGAGATTCTAATGTGCAACTTCATATATTCTATTCCATCAATGATAGCCTTCTTCTTGAAGATGGAAAGACATACAAAATTGACAGATGCACAAGAACACGCCATCGAGTTGGAGGATAATATGATTATTTTTGGCATAATGAAGAAGTATTCAATCAAGCCTCAGGTTCAGAGTTCTGCAGATCCACTACTATAGAAGGTATCCAATGAGATGCTTCCACTAGAACCACCACAATATCAATTTTAGCAATCGTACTAGCCAAAGAGAAATAATTTTTCAGCCTTTCAATAATTGCAGGCCATGGTTTCCAACACCTCCTCCAAGACCAATAGTTGAAATTACACAAAATATAGTTATTTGTTCTTTCCATGGTACCGATGCACATACCGGTACTACATGTCCCAAGAATTTAAGAATGAACCAGATTATGGGATATATTAAGGCTACACCTAGTTCCAGTTTTGTCCCAACACCAAGTTTGAATGTTGTCTTACCACAGATGGACAACTTCAATGGAAACTCCACTCTGAGATACTTTCAAAGTGAACCCATTATTGAATTATAAAAAGAATACCTACGCTACTAATCTCTTGCAAAAAATCATGGAAGACACTCTTTTCCTATGTTTACAAATGATTTGCATTTGCAAGCACAAAAGGAAGAAGAAGAAAGGAAGAAGGCTAAAGAACAAATTAAGGAAGTGGTTGCAACTTCCACTTCTAAAAGTTCACAATAGAATACTAAAGCGGTTGCTTAGGACCCATCTTCGGTAAATTTTGACATTGTAAACTCCAATGTGATGAAAGACCAAGATTGAGATTTCACAGTTGGAGTGCCTTCATGATCATCCTGAGCAGCTGGAAAGAATAATACATGTAAAGGAAGAATCTTCAATTTATCCTACATTGCTTGAATCATCTATGCTAGTGCAAGAAAATCCCAAACCTTTCTACATATCTTTGTATATAGGAGGATTCAAATTGATCAATTGCATTATTGATTCAGGAGCCTCATACAATGTTATTCCTCTACAAGTGATTAAAGCATTGGGACTCTAGTGCACAGAAACTCAAAACGAGTGCTATTCACTTCATTTTGAGTCAATGTTGTTGGTTGGACAATTGAAGGACACTCAAGTAAGGTTGGAAACTTTCCTAGAGAAAAAAGATAAAAATGACCATCCTAGTGGTTGGCATTCCACCCAACTATGGGATGTTGTTGAGTCAGAGCTTCTAAAAAGATCTTGGTGGTGCAATGCAGTTATATTGGTCGTCCATAGCCATTCTTGTGGAGGAAGGAAAAATCGAGATAGAACTTGAGCCCAAATCTTGATTCATGGTGGTGAAAATCCGAAAACCCCCAGCCCAAATTCTATATCAAGAAATAGGTCTTGGTAATTATGGAACGCTGTTAGAGATAGGAATTGAAGACCATAACATTGATTGTTCTCAAAAGAGACTAGCAAAGGATACAAAGTTATGGACAATGTATTTACATGGGGGTTGTTCAACTATAGGTTCAAAAGAAGGGAAGGATTACTGCAATTGGAATTCACTATTAAAGATGAAAAAGAGGCACTTTCGTTAGGCCTAAAAAATGTCAAAGACATGGGAATTGAACTCCTATGTGTTAAAGGTGATGTGGAGTTGATCAATGAGCCAATCAAAGGGTATTTCTAGGTCATAAAGGATCATCTATGACATTATAGAAATTGGGTTTGGAACACGATTGATTGGTTTGAAGAGTTCGACAACAAAGACATCCTGAAGATGACCAACAACAAAGTTGGTGACGCAGTGATATCTGCTTCCTTCCTTGCGTCATATTCTGACTTTTGTCAAGGTGCCTCTACCTGGATGTATGAAGATATGAGAATCTTCATCCCAGAAGATTTGTCTCTTGTGATACCCATGAGATGAGAAGTAAAGCCTTTCAGGCAAAAATGACATCCTTCAGGGATTGAGTAATTTTCTTTTTGTTTTCATGATTTGATCATTATGTTGTGTTTCCTCTTTTTGTAACATTTTTTTTGTGTTTTAGGTGATTAAGCATTTTGTTTTAGGTGATTTCTACGGAAGTCCAACTATTAAGTGATTCTAGGAAGTCCTGTCATAGGTGACTTTGGGAAAGTCTTGCAATAGGTGGTTAGGAAATGATGTTGACTTTGATACCCAATGGATAAGGAACTGGTCTAAGCCTAAAAATCAAGACATTCTTTGGTTCTCCTATGTTGTAAGTATCTTCCATGGTCACCAAACACAGCCAAATGTTGTACCCCAAATTAAAAAATTTGCTACACTTAGGTATTTTGAAGAAATGGTTAAAAGTCTTGTCAAATTTGTCAAAGAAGGTCAAAATTGGGGTTTTCATGTCTTGCATGAGGGTCAAAAACTCAAAAAAATTCAAAATTTGATCATTCGACTCTATTCAAAGTGACTAGGTCAATAAAACCCAGATCTCAGTTTTTCGACCCTAAATTTTAGGAAATTTTCTATTTTTGGAAACTTTCTAAAAATAGAACTTTTTCTCAGCTTTTCTAGATTTCTTTTGAAATAGATGCTCACAAAATTTTCTAAAAATAGAAAGTTTGTCTTCTAGGGTTGAAACTAATTTTGATTGGTTTAAAATACTTCCTCATCAACCTAGTGCAGTCAGAATAATCAAAAGATCAATTTTTCCCTAGTGGATCTATTATGCTTTTTTAGAAGCTTTTCAGGAGCTCCGAAGTCATTAATGGAGGTTAGTCAGCTGATAGGTGTCAAATTCAAACATTTAAACACTAAACAAGAGATGAGAAATGATGGACGTGCACGTAGATCGAAGAATGGAGAAAGGAAGTTGTCAAATTTAAAAAATGCAAAATTTTGGCTAACACTAGAGACTCCATGTGCCCCAGCTCAGCCTAGGCATCCAAACACTCATACCTTAGAAAATTTTTCATCTCCAGTGAGCAAGGAAAAGGTAAGAATGTTAAACGAAGGAAGAAGTTGAAATTTGCAAAATAAAAGCTAAGTCTGCCAGCCATGAGCGCCCTAGAGGGAGATAGGCACCCAGCTTTTCAAGGAACCAAATGATGAAATTAGGATTTGTGCTCCCAGACAATGTTGCTCAAAATCTTCTCAACTCTACGGCACCTGAGTCCATTAGTGCAGTCATCTGAATAATTAGTCACCTAGAATTCGTGATCAAACAAAGAGGTCTCAACCAGAAAGAAAAATGCAAATCATGAAATCATCAAAAAATATTCTAAGTCTAGAGAAATTGGACACCCTAAAGGAAGATAGGCACCTAGGGTTTTGGTGGCCCAAATACTGCAATTAGGGTTGGAAAATATGCACAATATCTTCAAAATTTTGTGAGCTTTGCAATGAATATCTTAGCATCATCATCAGATTTGTTGGCTATCAGCAAACTCAGGATGAACAAAAGGCATAACTGAGGTCTCAAGCTTCAAGGTTGAAAACTAAAGAAAAATGACTAAGGCTAGAGATCTTGGGTGCCCTAGAGGGAAAGAGGCACCCAAGCTTTTCAAGGCCTAAATGGGTGAATTTTCACTCAAAGCCTCTAGCATGACTTCTTTAGTCTCAATCAGGATTTCCAATGCAACTGTCAGCAGATCCATTGGAGTTGACAAGCATCAGATATCACCGACTCATCAAAGGGTAAAAACCATGGAAAATGACAAAAGTCAAAAGCAATTTCTAAAATATCAAAAAATAAACTCTAGAAGATTGTGGTGCCCTAGGTAGCCAAGGGAACCCAAGCTTTTGAAGCCCCAATTTCAGTTTTCAAAGTATGCAACCTCCAAAGAACCCCCTTCAGAATTCATCAAGCTATCGAATGAGCCCAACCATTAGTTTGTCAGACCTCTGGATCATCCAAAATTGAGAATTCATCAAAATATCAAAAAGCAAGTGTAAAAATTGAAAATAAAAGAAAAAGACTAAGTCTGGAAGCCATGGGCACCCTAGGAGGAGATAGGAACCCATAATTTTGAGGCCTTGAAATTAGGTTTCAGAAGAAATCATCTCCAGAGGACCCTTCTTAGAATCCTCTAAGCTATCCAACGAATTTGGCAGTCAATCAATCGGATCATTCTTGCTCCCAGAATCACAAATTCAAGGGAAGCAAGCAAGAATTTGAAGAATATGAAAAAATTATTATCTATGGTGATCATGTGTTCCCTAGCTAGCTAGGGGTGCCCAAACATTTGAAGGCCCAGAATCAATTTTTAGGGTTTGACATCTCCAAAACAATCATCTCAGATTCAGTCAAACTACGCAATAAAGCAATCAGCCAAATCATCAAGATAGTCTAGCTCCCAAAATTGCAAATTCATTAGGAGATTAGAAAACACATAAATTTGAAATTTTAAGAAAAATGACTAACACTGGTGATCATGGGCACCCCAGGTAGCCAAGGGCGCCCAACATTTTGAGGGGTCAAATGAAGTTTTTATGAAAAGTTTCCTCCAAAAAAACTTTGTTAGATTCGTTCAGGATCTATGATGGATCACTTTGTCAGTTCACAGGATCCTCCGAGCATCCAGAAATCAAAGTCAAACAAAGGTCAAAATCAAGAAAAAAGTTGAAATTTCAAGAAAATTGGCTAATTCTGGAGAGGAAAAGTGCCCCAAGAGAAGATTGGCACCGAAGGCTGAATTTAGTCAATTTTTCCAAGATTTATTTTTCAACAACAAAAAGTGTCCAAGTTCAATGAACCTACTCAGGATAGGCTTCGAAGGATTTAAAGCAAAAGAAAGTAGATTTTCTCAAGCCTCAACTTATTTAAGAAAACTTTTGTCTTTCATTATTCATTTTTGGAGGTTGGCGTCTAGAGCAAGAAGATTTTCCTTATCCTGTCAACGAAGATTTAAAAACCCAAATGACATGCTTTTTCAATGTTCTTTGTGAGCAAGGAGGAATGTTTTTCTAGGCTCCAAACTTCTAGGGTGTTACTTTTTCAAAACAACCACTCAGCTTTTTTCATTTCTGATCATATGGGTCTCTCCACTTTTTCATCCTCTCGAACATTGAGAAACAAATTAGCTTTCTAGTAGATGTGAACGAGATTTAAAGTAGTAGTCATCTAGAAGCTTCCTTCTAGCTTTCTTTCTGTTCTTGTCTCAATTCTTATCCACACTTTCAAGAAGAGAAATATAACAAGTTGTAATAGTTGGCATTTCCCTATTTTTATGCTTTCATAGGTGGTTAGATGTTTATTGTGTTTAGTTTTAGAAATAAAGCTTGCATGTTGGCAAGTCTTCTTTGTAAAAGCAAGGAGATTTTAGGGTTCCCTACTCCTCTGCTTGTGTATAAATAAGGGAAGCCTTGCCCATTATTTTCTTAACAATTATTGTGATAGCAAATTGTAAGCCTGTAATGTTGCAAGTTTTTATTCAATGTCAATTCACTTTGTGTAAGAGCAAGTTTGCAAGCTTCTTTAGCTACAAGTTCTTGTTCAGTGCATGTGTCTTGTGTCAATGTATTCTGGTTTGGTGGCTAAACTATAGGCCTATTTTTCTACAATCCTGCTATCCCAGAAGTGTAACCTTTTGTTCCTAAAATTTGAGAAAATAAAGTCTTGTACATGCTTTGCTGCTTTGATATAAAGTCTCAGATTTCCATTTATTGTGTTACGCTTATATGATCTTTCTTTCAGCTTGCATTGAAAGTAAGTAGATGTGTGTTGGAAAATAGTTTATTTAAGTATTTATGTCAAAGAATCCTTCTTTGTCCATGTCTATCTCTCTTGCTCTACATTTACTTGACAAGTTAGAAATCTCATTAGAGTAGGCTAGTTGTAGTTGAAATTTGAAAATAGAAAATCTCAGCTACGACACTTGAGTTTTATAACCTTGTGCTCTTAGCTAAACAAAAAGATAAGCAAATTAGTTTTAATTTACTTTCTTGAACAACATCAGCAAATAGGGCGATTCTCCTCCTAATTCAAAGAGCAATTTATCTGTACATAGTTGTCTGTTTCTAATTCACATTCCAAAGTGCAAATTAACACGCCAACATATATATAATATAAATTTGTTTTACAAAATATGAACAATATTTATTAATCAAATATCATAAAAGGTGACAAATATGTAAGTGCACCCTACAAACATACACAAACATAAGCGCATACACACTCCTATATACACACACTCAAATAGACACACATAAAGGGGGTCGATAAACAATCTAGTTGTGAATAGAAGAAAAATAGTGGACATGGTATATTAAAGAAGATGTAAATCATGCTAATTGGAGCCAAGTACATTAGTACAAGCAGAACAATTCTATGTAGTGACCTTTCTTAACCTGTGATTAAATGCTCAAAATTCTACTTTAATAAGATGGGGATACTACGTCTCTCAAGGAAAGGGTAGCTTGATGGTGGTGGATGAATTATATCAGCTTACCAAATACGTAGACAATAATTTCAACAACTATTTCGATATTCTAAAACTTCATTACATTAGTTAAAATTCTTATTATATCACTTGTACAACAAGATGTATACTAATTATATTCTAGAATTAGATTTATTTTTTAACTTATTTTAAAATATATAATTTTTAAAACTAGTTGTCTAGAACTCCAACCACACAAAAATAACCAAAAAATAATTCAAATAATCAACAACGTAAATTAGTCAGGGGTCTCTATTCAATAGTAGAAAAACCCACCAAGCCTGTGGGGGTCATCTATAGTAGAAGTAAAATCCATACTTCTCAACTTGCAGAATAAACAATTCAAATGGCAGCCATTTCTACTGGTAGAATAACAACCCTTATCAAAAACGCCTCAAGTAACTTTCATACGTTCTTTTATGGGAATGAAATGGATATTATGAAAGTAATGCTTTGAATTCATTAACTTGATAGGGGTGGATGGATACAGATAAACACTAATAAGAAAATATAAACTCAGCAATTCATGAATAAACACACACAAATAAAATACGAATTGTTGCTCAAAATATTTGTATTTAATTTCTTGCATAAAAAAGATTTACATGAGTTCTTTATATAGAGGACTTTAGATACATTTAGAAAAATCTAGAATATAGGCCGATATACTATTTTTATTTTTTTACCTTGGCCGACAAAAAATAAGTTTCTAGAATTTACCTAACCCTAAACTTCTAGAATGTATCCAACCCTAACCGACATAAAAATAACTTCTAGAATTTTACCAAATTTTACTTTATTCCTAATCTCTAATCCAGCTGGAACTTCTAGAAACCTCTAATTTAATTAATATTTTTACATCTCATTTGAGGGAGAAATTACATTTCCCAACCCTCCCCCCTAATTTCGACCTCAAATGCTGCTGTATAAATTTCCTTTCTCTTGACTGGTGACTTTGCAAATCCTTTTCGTTGCTTGATATCTTCATGCCTGATGATGCCTTTGTTTTTGTCCAAGTCTTCAAACTTTAAACCATCTCTGCGATCTGCATATCTCTTTCCTCAACTCTTTTAAACTCTCATCCCACTACTGTGGCAGTCATTCAAACTTCAAATTTTTAGAACTTCAAACTGGAAGTCTTCTTCTCTGCATACTCACTATCTATAACTTTCCACCTTCTTTGATGTCTTTTCTTTCCATGATTTCTATCATCTTCAAACTTATTATCAATTATGCCTTTTGAAAACCTTGCTTGATTGCCATCAACATTCACATGCAAACTTTTATACTTAAACAAGTTTTTGATCATACCTGTAATTTTCTACCAACTCGATCCGTAAACCCATCCACAATCCATTTTCATACAATCTACCATAGAATCTTTCTTGCACTGCCTGTTCCAACATGTCTTTTTAGAATGACTCTTCAAACCACAAATACTGCAAGGATGTAAGTCCCAACATCTATCCTTCGTATGTCCTTTCCTATTACAATGACAACATTGCACACATTCCATTTCTTTTTCAAATTTAGTTATACCTGTATTATTTCCTTTACTGGTCACATATCTAAGACCTTCATTCTTTGGCCTCATTATTGGCTTAATTGGCTTTCTCATCCCTTGATCATGCCTTCCTAAGTCTTTACCTTTGTACCCCATTATTTCCATGATCTTTAAACCAACATTTTTTTCATTGTCATTATATCTAACAACATTATCATTTTGACAATTTTTATTACAAATTTCTTCAGCAAAAACACATTTATCAATGCACAAATTCAAATCCTCTGTACCACAAGAAACATCACGAACCAATTTTGACTTCAGACATTCATTTTTTTGCAATAAATGATTGATTTAGCTGATTATTTTCTTCCTTCAACAAAAAATTCTCCTCTTCTAGTTTCTTCATCTTTTCTTCTAAATCATCAACCAACTTCATTCTTTTTTCCAATTCCTCATTCCTTGTATTAATCTCATCAAACAATTTTAGTTTTTCTTCAAGCTCTTTATTTTTCTCTCTAAGTTTTTACAATTCCTTCACCTACAAATTATTTATTTGTTCCACAAACTTTAACCTATCCTCCAGCTCTTCAATTTCCTCTGTATAATCACTAATTTCATTTAAAAGATTACATTTTTCTGCCCTCATTTCTTTTCTTAATTTTTCTGATTCTTTTTCTAAAAAATCCTTTTCACATTTTAAACTTGTATTTTCTTTCTTCACCTTTATTAATTCTTCTTCTAAATCTTTTGTTTTCTCTTCTTTACTCTATCAGCTTTTCCCATTGAATCAAACAAATAAACTTACCTCAATTTTGCAATCTTTGTCTGCCTTCACTCTTCCACAATTTCCTTCAACAACTACGGCTATATCTTTCTTTCTTCAGATCAATAAATTGCAACTTACAAAATTTCTTCTTGCCTAGGCTAACTTTTTCTTATCTGCAAACACAACCTGGCAGCAACTTCTTTCAATAGCACTTGCTCCAACAATGGATCTTCACAAATTATTTAACATCAAACTCTTTCACAACCGTCTGCTCTCTAGGGTATTCAACCATAGGCTCTGATACCACTTTGGTAGGGGTGGATGGATACAGATCAACACTAATAAGAAAATATAAACTCATCAATTCATGAATAAACACACACACAAATAAAATATGAATTGCTGCTTAAAATATTTGTATTTAATTGCTTGCATAAAAAATATTTACACGAGTTCTTTATATAGAGGACTTTAGATACATTTTGAAAAATCTAGAATATAGGCCAATATACTATTTTTATTATTTTACCTTGGCCGACATAAAATAAGTTTCTAGAATTTACCTAACCCTAAACTTCTAGAATTTATCCAACCCTAACCGACATAAAAATAACTTCTAGAATTTTACCAAATTTTACTTTATTCCTAATCTCTAATCTAGCTGGAACTTCTAGAAACCTCTAATTTAATTAATATTTTTACATCTCATTTGAGGGAGAAATTACATTTCCCAACATAACTGAGTAACCTTGACTTAATATCAACTGCTATAAATCCTCAGATTTGGTTTGTTTGAGTAAGGCAGGAAATAACAGAAATTAAACTCATAAACAAACCATCCAGCTACCGAAGAAATTTCTTATTGTATATCTCAATGCTTCCATAATTTGTGAAGTACTGTGCTTACCCACGAGATGCACATGATTCTCACATTATTTCATTTTTTTGTTTTGTTTTGGTTTTTATGTAGAGTTTAAAAGAAAATACAAACTCTTGGGGCATTTGTCTTCAAGCCAGCTATCGATTTGATGCGAATATATTTATTGTTTGATATGGATGTAATCATAAAGATAAAGCTTTATCCCTTGTCCTCAATGCCTGCTTCTTCTGAAATAATATTGACAAGCTAACAATTATTTACCAAGTACATTGAGTTGATAGGCATCTTCAATTTGGAATTGACAGGCATCCACTATTTATCTTCTTAAGCAAAGAATGGCAACTCTACTTAGTTGAACTTGGTTGAAGATTAGATTAAAGAATAACTAGCTGTCAAATGCACACACATTCAATGATCAGTCGATAGGGGTCTACTATAGATCAGTAATGAGTGGGAAGTAAGGAAGGAAGTTGTTAATATTTGCAAGTATTAGAGAAAGTCAAAAAAAGGAAAGCATGTTAATAATTGAATATGGAATAAGAGGAGGTGAATGAGGATAAGATTTCACCAAATGTATACAACAATTTTTCTAGACATATATATATGTAAGAACAAATGTATGGCATTAAATGTAGAACTACAAAACCCATGCTTGTTTGTCTTCCTACCATATTGGCATAATGATGGTGCATGACCTATATCAAGAGCCCCAAGCAAGAGAAGAATGAAACATGCATGGGAGATGCCGTGGAAATTCAACATACATTATTATTGTAATTGAATTAGAAGGAAGGCCTTGTTTTGAGGCAATATGGAAAGCACAATAGTAAATCTATACAAGAATTTGCGCATATACATATATGTATGTAAGAAAAAAAATGAATGATGTGAAATGGGAAACCAAAGAAGAAACCGATGATTTTAACAATGGTCTGCTACTAAAGCAACACCACACTCACTACTTGCACAATGCATCTTAATCATTATAAAACCCTCCAACCTACTATCAATAGGAACAATAAGTACCAAATGAAAGGAATGAATAATAAACAATGTGCTATCAAACCAACACCACAATGGCTCTCTCGACAATGCAACTTAATCAATATAATTTCTCGCACATTTCGCAGTGCATCAGTGTTAAACCCCTTCAAACTAGTATCAAAAGCAACAATAAACATAGAACCAAAGACATGAACAATAAATTAATCAAATAATGATTTATTTGACTTCCAAAAAGATGTTGTACTCAACCCGTTGGAATAAAAAAGGAAGCATTAAAAGTAACTAAGTATATGTGCAAAACGATCAAAGACAATGGCAAAGTAAACATAATTAAAGGTATTTATGGTTGGTTGATTGAATTAATTTACTGACATGCTAGCATTATATAGTTGGGAGAGGCAAACTTCTTTTTGTGGAGCACCTGTGTTGAAGTAAATGTATTAGTAGCATTGAATTGAAAGAATCGCCACGTGGAAAATCCAACATGTACACACTAAAGCACTTCTGGACTATAGGGTATGCAGTCAGAAATGTTATAAAACCCATGGAAAATTGCATAACTTATAATTTCATGATGAACGTCATGAATTTTAAAGACATGGAAAATTCCATGGATTTGATAACATTCCATGCAGGGGAAAATTGCTTCTTTTGGTTCTTTATATCCACTATTTTAAATGAAATATGTGCTATGCAAATATCTATCCAATGAACAACATATCTGATGATTATAATTATGCAGATTTCCACCTACAAAAGGAAGATGGTCATTAGCAAATAATAGCTTCATGTTTTTGAATCACATAGCATGTTATTGAGTACACTTAATTGCCTATGTAGAAAGTTATATTCTTGGTAGAATTACATTTCATTGAAAAAAAAGTAAGCAAAATAATTAATAATATTTATAGTTGGTTAACAAAATCTATTTATTGATAATAGGAAAGTTTTGTACTTACATGTCATGTTGGTGGTGTTCAACAAGAGTGAGCAGCATTGGATCAACTTGTTGGAGTAGGAAAGAATATGAAATAGACAATATAGTAATTCCCTTCTATGTCTATTATTTATGTGCAACATTATAAAGAAAAAGATATAGACATAGAATAAAACAGGTTAGCATTGTTTGTTGTAATTAAAAAAAAAAGATAAAATAGGAGATTTTGAATACATGGGATACTGGCAAACAATTGTGTATAAGTAATCTACTAAAAATGTTGAAAAGAGAGTTGTAGAAACAATAACAAATACAATGAATAGAATAGAGTATGTTGTTTTGATGGGCAAGTGTGTGTGAGAATTTGTGTGTCTATGTATATAAGCAACAACAAATATACGATGATAGAATCCAAAAGCACTAAACTCACGCTTGTTGTCCTCCCTACCATATTGTCATCATGAAGCCTCATGGGCTCCAGCCAACCCCCCAAGAAAAAAGGAAAGTAAGGTCCATCGAAAATTTCAAGAACTCTTAGCATATATGAAACAAAAACAAAAACGAAGAAATTTTAAAACAACTTTTGGAAGAGCACTTAAGAATCGCAAGTAACTTGACATACACAATTTATAATAGACTAATTTGCTTCAATGTCTATTGTATTCGTGCAACATTAGAAAGGGGAAAAATAAATATAGAATAAAATAGGTTAGCATTATTTTTCCATGTATATAAGGAGCAAAACATATATTGACGATAAAATTCAAAAGCAGTAAACCCACGCTCATTGTCCTCCCTACCCTATTGGCATCATGAAGCCTCATGGGCTCTAGCCAAACCCCTGAGCAAGAAAACAAGTAAGGTCCATGAAAAATCTCAAGGACTCTTACCATATATCACACAATAAAAAAAATAGAGACATTTAGAAACAACTATTGGAAAAACACTTAAGAATTACAAGTAAAAGATGGTTGGGCCAAGTTGTTGGAGCATGAAATGATATGGAATAGAAAATTTACAGCACAATAATTTTCTTGAATGTTTATTGTACGATCTATGTAACATTATAAAGTAAATAATATAGATATAGAGTAAAAGAGGTTAGCAATATTTGTTAGAAAAAGAAAGATATAAAATGAAACATTTTGAATAAATGGCATGTTGGCGAACAGTTGTGTGTAAGAAATATTCACTGTTATTTGTTTGTATTTTTGTCGTTATACCCATTTTGGAGACTTGAAATACATAATCATTCTCTATGCATGGTTTTATCACAGTTAAATCTTGTCCTTGTCAAATTATATGGGCGGTGACTTGACCTACGTTCTTTAATGGCAACGTGGAGCATGGAAATTACACGGGTTGTTGTTGGTGTGGAACTGGTTCAATAGCAAACTATTGTAAAAATCGCTCGCTTTAGTGGAATGGAAAAATAGACACCACTCTCATGTGCTTTTTGGGATAAATAGTGTGATGCTATGACTAGTTTTTTTGTCCACTTAGAAGCACATGACAACAGTTTCTGGTTGCTTTTCATAACCACATAGATTGATGTGTATTACTTTTGTGCAACATTAGAAAGGAAAAAATATATGCATAGAATAAAACAAGTTAGCATTGCTTGTTGTAAATAGAAAGAGATAAAATGGGAGATTTTGAATACATGGGATACTGGAAAACAACTGTGTATAAGTAATGCACTAAAAATGTTGAAAAGAGAGTTGTGGAAATAGTGAAAAATACAATGAATATAATAGAGTATGTTTTCTTGATCGGAAAGTTTGTGTGAGAATTTTTGTGTCTATGTATATAAGCAACAACAAATATATGATGATAGAATCCAAAAGAACTAAACTGACGGTCATCTCGATATATATGTGTGGTGACTGGAACGTGCATAAAGATGCGTGTTTTGAACCAAATTCTATAAAATTGTATAATTTTTTGTGGGTTAAGAAGTACATGGAAAAGAGATATCCTACTAAAGAAAAAGCATAATATTATTTGAAGAAGGTTAGAACAAGATTGGTAAGTGGAATATATAGAAGAATGGACAATAAAGGAAAGAATATAATAAAACATATTCACACAACACAAGTAATATATGTAACAGTTGACTAAATGTGCTTGCAGCTTTAACTGCAAAAGATAGCAATAGTTGCATTATCTCTTATCTATTGAACTTTATATCTTTAGCTGATAGGCTATTTTTTTGAAGTTCTTATTTCCTGAGAAGACAACATTTAATCATGCAGTATCTTAAAGCTTGAAATAGATGAGGGGAAAAAGATATCATGAAACATGTTGATATAAGATTCAAGCTACATTATTTTGTAGAACATATTAAAAACAAATAGAGGAATTATATAATAGGTATTAGAATAACACTTGTTTGATAGTAAATATCACACACAAAGAGGAAAATTATATTGAGTGTCGTGGGAGATAGACAGATATATATGCACATATATATATGTACGCAATTTCTTGATTGATATATAAAAATAACGGTATAGCTAGATATATATATGTATATATGTAGACAAAGATATACATACATTTGTATATCTAAACAGGTTTATATATTATGTTTTTGTGTAATTTTGCATACTGTGATTATAAGTAAAGTTTAAAGTAGCATGTATAAGTATTTTCTATGCTTTGTAAAAATCATGACTATACAGTTATAGCATTGAGTCGTATAGTATTGACATGTTGATAAGAACAGAGCATTTACTTTCTACTACGCAATTACACCACAATACATATACATACATGGAACCATATATATATATATATATGGAACCATATATATACATGTACATATATATACATAGACATCTATACACATACACATATATACATATATATATATATACATGCATATATTGTAAAGTTGGGCTCCACTATTTACCATTAGATAATATAGAGAAACATGCGAATTGTAAAAGAACTAATAGGGAAACACTGGATAGTGACATACATTTGAATCTTAAGTATCATCTTAATATGTCTTATGACTATTACATAGACTTGTTTCCTTCTACCAATATGTTGCATGATACTCTTTTTTTGTCATCTGTTCAAATCTTCCTATAACAAACTATTATTTGTCATTGTTCTTTTTCTTTGTAAGGCAAGAAAATGTATTGGTTAAGTTACATTGTCGAAAGAGCTATTGTGGTGTTGCTTGCGTATGATGCTATTGTAAGAATAGTCATCCTTGACTCCATTCTATAATAGATCTAAGAGTTTTGAAACTGTTGTGTTGTGAATTGTGTAAGTTGGTTTACATGGGTATTTTGTATAAATCTATAAGTGATTTCACATGGGTATTTTGTAAATTCAATTTTGCATAGATGCCTCATGCTATGCTTCTATATGGATGAAGAAATAACAATTAAACCTTGTTTCTTTCACCTAAAAAATATCTATCACCGGGCAGATGAGAAGGCAACTATGGGATCATGGACAAATGTATTGTGGAGAGCAGTCTATGGGTCATGCTTTTTCATTGTACCTACTGCAAACATTATGGAATAACTCTTTTGAAAATTCTCTATTTGAGTACTAAATCTACTCCTAGGCAATGTAGCTTGAATTTTTGATTAAGACAATATGGGTTTTGTGGCCAAGAATGTAGATGCAAATTTTCCAGTGGGGAGGGTACTGTTTCTTTCCTTTGCAGTGGCGTGGGCACTCGTAGGTACGTGGGTTGGCAGTGGTGGAGAATGGTGCCATTGTAACAAGGAAGGTGAATGCCAAGTGTTTGTTGGTACGAGCACAAATGCATCTTCCTGATGATGTACTGGGGTGGAGGCAGCAGTAAATGCTATATTGAATGTTGCCATGTGGGAAAAAACACTTTCATTAAGACACACTATCAAAAGAGCCATTGTGGTGTGCGTGAATTGGATTTTTCGACATCGAGAACACCACAGCTGATGGGAACTTGTGCTTTTTTTTTTGAGGCAACATGGAGCTTGGTAATTACGTGGGTTGGCAATGGTGCAACTAGTTGACTCAATAAAGAGAAACTAAATTCTTGTGTATAATATTTAGTAACAAATTAGTGTTATTCTAATACTTTTCATACAATTCCTCTATTAAAATTGAATATATATATATGTGTAAGAAGTAAAAATTGCATGGTTCCTCACTTTCCCACTATATTGGCATCATGAAGCCTCATTGGCCCCTGGCAAACTATGAGCCAGGTAAAGCATGAAACATTGACCACAAATGTGATGGTGTTTCATTATATATAAGAGAATAGTGAAGTTGAACTAAAAAATTTCTATGTTCCGATACATGTATTCATTTTCTCAGAGCTCTTTTGGCTCCAAAAAATTTTTAGGAAAAGAGAATGCCTCATAAAGAACTATAGAAAATGGAATTCCACAAATGAAATACAAAAAAATTGGTTTAAATGAAGAGAACAAAGAAACAACAAAGGTTTTGTTTCAAAGCATACAATGTATAGGAATAACTATATAGACATACCTGATTTTGGTATGTTTTGGAATGTATGTAACCATGCAGAAAGAAAAGGGGCAAGCGTACAACTTTGCTTTGCACTAAAGGATGTCTAGCCCTACAATAAGAGAAGGGTTAAATCCATAAGCTAGTAAATTATAAATTTACAAAACAAAACTATCACAATATATATATGTGGTTAGATGTGTATGAAACGACCAAAAAAGAAAAGGAAAAATAACTTACAACAAAAATACGTCTATGACATAGTGAAGATTATAGAACACAACAATTGTTGAACATCCAATTGGCAAACCAGTGGAAGTGCATGAGAGGTTTTGACCATTCTGCACCCATTGAGCAATGCAACCAAAGGAAAAAATGGAATATATAGAAGACTATATATGTCTAAGAGGAATACAAATAGAGAATTCTTTACATCAACATTATACATATAGATATACATACATATACATATACATATACATATACATATACATATACATATACATATACATATACATACACATACACATATATATACATATGAATACATGTACATATACATATAAATATACATATACATATAAATATACATATACATATACATATACATATACATATACATATACCTACAAACATATTGTTTTCCCTTTGTTTATCACTACTAGTTATTTCTATGTAGCATTGGCGCTATAGTCATTAGCATATGACCAGTTCTAGTTAAATGTTCTCTATTTCTTCAAAAAAATATGGTTAGGGTCACTAATCTTTTCACCTCTTCCATTCTTCATGTACCTGGCACTAAATATTATAGACAAATAGAGAACACTTCTCGAGGGCTTTTACTCGCAGCCTAGACCTTACCTCTTAAACAAACAATCTCCCTAAATGTTCCTCATTGGTGAATAAGCTTTGCAAAGAAATCATAAATTTACAATTGTGAAGGCAGTTGTTATATATAGTAAATTTCTTTTTAATAGGTTTGTCACACTTTCCTTTCTCAAATAGTAAATGTCTTTATAATAGCTTGAATATTCAATTGGGAAGTGAACTATTATATAGACTAGTCCAGGCATGAGATAAGTTTATCTCTGGCCTAATTTTGATATTCATTAGACCTGGAAGCATGTTTATATTTTTTTTTCATTAAATTTTTATGTGAATGGCAACCAAGAACCAAAAGTTATTAGCATTCAAAGAAACTTTAAATCAAATACAATATCATTAAACTGATGGAATAAATAATTTATGACTCTTGATTTTAGCATAATGAAAAAACTTATACGATTCATGCAGATTTTAAATGTGACATAAAGAAGTTTAATCTCAATGATTAAGCATATTGAAAATATTTAATATATATTAAAATATATTGTCAAGTATTTCTTGTATATAAAATATTTGAAATATATGTGGAAATAAATTGTTTAGTTGTATTTCAAATTGTAATTTGTGTAAACATATCATATAATCATCCAACTAATTCAAAATATTCAAAAGCAAGAATGACAGTAAAATTGATGCACCATGCTATAGTAAAAAATATAGTAGTTCAATAAATGTGCAAATATGTAGATGCAAACATAGGTATAAATTATGTCCATATTTCTTAAATAGAAGTCTTAGCATGTCATAGTCAACATTTAAAAGTCAAAGCTATGAGACATGTTCAGAAGTGCAAAAGAGCAGTCAAAGCGTAGGTTTGCTAGTGGAGCCTTTTTATGGAGTCAGAGTAGATATCTTCATTATGTCTGCAAGCAATAGTTTACACTCTGCTTCAAAATCAACATTCATTTCTTTGGCAATCGTTGTTTTCAGCCATTCCTCTGAATTATACATTTTTTCTAATCAAAGCAGTAAACATATATTCTTTACAAACAAGGCCTTTAATAATAGCAATAGGATATGTTGAAGAGTCAGAGTTGTCCTGCAATGCATAAAGGTCTTTTGCTGGCATTTGCAACAAACTAGTGGTAGCTTCATCAAAAGCAACACACCAAAGGTTTCCTGAATGGTCTTGCAACTTTAACTATAGAAGATAGTGATAGTTTCATTCCTCAATTTACATCTGGAAACGATCACAAAACCAAACATCAACATGGGAGTGTGTGTATTTCCTTTTGTATTCTTTACCATTAACCAACAAGGGGAAAGCAAGGTAACAAAAAGACTTATTTTTTTGCAATTTGAATGGTTGCTTTGAAAATGGATTCAATATTTTCTCCCAAACAGAGCCAGTTGTTTAAGATAAATACAATAGTAACTCTATCATTTGAAGGATGCAACCTTCGAGGTGCAGAAGAAGTTGAAGCTACTTGGTCTACTTTAATTGGCCTGTTGGATCTAAGAGTGTTTTCCTCAGGAATAGAAGGGTTAATCTCAAGGACTATTCATGTTGATGTGTTGATAACTTTGTCATTAAAGTAGCCTACATGGCCACTATGGACAACAACAATGACTATTTTTCTAGAAAGGTACATTTGGTGCAAGGTATCACCTTTTTCTTGCTAGCTTATGCCCCATAAATTAACATCAATGAAAAAAGTAGAGACATCATATAGTTTAATGGTTCATCAGATTATTTGAGATCCATTTCTCCTACGAATAGTTGAAATGTACCCAACATGCACTACAATGCCAATAATATCAACAAAGATTTTATTACTATAGTTGCTTATTTCACTAACCGACACAAAAGAAATTTTTTTTTTGGGACATGAATCTCATCTTCAGATCGTTTTATTGTTGATTTTTTATCCAAAATAATCTCAAGATTACTATTTAATTTATTGAATCTTTTATTGGCTTGCTTAACCAATCCCCTCGATATTAAATAAGTAAGCCCCACCTCAACTCGACCATAATGCAATTCAACAATATCATCAAAATAAGTAATATGTATTTATATCCCCTCCACATCTATAATGTCAAAACTAAATAGTTCCCCTTCACCTCTTTGTTTTTAGAAATGATGCATCTACCTAATATGTGTTACACGCCCTTTCACTGTCCAAACATTTTGATAAATGTTCAAAGCTTTAATAGGGATGACCTTTGGAGGGTTCTTTTGATTTTTAGGGGACACCTGCAGAACAAATTTAGGGGCCCATTTAGAAGGAGATGGTGAGTCAGGCGCCAACATTTTCTCTTCTTGTTGCTTGAACAAATACCTAGGGCTCCCAATAATTTGATAATCAGGCATAATTACAACTAAGTTGTATGTAATTAAGGCCCTAGAAAAGAAGCAAAACAATGTATTGGACAAATTATATGAGGCAGAAATGAAAGAGAGAATTTTTTAACATATACAACAAACAACACAGCCCACCTTGAAGCTTGGATATTCCTATAGACGTAGTCATTTAAACATACAAGGGACCCTATTTTCAAGGCACCTATAAACAAAATATCATTGCATTTGGAAGGGAGAGTTCCTATTTGCAAATGGTGGCCATCAGACAAGACAACATTGTATCGTTCAACCTGCCCTTCATCACTGCCAAATTTTTTGAAGGACAAAATTTGAAGGACCAAAGAGGAAACAAGATCGTCAACATTGATGGAATGAATTGCAAATGGAGTCAAAGCAAGATCTTTATTTGCATCCTAATAACACAAGTGTAATCAAGAAAAATCCACATCATCACACCAAATGGATAAAATGAGCAATGAAAATGAAGGCTGCAAAGAGATACATTTTTATGTGCTCTAAAAAATCAATGCATCTCTACTTTCATATCTATATCCTCTACTAGGGCCAGCTATATATGTATACACCTAAATTTCAATCAAGTAGGAACAACAAGAAAGGTAGCAAATAATAAGAGCAAGCTTGCAATAGGTACAATGAAAAAGGAAGGAAAAATTACGGAATCAGAGTCTATAGGCTCATGGATGGCATCCTTAGAGCTGGACTCTGCAACATCAGGTATACAAGTTGACACAAAATAAATTTTGGGGGGATCTGGATACCCATCCATGGACCCCAACTATGCAGACATAGTTCTAAAATCCTTTAAAGGAAAGGAATCTTCCAACCGTAGTTGACTCATTGACAAATCTATACCATAGTAAAAAATCAAAGATTAATGTATTCCAACATTCAATACCAATTGGTGGAGAACTTAGAATGCATACAATCTTCTTGATATATTTGTATAAATTCCTATATGCAAGCATTTGTATATATTGCTACTTGATGCTTCATCTTTCTTAATAGAAACAATGGAATATAGAACAACAAGAATGGAAATCCTTAAATACATATATGGGTTCAATTTTTCCTCTGTTTAGACATTTTGAAAAACACAAATAAGCAAATATATATATCCATATGTACAAATGTATCTATTTATCTATATATACAACAATATATTTGAATGATAACATTTTCCATCCAAACAAATTAAGCACGTTAAAGATTATAAAGATTTAAAGATTACAAATAAATCCTTGATACAAGAAAATAAAATTACTCTGCCACAGGCAGCTTCAAATAGATGAGTGGAAAACAATATCATAAAATTTATTGATAATTAAATAGATAAGGGCAAAAGAATATCATGAAACATGTTAATAGAAGACAACCAGTCTATGTAACAACTTCCTTGTAAATTCTAGTTCCATAATTTTTGTGCAATACTTATTCACCAATGAGCAACATTTACGAATATCTTTTGTTGAAGAGACAAGCTCCACATTTTCATTATCAATCATGGGAAAATCTTCTATATTTGAAGAATTTTACAATAGTCTGCTCTTAAACCAACACCACAATGGCTATTTCAACAAACCAACCCAACCAATGTATTTTATCACACATTTTATAGTATAGTTTCCCATACACACACATATATATATAGACATATATATATTTACATTCATACATATACACGTATATATACATATTATAGAGAAAAACACAAATTCTAATAGGATTATTAGGGAAACAGTGAAGAACCACACAAATTAAGATAGGAGGGATTGTATATATATGGACATGTAGAGGGTTTCTTATCTGTTTTAATTTTCCAATGTGACTTTTGTCATCCAAACTGTGAATAGGATTTTTTGTACAATAGTTGTTCCAAAATTTCTCTATTGCTCTATAATATTTAATTCCACCCTAGATGCAGGTCACATTTTCTGCATAATGTACAAGGAAGTACATTGATTAAGTTGCATTTTCAAAAGATCCATTGTGGTTGCAATCTGCTATTAAACCAGCATGGACCACGCATCTCAGGCATTGCTCTGCTACGAAACCAACACAACAATGTCACTTTCAACAATGCAACCTAGTCAATATATTATCCTCACAAATTTTTTTTCAAATGGATAACAAAAGGTGCAAGCTACCATAATCAAGAGTTTCTTATGGCATGAGTTGAAACAGATGAGAAAGAAAGAATATATATATATATAGGGTATGTGCAAGATCATCATGGAAAAAATAGGCCCTTAAGTGGCAAAAAAAATAGAAAAATTAGAGTTAGGCAACATGATGTAAAAATTTGAATAAGTTATCTATATTATTTCAAAAATATGTGAGAATATAATTTGTAGTAAATTGAATATAGTTTCTAAACTACTAGGATTATTTAAAAAAAAAAAATCTATTTGGTGAAAATTTGAAATTTCAAAGCAGTAGTACTTAAATTTCAGGGAAAAAATAAGAAGTAGGTGTCTGTTCGACCATCCTAAACACAATAAAATGATAATATTTTTTACAATATTTTAGACATAAGTAGAGGAATCATGTCCAGATGTGATGCATATTTTTTGTAATTTTTTTCCAAGTAAATAATTAATTATGATTTTTTATTAAACAAAAATATAAAAACTCGTATGTCTGACCACCTTAACTTGGTCAAAACTTCATGAAATTAAATTTTTCTTTTTGTTATCCTATAGTATGTGAAGCATAGAATGTGATGCATGTTTTGGATTCAAAAATGTGATAGCATTTGAAAGCTATAGATGTTTTTCAATCAGCCTATCAATCAACACTTTAGTCATAATTTAAATAGAAAATGAATAATAATAATTTATTAAATTCAAAGTAAAGCATAATTTATATTGGTGGAAAGCTAAGAATCTCCTTTAAAAACCCTTTTCATTTCATCAATTTTGGGTAAGAAAAAAGTCATGAGCCACATACCCTACAAATTCCCATCATATTGGCACTTTTTGTCCCATCATGATCCTGCACATACCCTATATATATATATATATATAACACTGCAATGGATGTTTGAACAATGCAACTTAATCAAAGTATACTTTTCCACACTACAACATTCAATATTTCATTTACTTCATTGGCCCCCATCGCACAAAAAAAACATAATGAATTAACCCCCATACAAGCAAACACTTACCATTCACCTTTCATGTATCAAGGTCACGACCTCCACAACCACCAAACCATGTAATATACACACACACATGCATACATACATATATACATACACACACATACATATATCTACATCAACATATACATATACATAGATATATATACACATACGTACACATATACATATATACATATATGTATATATAGATATAGATATATATACATACATACATACATACATATATACACATATACATATATATGTAGACACATATCTACACTATGTGCATCTTTGGTGCTATACACATTTTGTACAATTAGCACCTTTGAATCCCTCTAATTGATTTCACTTCAAATCCTTACAAAGAGGACACTGTAGATTGTGAATGGCCACATAATTTATTCTTCACTTTGCCTATATAGATTTGCAGATTCATTGAGCTGCCATGGTTTTCATTTTACTTTGATTCCTACCTTCTTTTTAGTCTACTAACGAATAGAGGAATTGTATAACAACAGTTGCATTATCTATCATTGAGTATTATAGAAAAAATGGGGAAATTGTAATAGAACTATTAGTAAAACATACATACATATATAGAGAGGTGGAAGTAGACATGCACTGATCTTTTCAAAGACTTGAAAATATATTTTCCTTAATCATTTTTTCCATGTGTTGTGATGATGTGCATTTTCCTTGATTGCACTTGTTTATAAAAAAATAAATATAGATATGCTTCCAGTGCTAATAAATATAAAGGTAGGAGAGAGATAAAATTATATCATACCTAGACCAATATATATAATAGTTCACTTGCCAATTCAGAATCCAAGCAACACTATTCGGCACTCAATATTATAGGCAAATACCGAAAGGATAAAAATCTATCAAAAAGATATTTACTATGTAACACAGGGAAAACTAATTTCATCTATATACAACTGTGTATGTATATGTATGTATATGTTTACATGTATATATGCATGGATATTTGTATATCTATATATATGTAAATGTATACATGTATATATATGTCCATATGTTTACATGTATATATATGTGCATGTTTTACATGGGTATTTTTGCATAAATGATTAATTTATTGTTCATTCCTTTCGGGCTCTGCTTATTGTTCCTTTTGATAGCAGGCTGAGGGTTTTAACACTAGTGTGTTGCAAAACCTATGAGAAAGTATATGTATATACACATGTGTCTGTATATATATATATGTATTTATATGTATACATGTATATATCTATGTATATGTTTACATGTATATATGTATGCATATGTAGACATGCATATACACATGTATATCTACATGTATACATGTGTACATATATGTATACATGTATATATATGTCTATATGTTTACATGTATATATATGTCTATATGTTTACATGTATATATATGTCTATATGTTTACATGTATAGATATCTCTATTTTTACATGGGTATTTTGCATAAATGATTAATTTATTGTTCATGTCTTTGGTTCTCTATTTATTGTTGCTTTTGATACCAGGTTGAAGGGGTTTAACATTGATGCACTATGAAATGTGCGAGAAAGTATATTGATTAAGTTACATTGTCTAGAGAGCCATTGTGGTGTTGGTTTAATAGCACATTATTTATTGTTCATGTCTTTTGTTCGGTGCTTATTGTTCCTATTAATGGCAGGTTGTAGGGTTTTATATTGATTAAGATGCATTGTGCAAATAGCGAGTGTGGTGTTGCTTTAGCAGAAGACCATTGTTGTATATATATGTATGTCTACATGGGTATTTTGCACAAATGATTAATTTATTATTCATGTGACCCGACCTCTACTAATTGCTCCCTTCTATAGCAAGCTTGACAGTTTTAACATTGATCTACTGCAAAATGTGTGAGAAATTATATAGATTAAATCACATTGTCGAAAGAGCCTTCTTATATATATATATACACTTAATCAAGACTCCAAGCTACATTAGTGTTATTCTAATACCTCTTTTAGAATTTCTCTATTTATCTATAATATTTAGTGTGAGGTGATACAACTCAAATTTTTTGATAAAATTAAGAAGATTTAACTACAGTTGCCCCTATAGCAATGGGTATCAAGCCAAAAATTCACAATGATAACTACAAACAATAAACAAGGGCCACAAAAATTACTCACCCCAACCATTTTTTTTTCACGAAAGGAAAAAGATTTAACTATAATTTCACTAAACCCACTGTAAATAGAGCTCCCAATGCCAAAGATATACACATATAATCAAAACAGTAGACCAATAGTGAGAGAAACAAGATTTAACTACAAAAAGCCAAATTTGTACAACCATAACTACAAAGAATAAACAAGGGCCACAATAATCACTTAGCCCAACTGTATCTTTTTAACAATAGGAAGAAATAAATAAATTGTAAAAGAGATATTATCATAATACTGAACAACCAAATATTAGTAACCCTAACCATATTTTTTGCACGAAAGGAAGAACATTTAACTGCAATTTCCCCACTTGCAAAGAGTAGTAGTCTCTTCCAAGTATTGAAAATCACTATAATGCCAAAATAGAAACTTATTAGAAGAACACATTAACAATAAATTAATCATGTATGCAAAACACCCATCCAAATATTAGTATAAGGTCACAACCTCCATTGAAAATTTGAGCTACATCACCTGACACTAAATATCATATACACATAGAGAAATTGTAAAAAGAGCTATTAGGATAACAATAAACACCCACCAACATAATTTTATCTCCAGTATGTCAATGGCTTCATACATACCTAAACCCTACACATAGATAGCTACAATTCTTCCTATGTTAATAGTTGTAATGCCAAAGATATACACATATAATCAATACAATAGACCAACGGCGAGAGAAAGTAGATTTAACTACAATTGCTCCTATGGTAACAGGTATAAATCCAAAAAAACATATAACAAGAAGAAATTAACAATAAATTAATCATTTATGCAAAACACCCATGTATAACAGAGTATAACCCCACAAGCTTCATTGAAAATGAAAAGCAAACCATGTGTATAGCAACAAAGATGCACATAGTATATATATGTGTCTACATATGTATGAATAAACAAGGGCCACTACAATCACTCAACCCAACCATATCTTTTTGAAAATAGGAAGAAGATTTAACTGCAATTTCCCTAAAGCCACATTAAATACAACTCCTAAACCCAATATGTAGCAATAATCTCTACAAAATGAGTACAACCCTCCACTTCACTAAATAATATAGAGAAATCAAGAAATTGTAAAAGAGGTATTAAAATAGCACTCAACAACCAAAAATTAGTAGCCCTATCCATATTGTTTTCATGAAACAAAGAAGATTTAACTACAATCTCTCCACCCCCAAAGGCCGATAATCTCCTTCAAGTCTTGAAAATGGGTATAACGCAAATGATAGAAACATAAAACAAGAAGACATTGACAATACATTAATCATCTATTCAAATCACCCATGTAAAAATTAGTGTAACCCCACAAGCATCATTGAAAATTTGAGCTACATCACCAGAAATAGAGAAATTGTAAAAGACCTGCTAGAATTATATTGGACAGCCACCAAAGTAATTTTATCTCCAATATGTTAATGCTTTCATACAACCCTAAACCCTACACACAAATAAATATAATTGCTCCCATGTTAATAGCTACAACTTCAAACATACACACAGACAACCAAAACAATAAACCAACAACATGCAAATAACCAAGCCCAACCATATTTTTTTACAGAAGAAAGAAAGAGAATGATAATCTCTTTCAAATCTTGAAAATGGGTATACACATAGACAACCAAAACAATAGACCAAGAGTGAACAAATAACTAACCCTAACCATATTTTTTTAACAAAGAAAGAATATTTTTGTGTAATTTCTCCATCCATAGAGAATGATAATCTCTTTCGAAACTACAAAATGGGAATAACACCAAAGATACAAACATATAATAAGAAGAAATCAACAATAAATGAACCATCTATGTAAACTACCCATGTTAAAGGACTTACAGATTCCAGAGCACAAGAGTTTTCAATCTGGCATAAAACAATTTGTGAACTTGCTATCAAACCAGTGATGGAGCCAAAGGACATAATTTTTTACAATAGTCTGCTATTAATCCACCGATAAAGCCATAAGAAAGGATTTTTACAATGGCCTCCTATGAAACCAATACCACAATGGTTGTTTCGACAATGCAACTTAGTCAAAATTGCTCCTATCGTGATCACTGCAATGTGAAAGATACACATAGAGGGTATGTGCAGGATCATCATAGAAAAAACAGGCCCTTAAGTGGCAAAAAATTTAGATAAATCAGAGTTAGGCAACTTGACATAAAAATTTGAATAAGCTATATATATTATTTCAAAAATATGTAAAAATAGAATCTGTAGAAAATTGAATGTAGTTTCTAGACAACTAGGTTTGTTTAAAAAAAAAAGAAATCTATTTGGTGAAAATTTGAAATTTCAATGTAGTGGTACTTAAATTTCAGGGAAAAAATAAGAAGTAGGTGTCTGTCTGACCACCCTAACCACTATAAAATGATAATATTTTTTTATAATATTTTATATATAAGTAGAGGACTCATTTCCAAATGTGATGCATATTTTTTTATAATTTTTTTCAAGTAAATAATTAATTATGAATTTTTTATTACAACTTTTTAAAATATATAGAAACTCGTATGTCTGACCACCTTAACTTGGTTGAAACTTCATGAAATTAAAATTTTCTCTTTTTAATCCTATAGTATGGGAAGCATAAAATGTGACACATGTTTTGGATTCAAAAAATGTGATGTCGTTTGAAAGCTATAGATTTTTTTCAATCAGCCTATCAATCATGACTTTGGTCATAATTTGAATAGAAAATAAATAATAATTACTTATTAAATTCAAAGTAAAGAATAATTTATATCAATGGAAATCTGAGAATCTCCTTTAAAAACCCTTTTTGTTTCATCAATTTTGGATAAAAAAATAGTCATCAACCACATACCCATCATATTGCCACTTTTTGGCCCATCATGATCCTGCACATACCCTAGATAACGAAAATCATAAATGAACGGTGAAAAAATCACTAACCCTAAGCATATTTTTTCACGAAAGAAAGAACATTTAGCTCCAATTCCTTCATTGATGTAGAATGATACTCTCTTTCAAATGTCCACAATGGGTATAATGCCAAAGATACAAACATTTGATAACAAGACATAGACAATAAATTAACCATCCATGCAAACCACCCATGTAAAATGACTTACAGATTCCGGACAACACTAGTTTTCAATCTAGCATAAAATTCTTTCTACACAATCTAGAATCAAACCAGCAACGGAGTTGAAGCAAATGATTTTTTTCACATTTGTCTGCCACGAAACCAACACCACAATTATTGTTTGCACAATGCAACTTAATCAAAGTATACTTTCCTAGACTACTACATTCAATATCACATTTACTTCATTTTTATGCATTTACTTCATCCACCTCCATCGTACAACAACCATAGAATGCATTAAAAATTGGGTGAGCAAGCACTTACCATTCACCTTCTGCCTTTCAAGGAGACCACCTCGACCACCGAGGTGATCCCACAATAGTGGTTTACAATTTTTGGCCAAACTGGACACTGATATTTTTTTTTTAAACACAATCTCCACATTCGGGCACTTATAGCGATTAAACCATAAGGAATTTGAAGATGATGCAAAGTAGAGTCTTGTCATATTTTGTTTGTAGATTCTAAAAATATTTTTTTCAATTTTTTTGGAATCAGATTACACTTCTTTTTCCATCTCCCACGAAAATTGGATTTTTTCAAAAAATAACATTTTTAAAAAGTGATGCACATCGTATAACGCATAACTTTTTTTCCTTGAAAGATAAAATTCCAATTCTTTCAAATTTAGATTTCTAACTCCGATATCTAGTGCTTCCACTTGGTTAGATAGTTTTTTATTGAATATTTTTTCTTTAATCAAGTATTAAAGTCAAATCGATTACAATTTCAGACATAACACGACCGTATAACGCATAACTTTTACCGTATGTATCGAAATTCTTTTTTTTTTTTTGTTGGATCAAGGACTCCAATATCTGCTGTACTCATATTTTAATTTTTTTTTTGATAATATTCTATTTTTCCACTTGTGCAGAACAGAGAGTTTTGCTTTAAGTGAAAAACCTATATTTAATAAAACTTAAAAAACAGATAGATAATATAATCAAAACATACTAAAATTATATTCGTTGGATAGCTCTTTTTGAGGGGAACCCGATACTAGTTGGGTTTTGAGATTTCCTCCATTTTCATTTTGAAATTGAGCTTCGAAACGCAAAATTTTCAACAATTATGGTGCCTTAGGAAGCAAGGATGAAAAAAGAGGGGTTTAGCCGAACAAGTGTTCGGTCGAACATCTTAGAAACATTCAGTCGAACAGGGGTTCGACCGAACCCATGTTCGGCTGAACCACCAACACATGGAATAAAATAAAAAAATTAAATGGGTTCGACCGAACATTCTAAGAATGTTCGGTTGAACACCTTGTTTTTAATATTAATATAGATATTATTATTTATATTGTTTTTAAATGATAACTTAAATTTGATGGCCATATGACCATATTTAAAGATTTTTACTATAAAATCAATGAAAATTTTAAGAAGATTGTAAAAAGAGATATTTTGGATAAACTGTGAAAATTTATATAGAATTATAATTATATATATGTTTTATTTATATATAATTTTACATACACTAAGGTATATCATAATGTTTTAAGGGCACCCTTCAATAGATAACCGTAATTAAATAATTTGTTGACAGGTAAATTCAACCATTAAATTTAATCCTTTAGAGAGAGGGGGGGCGAGTGGGAGAGAGATAAAGGGTAGGGGGTCCTAGGGTTTAAGGGTTAAGGGTACAGGAGCTCGAGAGGGAGAGTGGGTAGGAGGGATAGACTTTTTAGTGAGAGAGGGGGGGAGTGGGAGAGAGATAAAGGGTAGGGGGTGTACAAGGGTTAAGGGTAGAGGGGAGAGGGGGAGAGGGAGTAGGAGGGAGAGACTTGAGAGAGA